>CAXHSM010000071.1:0-283000 GCA_964019185.1 Maratus speculifer | reverse complement strand
TAGTCGTACCATTGTGCAATGCCAAACTATATTTAGTCAGTTTTGTACTGTACTGTCTCACTTTTTTTTATTAAAGATTTTTTACAAAACATACATTTACATACAATACACCTCTTTAAAACATAATCAGTACATTACTTAAACGAATAATTCTAGTCTGTTTTTGCATTGTATGTGCTAACCCAATGTACATGTTATTTGCCTTTTAAGAAGTGGAAAAGCTATGAGATGATGTTCCGATACGTAGTTCAACAGGTCTTGAATGAGTCTTAGTCATATTGCTTGAATGTAATCATCGTTCGTCTTATTTCGTCAGTCTCTTCTGGTTCTGCTTCTCTTTCACTTTCCTCTTCAACAATGTTGTTCTTGCAAACCATGAGGATTTCATCGCTTTCGAGATGAGCTCAAAGTTCTGTTTCAGTACGAAGCTTCTGAAGAATTGATCCCAAGTCACTCACAACTGTTGCTTCTTGGTGCTCTATTCTTGTTTGCCCATTCTCACATAGGAATCCAACTTTATAGAAATATCTTTGGATGGTGTAGGAAGTTGTTTCATTTTATGTTGTTGATATCCAATAGACAGCATCCATGACGTTGACCTTCTGCCAAATTTGCCGCCTCCATCATCACCAAAGACAATTTCTTCAGAAAATGGATTTGGTAGTAAGTTTTAATGGTCTTGATTACTCTTTGATCCAGTGGTTGGATTATAGAAGTACAGTTTGGTAAAAGGAACTTCAAGGTTTTGTTGCTCAGCTGCATGTTTGTAAATAATCTGGTATTAACAACAACAACAACAATTTTTTTTTCTTCCTTTCTCTCATCATTATCTCGTTAATTCTCTCAAACCACTATGAGAAAATTGTGATTATCTACACTTTTCAATATGATTTATTATAGTGTGTAAGCAATGATGCAATATTCACATTTTTTAAACATTTTTATGATCACAAGCGATTTGAGCTTCTCATCCATAAAACTGGTACATAGCATAATGGCAAATCTTTCTTTTGACATTTTCTCAACTATAAAATTTTCGCTTCTTTTTGCTTGAGTTTTGTTTGGAAGAGCTGTGAAAAACAGGTCGGTTTTGTCAGCATTGAAAATGTTTGCTGTATCAAAATCCTTCGTTATATTCAGAAGTTTTATTTTCTATTCTTCCACAGTGTCGATATTTACATCTGCAGCTTCGCCATTGATCAATTTGAATTCAAATTTTGAAATAAGTCAACAATCCTTCCAATGCCTTTAATTCTGCAATTTTCTGCTTATCTGAAAAATCCGAAGTAGGAGTCCAGTGACAGGATGATTCTTTGTTCTCATGTTCCTGTTCTTGTGTCCCATTTTCAATTCCAAAATTCTATACCTTTTTGAGTTCGTTAACTCTTCTTATTCTTCTGCAACAAGTTTCGCTAAATTTCTATGATGCGGGAATTTACTGAATTCAGATTCCAAACACATGTTCAGTTTTCAGAGAGGTGAGGTAAAAAGGGGGATCGAAAGTAGCGTTCATAATAGCGGGGTGTTCAGATTAGAGAGTTTATCTTATGTTAAGCCTATGGAGTTTCGCCGGTACCGTCGAAAAGCGTTCATAATATCGGGCTATTCAGATTAGAGAGTGTTCAGATAGAGAGTCCACTGTATTTTAAGTAAAAATTAGAAAAAAAAAATGATGCAACTTTAATTAAAGAAAATCATTTTCAAAAGTAAATATTTTTTACAAATTTGCTGAATTAAAAGTAAAAAATAATCAAAGGCATGTTCCAAGTTGTGAGCTTCTTATCTTTGCCGTTCTTGAGTTATAACAACTTAAATTTGAGAAATGGTGAAAAAAACCATAATAAAGAAAAACTCATTTTCACAAGAAGTGATTTCCATGACCATTGCTTGAATTTTTTTTTTTTTTTTTTTTTTTTTTTGAAAACAAACCATAACGGAAAAATTTTCTTTTCTAATTAAGATAGAAACATTATTTAAAGGTCATTAGGTCATTTTAAGCTTATGCTTAAAACAGAGAAAATTTTAATGCATTTTTTTTTTTTTTTATCTTGAATATTTTTGAGTCGCGGACCCTTTTAAACAAGAAATATTTTACAGGCAGATTTTATATACTCATTGAGTGGTTAATATCATTTAAGAACTTTTATTTTTTACCAACTTCATGCTGACTTACATTCGTTATTCAGTGTTTCGTTCATCTGATGAAACCTTATTTGTCTCACTCCTCCGTTTATCCGTCCTTCACAGAGTCCATTTACAAAAACTGTATAAGTCAGAGACTAAGTCTATTTAAAAAAATAAATAAATAAATAAATAAATAAATCAACGTTTTCAATGTCATCCACTTATTTTTGCGACTTAAATTTTAAGAGAACTTTAATTTCAACGCTTTTCGTATCATGGCTTGGAATTAAAGTATCTTGCTAATGAACAGTAGGTTCTTCGTTCGAACATCGGTGCCGTAAGTTTAAATTAAAAGAAATTTCGTGTGTTTTAGCAGTTTAAGGATTTATATTAATATGTATATATAATCGCAGACATTCATAATTGTCGGAAATCTGGACAAAATCTTGACCCTCTAAATTTGACAAGTTTGTTCAGCAGTGATCGTTCCGATCCGTTTTTTCTTTTTGCATTTCAGTCGTAAGGGCACTCTCTTGTAAATGTAATGTAACAAACCTTTAAAATCTACAATACTAACACAAAATTTTGACAAGACATAATATTTGAAATCTTCGGTAGGTTGATTTAGGGGTATTTATGAACATGGAGTAATTCAGAATGTGCTCCACTAAAATTCATTTGAGAATACAGTCGAGTCTCTATATAACGAAATCAACCGTCCCTGTAAAAAATTCGTTATATAGAGAAATACGATGTATAGAGAATGATGTTGAAAATCGCAGTTAATGTGTGAAATTTGAACAAATATTATTTTTGATATTTTGAATTAAGAATTTGAAATGTTTAAAAGTAAATATTAACTTAACATTTTATTTCTTAATTATTTAAGCTGTTTCAAAAAAGAGAACAGACATTTCTTTGAAAGCTTAATGAAAATTAAATTTGGAAGACTTGCATTAATTTCAGACGAAGAAATCTGTAATTTCTTGTTGTTTTGATTTTAAAATTGTTACGCTCAAAAAAAAAAAAAAAAAAAAAAAAAAAAAGCTCAAATTTTAGCAAGGAATGAAAAATTGTAGTAAATATTTTCCTCCATTTGAAGGCCTCTCTTATGTGCCTCTCATTGATTCCTCTCTTACATGTGTATCAATCCAATTGACTCTGGTTTGAGAAGGTTGTGGAATGATGTATGGGAGGTGGGATGAATTCATTGGATTTAAAGAACAAGGAGAGAAGTAATATATATAAAAAAAAACTCAGCACTGACAATAAATCAAAAATAAGTGATGGAAAATTGATTCCATGATTTTGAAGCTTTTTAAAATTAAATAAATTAAGACCAATTTATGAAAAAATTCGTTATATGGAGATAGATATTTCGCTATATAGACTGTTTTTAATGTAATCATGCGAAAAGGGGACAGTTCCTACTAAAAATTCGTTATATGGAGAAATTCGATGTATGGAGTTTCGTTATAGAGAGACTCGACTGTAGTTTATATTAAAGCGAAGTAAAAATCTAAGTTTTACATCGTTATTGACAAAATGAAAGCATTCCCGCCCTTTTTACTTCAGGGTTGACATTTTTTATCACGCATATTTAATTCCTAATCAGATAGCCTTTCGAGAGGCAAGTAATTTTTTTCTTTAATGATGAATTCACACTGGAATTTTTGAACAGAAATATTTTAAGGAAAAGGAATTTTACAACTTTTGTCCACGAAAATTATAAAAGTGAGATTTTTATCAAATATTTCTTGTGGTGATCTTGAATAAAATCACATTCCCCAGTAGCGCGATCCAATCACACTCAAGAGGTTGAAAGTTAAAAAATAGTTTTTTTTTATTGTTGAGAAATTTCTTTGTTCCTACCAGATAAAATGGGGGTAATTCATTGTTCTTAATCAATAATTGTTGAATTACATTTATTTTAATAGAATATCAATAAGTTTTTGCTCCAATTCGTTTCCATGGATCTACAAAACCATGTTCATAATTTCCCTCACACTTTCTGTAACATGTGATGATTAAACAGTTTTTAATTTTATTTGGTGATCATAATAAACTTTGTAGAAAGTCATGATTGTTTGCATAGTTAAAAGTGTGTAATTTTCCTCAGAAAATTTTTTTTTCAGTATTGTACGTTTATATGTCTAAATAATCAGAAATTAAACTGCTAATCATTATAACGGGGATGTCTTAGTTCGTTTGAAAAAAAAAAAATGTTTAAAAAATATAAAGCAGTAAGGACACTCGACTTTAAGTTCATTCGGAAAGATTTTCGTTTCAAAATAGGAATTGAAAAAAGTGCGTAAGCATGCCTGGTATACGCAACGCAGCTGAAAAACGTGATGCTCATAGCTTTAGGTTCGCTTGTATTAAATGCTCATTTAGAAATATAAAATCATCATATTATTTGTTGTACGCTGCGAAAGTCAGCTAAGTCCCACATTAATTTCGTTTGGAAATATTTTCGTTTAAAATTATAAATTTGAATCAAATCGTTAAGCTGTAACGTTGTAACATACCTAATATACGCAGCTGAGGTCAGTGGGGCTCATAACTCTAGGTTCGTTTAGACCGATGTTCATTAAAAGACATACTATCATACTGATTCGAGCTTGTTCAAAATATAAGGTAGTAGGGTACCCGACTTTAAGTTCGTTCGGAAATATTTTTTATTTCAAACAACTCATTTCAAGAAATTGCCGATGACAGTGGAACTCCCGGTAGAGATCTGCACGGGCCGGGCCTCGGCCCGAAGCCCGAGCCCGGCCTGCGTTCATAAATCAGTAAAATTTGGCTTGGTACAAAAATTTTTGCAAAAAAGGCATATACTTTTAAGTCGTCATTATTCTACAATTAAACATTAGAATTTATTCTTTTTGAAGAATCGTAGATTACTAGGCTTACTAAAATAGTTTAACACATGAAAGAAAAAAAAACATAGTTATAACGGAATTTTCTTTTAAACTGAAAACTGCAAATTTCTTTTAAACTGTTCATCCATGCAAAATGATATAATACTCGAACGGTCCCCTACTAAAAATTCGTTATATGGAGAAATTCGATGTATGGAGTTTCGTTATAGAGAGACTCGACTGTCTTGATTTATAAAAAGTTACCAATCAATTACATTATTAATCCTACAAATTTATATAGGCATATAGGGATTGTGATATCAAAATATATAAAATGGTTTTAATACATTGTTGCTTATTGCATTAAACAAACCACAGAATACAAAATGGTTTAAATATATTGTTATTTATCACATTGAACAATAATATTCGAGAAAAAAATATGTTAAACATAACATTTACATCTGCTAAGAAGGGAACGTATTTTCATCTTTCCAGTGCGATTTTGTCTTAGAAGATTTTACTTTTACCATATACCATCTTTCAGATTTTTTATGTCTCCATTACATGGAATATGGATTAATAATACTAATAACTGAAACAGTTACATAGAACACAAAGGTTCATTAAAAGCATAAATATCACATAAACATGAAAAAAAAAAAGAAGACTAAAGTTTTTTTGGTCATAACTCTTCCGTAAGAGTAAAGATCAATGTTCTTTTGAAATTCATTCAGGCCGGCCCCAGTTCACGGTGCTTATAAAAACTTTATTTTGAGCCCTTTTTTATCTCGTCTTCTCTAATTTATTTTAACAAGTTTTATGAATTGTTATTTTTTAACACTTTCGAACAAAGTTGAAAAGTGTTTATGCATTCGGTTTTCGGGCCGTCTGTTCGTTTGTTTTCACTCTAACTCTCATAAATATACTCGGATTGCCATGTAATTTTTGGAACTTATTCACAATTAACCCATCACGAACTCTATTGAAAATTAAGTTTCTAGCATGATTACTTTATTTACAGGGACAGTCAAAAGTTTTCCATTAAATTACGGCCTACGGGAAAAATCATTTCAAATTAATTTTAAAGGTGTTAAACCCTGTGAAACATATTCAAATTTCTATGCATTTACGAAGTGCCCTAAAATATCCATTCTATAAAGAATGCAGTGCAAAGAATAGTTATTTATTTACAAGGCAACACAAAAGAATTCCATTATACATATTGGTAAAGAGAGGAATGTTTTTGCAACATAGTTTAATTATATTAAACTATTGTATGTATAATAAAATTTATATACGTCGCTTTGGTCTAATATAAAATAGTTCGCGCATAATACGAAGTGCATAACATTTACAGGGACACACAAAATATTTAAATAGTATGTTCTATCCGAAGTACTGTATATTATGGATGATGGATGGATTAAATATATTTATTATATTATGATACGGGCTTTTAAGTTTCACTAAGTGTATGCATATTATATGTACGCATAAATGCTATAGTTGATATACAGGGCTTCATAAAAAATTTCGTAAAGGTGAGTGAATATGAGCGTAATTTACATAAAGGTGGTTTTTATGAGTTATGCATTTTTACGCTGAACTGCATTCAGTTTACTTAGAAATGTTTGTAGAATATAGATAAAGTGACATACAGGGTCACGTAAAGAATAAGATACATGATTCATAATTTCTGGAAATGTGATTTAAGAAGTTTTAAGAGTATTTTACTTTGAACTAAATTTTAGCTAAATACTGGCATGTAATTAAAGGTACTAAGTAAACTACAGGACTGGACAAAAGTATTTAAGTATGTTGTCATCTATTAGTATAAATTGCTGAAAGAAAATTTCAATCAGTTAGGCTTTTTGTTGCTAAACGAAACTTCCGCACTATATTTTATATAAACCAACCTACAGTTTAAATACAGGCCTGTTCAAAAGTATTGAAGTGCTTATTTAGCTATGGACAGTAACACTTTATTACCTTATATTTACCTTATAATTATCTTATTGTGTCAAAGATTTCAGTAAGTGTTGGAAAGTGTTTCATAATCTATGCTTATGATTTTTTTTGCTTGTTTAGTAATAAAATAACTAAATTACTTTGCATTTTATTAATATTTATTTCATTTTTACGAAAATTAGATACAAAATGAGTAAAGGTTCAGAAAAACGAAAAAATGGCTATTTCGACGCCGACAAGGTTTGTGAGTTTTTTAAATGGAAGATACCAAATGTATCATCAATACCACATACTGCCGACTATGTTGTCCTAAGTCCATCGTTCTATTATGAAGGTGCATCCTGGGTTTTGAAAATGTATCCATATGGTCAAACGAAATATGAAACTGTAGGATATATTGATATGATAATTGAAAGAGTGGATTCACAAGACAAGGAAATTTGCATTTGCTGTAGAATGCACTGTGAAAACGTTTTCAAGGAAGAAATCATTCCACTTCGCGGAACCTATTACAGATTTGATTCAGAATGGCCACAAGCGAAAATTATGCGTTTTATGCAGAATCTTAAAGAGTATCCCGAAAAGTGGAAAATTACACCAAATGATACTTTCACCTTAGTATTTGGACTCGAAAAATATCGCACCTCCAGCAATGGACCAGATCTCCAGATTGAATCGGGCAGAACAGCTGCTGGTGAGTATTAAAATAGATTTGACAAAATAATTAAGGATTTCATGTTGTAATATCTAGTACTAAACAAAATAGATGTTGCTGTCCAATGTATACTTTATTCATAAATTTAAATATGGTGTAAAATACAAAACACATGCATAAAATAAAAGTCAACGTTTCGGTTTAATATTTAAAACCATGATCAAGAAAAAAAAAATTCTAAAATATAAATCGGCCGAAAACGATCAATATGCTACATCTTCAAAATGTAGCTTACTAATGGAATCAGATTCGAATTCTGATTTAGGCTTGGATGATGATAGGGCGACAGATTCCACAATAAACACAGACCCCAGTCTAATTAATTTGATAGTCTAAAGTTTAAGGGGGATCAGAACCTTTAGAATTTGTCGAAACAATAAAAAGCATCGTAATTTTCAATCTACCAAAACACTTAACAATACCCAATTAATTTTTTTTTCTGCCTAAAGCAGGGCTGGCAAGTTTCTGCCGGGGTGGTTATAACCGGTTGAAACCAGCATGGCAGAAACTAGTTTCTTGTCGTAAATGGCAAAAACTGGCAGAAACCAAGAAATATTGCTAATAAAAACTTTCACCTGCAATGATTCATACTTCCCACATATATTTAATATATAAAGAATTTGGTTAAAAAATTAAAATAAAAGTTATGAATGTTATTCAAAGTAACCGAAAGATTCAAAATGATCATATAAATATACTTTGTTTATTTCATTTTCTGTCACTTGAAAAACAGAAATTTTTATAATGGTAATCTGATGATGTAAAAGTTTCACTGTTGATATTATTGTTTACGGTTGAATTTCTATTTTAAAAGTTAAAAAAAAAAGAAATTTGCAAAAAAACTCTGATATTTTAACAACACTTTTCAGAGTATTTTTAAATAAATCTACTACATACAAAGAGAAATGGTTCTTTTGAAAATATATAAGTAAACTAGCGGACCCGACAGACGTTCTCCTGTCACCGACAGACGTTGTCCTTCCTGGCACTGACTCCAGAAAATCAAATAAATGTACTTAAATATAGTAATATGCACGATAAACACTACGCTCTTAATTTAATTTCTTATTACGATTTATCTAAGGAAATTATTTTTCACTCTTCAGTATATTTTGAAGTCTGTTCAATTTTTGATAGAAAAATTTATTTTTCTCTTTTTAGTTAAAAGTTAACGATTTTCTGAAGTCAGTTAATCAAAATTATAATACAGGCTATATTACTGTAAAGCATACACGTTTGACAGGAGCGGTGTTCGAACACGCGATCTCTTTCTTCGAGAAGCAGAGCTTATATCCGGCGCCTTAGACCGCTTGGACATTCTGTCCGCACTCTATTCATCGAACCTATTCAACACTTTTAATTAGCAAAAAATCACTAACTATTAGTTTTTGCCTAGTTACTAAAAAAGTACGGAATCAATTTCGATGAAATGTGAATCTAAACCATTCTCGAATCCACTGGAACACACGCACAAAATTTCATTAAAATTGGTCCAGTCGTTTAGGAGGAGTTCAGTGGCATACACACGCACAGAAGATTTATATATATAAAGATAAGGATTCAAAATTTCAGGCTTTTGCGCCGAAGACATCGCCAAATTAGGAATATGTGAATTATCTCACGAACTACTGGATTTAAATGAATTTGCTTAGTACCATTCGATTCAGAATGAAAAAATGCACTAAAATATGTTATTAGTTGAAAAATAAGTACAAAAGCCGATTTTAAAGGAATTTTTTAAACGTTCGTTCTTTTTTTTTAACCCTCTTAGGGGGGAGGGGGATTTTCGAAAATCCCTTCTTAGCGGCACTCGATGTTATAAAAAGTATTTTTACCCCAATTTTCAAGATTTTTGGTTCGGTATATTTTTTTGTGCTGTGATTAATACGAAATCCAGACTTTCTTTTATATATATAGACTAGCGCACAGACGTTGTCCTTCCTGGCACTGACTCCAGAAAATCAAATAAATGTACGTAAATATGGTAATACGCAGAATAAACACTACGCTCTTAATTTAATTTCTTATTACAATTATGTAAGGAAATTATTTTTTACTCTTCATTAGTTTTTGAAGTCGGTTCAATTTTTGATAGAAAAATTTATTTTTCTCTTTTTAGTTAAAAGTTAACGATTGTCTGAAGTCGGTTAATCAAAATTATAATACAGGAATTATTATTGTGAAGCATACACGTTTGTCAGCAGTGGGGTTCGAACACGCGATCTTTCTTAAGAAGCTGAGCTTAAATCTGGCGCTTTAGACCGCTCCGACATTCCGTCCGCACTCCATTCATCGAACTTATTCAACACTAATAATTAGCGAAAGATCACTAACTATTAGTTTTTGCCTAATTACACAAAAAGTACTGAATCAAATTCGATGAAATGTGAATCTAAACCATTCTCAAATTCACTGGAACACACACACAAAATTTCATTAAAATCGGTCCAGTCGTTTAGGAGGAGTTCAGTGACATACACACGCACAGAAGATTTTTATATATAAAGATAAGCATTGAAAATTTCAGGTTTTTGCACCGAAGACATCGCCAAATTAGGAAAATGTGAATTATCTCACAAACTATTGGATTTAAACGAATTTGCTTAGTACCATTCGATTCAGAATGAAAAAAATGCACTAAAATATGTTATCTGTTGAAAAATAAACACAAAAGCCGATTTTTAAGGAGTTTTTTAAAAGATCGTTCTTTTTTCTACTCACCTTAGGGGTGGAATTTTCGAAAATCTCTTTTTAACGGCACTCGATGTTTATAAGAATTATTTTTACCCCAATTTTCAAGATTTTTGGTTCGGTAGATTTTTTTTGTGCTGTCATTAATACGATATCCTGACTTTCTTTTATGTATATAGACTAGCAGGCTAAAGCCCGCTGCGCTGGTTTATTTTTCAAAACAAAACATGAATCAAACAAAATATTGAATATAATTGTTTTTTAAAGCAACTTCACCTCGAATGCTCTTTCACATTTCTGAAAATCATACAAAATGCCATTGTATTTAAAGATAGAAAATCAAAGATTATAAATGCACCAAAAATGCATTAAAAGTTAGCAAACAGCTGTTTCGAATCTACTGTCGAGATTCTTCATCAGTGCAAAACTCAGCGAGCTAGAAAAAATAAAACTGAGCCAAAAATAAAAACAACAACCATGGAATCAATGCCCGTTGATGCCAAAATATATTAAAATAATAAAAAAATATTATGTTGTTGTATCAGCTTATGCATTCGATAAAATTCGGGCTTTTAAGAAAAAAATATTTCAGTTGACCATTTATTGTAGAGTTTGATAGATAAATAAGGCAATTATGAAAAGAGCAATTTAAATTTGTGTATTCACCATACTTCTAAAATAGCGAGCATTATGATCGCAGAGATTGAGCATTGAATTTAAACAATTTTCAAGTGATTCATTTTCATTTGATAGTTTTTGAACTCTAAACCTCTCAACTTGAGGATATGGGTATCTGTGGAAACCTTAATACATCCTCTATCAATATTATATTATATTTCGCAACGTACATCTGCTCTTGACAAATCTATTACAGTGTTCCGTTTTTTGAATGCAGCAGAATAAAGTAAGTTAAATAAAGTTTTCGTTAGAAAAATAAGGTGAATGTTTTTTGAATGTGTGAAATTAATTTTTTGATACAGATATCATATACGCATCACGTTGGCGTGATTGAAACAAAATGAACATTTTATGCTTCTTATGGTAATCCAGCTCTGTTTTTAATTTATTAATGAACTATTTATTTACTTTCATTTGCATTTTAAAATGATACGAAATGTTATGCTCTATACATAGAAAAGTAAAATAGAAAATAGAAATGTATCTGTCATTTGAAAACGAAGTTTCCATTAAAGTGGCGCCAGAAATGTATCATCCCAACGTGATGCATATGACATTTGTGCCTCTTTCTTACAACATGGGTGTGTGCATTTGCACCTAAATTTAGTTATTTAGCTCTATTTTTGAAATATGAACTGGAGTTTTTACAATGTACGGTACTATTTGATTATTCTGTTGAGAAAAAAATTAATAGCAGATTATAGGAATAAATGTCAATAATCGATGATCGTAAGTATGATAGCAATTGATATTACACGTGATACACGTATTTTTTTACGTCATAAGTGCTTTTTAATTTGACTTTTAATTTGTATTTTTCTTTATGTTTATTGTTCTTTCGTTATTTAAAATGAATTTATGTAAATTTGAATAGTTTGGCGAAACTGGCCGACGTGTTTATCAAGTAGTGCTCAATTTACATTTGAAAATGTCATATTTCACAAAAAACTCCAGCACAAACCCGGATTTGCAAGATTTCCTTCCAATACCAATGCGGCAAAATCCTCGTTTTAGAATAGCGGAGAAATGTGCATTTTTAAAAATTATTTTCATTATTTTAAAACGAAAATAATAATAAATAAAAAAAGTTACTATAGCACAAAACAATTTATAGAATTTCTAAAAAGAAATTGAAAGTAAATAAACAATTTATTAATACAGGAACAACTATTGCTGGGTTACCATATCAGGCAAAATAACACCGTTTTGGCGATAGTTAAATACCTCAGTGTGTATATAATATCTGTGTAAACATGTTTGGAAAAAACAATAATCGTTATTTATTCACCATGTTTAAATACTGCAGTATAGTGAAACTAGTCGTTGGAGGCCACCGTAATACTTACCCATCATGGATATTAGGGATGGGACGAATATTCGGCCACTATTCGGTATTCGGCCTGTTTGGCCCTTTTGCCGAATATTCGGTTGGCCGAATATTGAAGGCTTGTTGACCGAATACTTCGGCCGAATACCTGTAGCCGAATATTTAGAGATATCTGGCCGAATATTTGTAAAATCTCGCCGAATAGTGAAAGATATCTTGCCAAATAAATTTAGGATTTAAAGAATTTCATTTCTTACAATTTTTTTTCTCTATTCCAAATTGGCTACTTCATTCATGAAGTCATTCTCATTCTTACTTACAAAATATACAGTTATTCGATTGCTAAAAAGTACACAGCCTTTCTGTATTTCCTATAAACGTGAGTGACATTTTAGAAAATGCTGCCCAAGTTGGAGATTTAATTGTATGGGAAATGTCTTCATTAGAGAATGATATATTACAATTCAAAATATAACAACACTTATAAAAACACTGCCTTATTCTAAAACACTTGAATATTTATTAATGTCTGCAAATTCCATGCACATATAAAAAAGGCTCTTATGAAATTTGTAACTTATTTCCATAAAGTAAGAAATGAAAAAAGTCATTCAGTAGGTGTATTAACAATGATTCATTTTCAAAATAAGATATCAAATATCACTATTCCAAATACTACAACGGTACATCTGAAAACAAAACTGGTGGCAAACTAGATACGCATTAGATGACACAGCTAACTTTATGAAGATCGTTTTATAAGTATTTAAACGTAAATTCTAAATACTGAACAAAACAATTTTTTTTATTGTATAGTTTTCAATTTTAAATAATTATTTGGATAATTACTGACTTAAATATGTGACATTATTATGTATATTTTTTTAATTTACATATTCCTTCATTCATGTTGTTATCAATTTCTTTTTATCCTTTTAATGCTTTTTGAATAAGTGGAATATTGAAGTTGAATATTGTAAGTGCCAATTCAAATGTCAAAGATTTTGTTACCATATGCATTCTACTTTAAGCATAACCTTTTGCTTTAACGTAATTTGTAATTTAAAGCTTGGCAACTGATATCAGAGCAGGCTAATTCTTAAAAATTCGCTTATCATTAGGGACACAAACTCTAAATGATCAAATTTACTTCATTAAAGGTTATTTCAGAAAATATCTACTCGTGAGTTCTGAGAGAGAGAGATTAAGAATATTATTAATTTTGGATGCAAGAAAGGGTAAAAGAACCATTTGATAGTAAAAGTGAAGTACATTCTTCATATTTTAATGAAAATATCTTACCATCCTGACTTACTGAAAATTAATTTGATGTACATTAAGATAAAAGAATATAATGCAATTTCATAATTTTTTTGTGTTAAAATAAATGTTTCAAATTTAAAAATACATTTAAAAGCACATTTAAGAGTAATAATTATTAATGAGCTCCTATTTTTTTAATTATATATAATAAAAATTTATTTTCTTTAATGGAAAAAAAAGTTGATATTCGGCCGCCGAATATTCGGTATTCGGCCTAAAATTTGGCTGAATATTCGGTATTCGGCTATTCGGCCAAATCACTATTCGTCCCATCCCTAATGGATATGTATATAAAAATAAAACATGTGAAATTACTAGTTTTAAAAAATGCTCTGACGAGCACCAAAAAAGGTTAATATGTTTTTAAGTATGAAAAAGGGTTTGACAAGTGCTTCTGTTAATTATTGAGCCTGAGGAAGGACAAGGGATCCCTTCTTGGCTACAACTCACTTCAATGCCAACTTTAAAAAAATCATATTTGCGCTTTTTCCGTATGAAAGAAATTTGCGGTTCTTTAGTAGAACTTTCCACCGTGCTTTAGATGTTAACCAGGGGTGTAGTCGTAAAAATAAGATAGGATATATGCTCTAAGCAGAGGGATACCCTAGAATGTGTATACTATAGGCTTTCTTGAGAAATAATGTATATGGTGTTCTATTAAAAAGTCCAGAAGGCATACGGCGTATAACATGCACTTACATCCCTGATGTTAACTGCACTGTTCACTCTGCACTATACTACAAATCAATTTTCTGTGCAATTATACACTTAGGGCATGCTTGGTGCCAGTGCATGAATGTGATGCAGGAACTAGGTTTTTGGCACTGTGTCGTCTTCCCTTACATTTATGTCTAATTAAGCTGCACCTTTACTGGTTATGTCTTTACACTATACATTTTTATAGTAACTGCGACTGATTTGTTTTCACGGAAAAAGCGCAAATATGATTTTTTAAAAGTTGGCATTGAAGTGAGTTGTAGCCAATAAGGGATCCCTTGTCCTTCCTCATGCTCAATAATTAACAGAAGCACTTGTCAAACCCTTTTTCATACTTAAAAACATATTAACCTTTTTTGGTGCTCGTCAGAGCATTTTTTAAAACTAGTCATTTAATTTTTTGATAAAAACTGAAGATTTTCTAATATCTTAAAAAGAAAAATAACTGCTGCTGTCAAAATTTATAAAATGATAACCAACAGCATAAAATTTTGATGTATCAGAATAATTATAAAAGTCATTGCATTGCTATATAAAATGCATGATAAGAAAAATAAACCATGGATTTGAACGAAAAAAGTACAGAACTTTATTAAAAGAATTAAAAGCCATACCAATTAAATATATTCAAGGTAATTTCTCAAATAAAACATTCACAACTAGAAAAATTCTAGAAATTGAATAACAATTAACATAAGAATATTCCCGAAGGAATAATAATTTAACACAAAAGCATTTCTAAATAAAACGAACTTACATCCGACGGGATTTGAACTCTATACCCGCTGCTGAGCAGCCAAATGTCTTACCACGAGAGTCCTAGTTTAACACCAGAGATGTTGCAAATTTTGCTATAATACCTATATAAATACCAGCATAAGTCTTGTGACTGTCATCAACAGCTCCGATCTGATTGTTTTATTTTTTATATGCCCGACGGCTATTTTGCTACTTTTATTTTAGCTACTCGAAACAATCGCCAAATAGGTTTCCTTCGCCTTAATTTCATTTTAAATATAAAGCTGTCACTAACTTTATTTAAAGTACATGACTTTCATTAAAAAACACATAAATTAAAAATACATATATCAGATACATTTAACTTGCACGTTTTTCTTTCATTTTATAAAAAATACTATAAGTAAATATATAACTATTTAATTTATCCCATCGACCAAAGAACGATAGACAAACTGTAAGATTATATGCCAATAATGGATGAACATAAATGTTACACTTCCTTGACATTAAACCCGCTACACTTGTTTGTTAAGTAATCAAATGATTTTAATTCGATGATTTATTTATATTCTTATGAATGTTTGACTAATTTATTTGTTCTTTTGTTATTTAATATAAATTTTATGCCAATAAGCGAATAGCTCTTGATATTAATTGAGAAAAATATAATATATACAGTAAAGCATCGTTTATACGACGATCACTTATACGACGTTTACATTTATACGACGTTTTAATGTGGTCCCGATTCATTACTATTCATTTTAATGTAAAAATATATCTTTTATACGACGCCCAAAATCGTTTATAGGTCGATTTCTCGATTTTGTATAGGTTTATTTCTGTTTATTTTACTTGTATATTTTACGAACGAGCGGAAGTTGGCAGCTATGAATGACACCAAAGAGCGTGTTTAAATGCACTCCACACCATAAAAATGTGGGCTGGTGTTCGATTAGTCTGAAAAATCAGCTTACGTGTAACAGATTACACTGGGAGGACGGAGAGGTAATTTTTTTTCGGGGATGGTCAGTTTTCCTGACCTGTTTTAAGTTTCAAATAATAGACTATCCTAACTATTATCATCATTGAAGATTTTAGTTGGCCACGCTGGGTTTTTGATCTTTGACTTTAAATTTAAAGGAAATGATGTACTGCAAATGAGTGATCTTTCGGTGAAACATAAATAAAGGTACACATATTTAAATTGCTTACGATTTCTCCCCCCATCCCGTTTTTTGGGGGTTATTTGTTTATTTTGATTTGTTTAATTTACAAATTCATGCAAATCATCACGTTAAACATTAAAATTAAGCGAAAACAAAATTAATTCTAGTTTTGGAAGTGAAAATCGATTATACGTCGTTATCGTTTATACGACGTTTTTCGGTAGTCCCTTCGGCGTCGTATAAACGATGCTCCACTGTAATTTATTAAAGTTACTTTATGGTTGTATCCGCCGACATTATTTGGTTAAATAAAAAGAATTTAACTCCTTACAAATTTCCGCTAACATTGATATTTTTGGTACCTTCGTATTAATGCCACCGCAGTAGAAGTTGTGCTAATGCGCCAATAAAGAGTGATCTTGTTGTTCGTGCCTTTTTTTTTTTTTTTTTTTTTTGTGCTCATTTTGACGTAATTTTTAGTATTTTAGTACTTTTTTAGCCTATTTTTGATACCATTTTTTTTGTGCGCGTGCGAACAAGATTGCTCTTTATTGGCACATTAGCGCAACTTCTGCTGCGGTGGCGTTAATACGCAAGTACCATATTTTTATGCTCCTTAATAAATTCTAATATTACATTTAAAATACTTCAATGTTATTCACATATGCGATATCTTACAAATATCTCTTTATGGTTTGATTTGATAAATTCTGCATTAAAATATGAAAACTTTTATTAGTATTCTTTTGTTCGAAATCACCTGAATATATCGAATTTTATATTTGGTACGTCTCGATGTCATAACTAAACGTCATCATTAAAGTAATATTTTTCGTTAATGACTTTTATTTTTTTTTAACCTAAATTCATTAATTTTCTAAACTTAAAATTTTTTAATGGCAACATTTTTCCTTTTGAGTAATTTGGCGAATAGTTTGGCGATTTCTATAAATGGGTGAAATTGGTCGACCTGATAATCAAGTAGCACCTTACGTAATATAAATAAAATAGGTATGCATTTTTGGCACAGATGTCATATACGCACCATGTTGGCGAATTTTTTTTTTTCTGACGCCAATGTCATATGCGCATCGGAGTATTTAACTGAATCCAGAGTGTCGTTATTTTGCTTGATATGTCAACCCGGATGTTGTTATTTACTTTTTAATAAATAATTTTTTCTTTTTTTTTAAATATATAAATTGTTTTGTTCTATTAAACAAACCTTTTTTTATTTATTGTTATTACCTTTCAAAAAATATATACCGGGTGTCCCAAAAATGACTGGATTTTAAAATTCAATAACTTGCAAACGGTGGCAGCTATTTAAAAATTTTTTGCAGGAGGGTTATGTACAATGTCAGGAGTATTTTTTACCGTAACTTTTGATTTTAGTTCGAATTTCAACCAATAGATGGCGCTGACAGCAATTGAAGCCCGACGGCTTCAATTTCGGCGTCGACGCGGAAACTGACCTCACTCAACACTGATCACCTGGCCTTCAATCGCTATCAGCGCCATCTATTTTTTGAAATTCGAACTAAAATAAAAAGTTACGGTAAAAAACTCCTGACATTATACATAACCCTCCTGCAAAATTTTTTTAAATAGCTGTCACCGTTTGCAAGTCATTGAATTTTAAAATCCATCAGTCATTTTTGGGACACCGGGTATGTAACTGGTATCCCAAAACGAGATTTTCGCCAAATTGGCTTTAGAAAAAAACTAACGCTAATGTGATTCGTATATGACATTTGTGCCGCATTTTAATATAGAAACAGAAAAAATTCGTGCGAAAACAAAAATTAAAGTTCATCAGGTTTGTTTCCAGAGCTATTTATATATTTTGGCATCATACCCTCCCTTTTTGAAGCCAAAATAGCACCTAGCTTTGGCAAACATATTTATATTAATCAGACATTCATAAAATAAGTAATAATTTAATTGACCTAGAATAATTTAACGTACCCTCAAAAAAAAAAAGCTGACACATTCTCACGTCCGAATCATCATGGAGCGCCCGACTCACCGCTCTTGTGTTGCGCCAAACCGGATTTCTTACCGGTACGCCCTTACCTTACATCTCAAAGGCTCAAATAAATGTAAAACCATATTTTTACGCTTATCTTTTAATTGTCCTGTAGATTTTTCCATTCATGTCTAATTATTCATAAAATAATAACTGTGAAAAGTATTGGTATGAACGTTTGTAGTTAATAATTTTACATATCTTTTTGTCTTGTACAATTAAAAAAAAATAATAATAATAATGCCAATCTTGTGTTAAATCAGTCTTTGAAATAAAATATTACGTGATGGAAAAACACGGTTACGTCGCTTTTGCGGTTAAAAACATTTGCTATTCGGTCTTTCGGCACCATTTTTGATTTATTCGCCAAACACACCACCAGAATAACTTTAATAATAATGAACTTTTCCGCAAATTCTTGTCCTGATTGCCTAAATTTGTTCATTTCATCTTATGGACCTTCAGATAAGCAAGTAAATAAAATTACGAATAAAAGTATCATATTACAGTGGCTAGCATAAATTTAAAAGAGACTAAACTTTTTGCCAGAGGCGGCTTTTAACTTAAATAGATGAGAAATTAATAAATAAAAAAAATATTTCACTTCGCTCGTCAAAATAGTTAGTGAATATGATACATGAAAATAACAACAAATAAGTATTTTTTCACGTGATTTATCTAATCTATTTATTTATTTTTATGTTCATTTAAACTTACGTGCAACGATTACAAGAAGAAGTAAATATATATAAGAAATAAGAAATATAAGAAAAAGACTAAGTTCAGCTGGAAATTTCAGACAAAAATTCGATTTTCTCAGCGACCGACAAACATACGAAGATGAAAAAAAAAACTGTTCTGAGTTTTACCATGAGGATTAAAATAAACCAAAAACGAAGTTAATCCATCCACGGAAACGTTAGCAAGACTTTGTTGAATTTTTTGCTTTCATTTTTTCATTAAAAATTAAATAAAAAACTATTCTAAGCTGCAGTAATTTTTTGAATGCTATCATTTTATTCGTCTCGTCGAGTTCTATCTTTAAAAAAAAATTTCACTGCCGTATCTCAACTGGTTCGCCAGAAATTTTAGAAAGTTGTTTGCACTTTCTATTTCTTAAACATATTATACCAAACGCTACCGCGTTTGCTATGATTTATACAATGCATTGGAATTCATAAAAAAATTTAAATATTGTTAATATACATAGTAATGCTCTATTAAAAACCTGCTGATGTACCAATTTCCACAAATTATATAAAACGCCAAACTACTCAAGTAGTACCGAACTGCGTAAAAGAAACATCCTCATAACTCCAAAAATAATAATTCAATTAACTGCGTCGGATTAAGCGTCTCATTTCCAATTAAAATATAATTCTGAATTGAAATTTGAATGAAATACAGGATGATGAAAAATCGAAGAATGTGGAAAACAAGATTACAAATATCTCGGCAACTAATAATCCGATCGACTTCGTTCTATATGCAAAATGTGTGTTATTTTATTGCCTTTTACGTCCATTCCTTAGAACAAAAAAATTCGAAAATTTTTATAAACCTTTCATCAGAACAAATTTTTCGAGAGTCCGAAAAAAATAGTTCCGGATAATCGAGGTTGCTGATATTAAATAGGGTTCGTCCCATTCTTACATACTAACTACATACAAAATTTCAAGTCTCTATCTCAATTTGTTCGGGAGATAGAGCGTTTACAGACAGACAGACGGGCGGCAAAATTTTTTTTCTAAAATTATGTTTTTCGGAATCTCCACTATCTAAAACGTGTAAATCCGTCAAATTTTTTTCGATTTTCAAAACGATTGCAAGACTTACCCTATACTACGTATGATGGGTAAGTAAAAAGTGTATACATGACATGCACCACATTGGCGCGTTTTTTTTTTTTTTTTTTTTTCTTCTAAAGCCGATTCGGAGAAAATTTTGTTTTCAAATACCAGTTACATATATAGTTTACAATTATTTTCTGTTATTTTAAATAGAAAATAACAATAAAGTTTAAAAAGTTTAGTTAATAATTATAAAACAAAACTATTATCCTTTAAAAAATAAAATAAAAGGAAATAAATTACTAATAAATAAAAACCAGCCAGGTTACCAAGTGAGGCATAAAATCGCCATTTTATTGCAGTCGCGCAATTGTGGCGCATACATGACAAATGTTCCTAGATGAAAATAGTTTATATAATTGGAAAAAAAAAAATGTAAATTGACAAATTATTAATAATAGGCAATAACATCCGGCATAACAATAATAGACAATAACATAGACAATATATGCCATATCAAGCAAAATAATGACACTTTGGCGTCAGTTAATTACACAGATGTATATATGGTATTGGCGTAAGAGACAAATCGCACCAATGTAGTGCGTATGAGATATCTGTCCCAAAAATTTTTTTTAAGTTGCAGTTAAATTATTTTACAATATCTATGCATGTGGAAAGACCCATTCACCCTAAAATTTAAATATTATTCATTTTTGTGGTATTAACTGCTATATATGTATTTAAGTTAAATGTAAAATTTTTTCCTAAAAATGCTCTCAGTCATTAAAAGAGAGAGAAAATAGTTCATGCGAGCATATCGCTCCGTCTTGTGCTTTTTTTGGTTTAGAATAGCATTGATTGGCGACAAAAGTAGATTGAAACACCCAATTGAAGAAACAACATACAAATAACAATTAGAGCCTATTTTTTTAAAAAATTAATTCTGCGAGTTTCTTCTGTAAAACACATAACGGGAAAATTAGATTAAAAAATATTTTTAGAAAAAGAAAGAAAATAAAGAATACTGCCCAGTTAAACTGATGGCATTGAGCTCACAGGCTACAAATACTAATTGTACATTAAAGCCTTTTATTTTCAAGGGTTAATTCCGTTCGAAAAAAAATTAAGAAGGGGAAACAGCT
This sequence comes from Maratus speculifer, assembly GCA_964019185.1. Lineage (NCBI taxonomy): Eukaryota > Metazoa > Arthropoda > Arachnida > Araneae > Salticidae > Maratus > Maratus speculifer. The sequence goes on along the minus strand of CAXHSM010000071.1, from coordinate 261,719 downwards.
CTCCCCTTTCCTCTTTTTTTATACTTAATCATTGAAACTCCTATACTATCAAAGACATGCTTTATCATATAAAAAATCTATATCCAAAATTCAGAGCAAATGAGATAATTCTTAATAAAAACCCATTTAGCATTTATATAATTTAAATGGAGTTATCCCCCTCTTTTATACTTAACCATTAAACTTCCAAAACTATTCAGAGATTTGAACGAAATCTGACAATTCTGCTTGAAAAAACCATTTATATAAATTAAGGGGGGGGGCATTAGAACCCCTGTTCCCCTTATTTATACTTATTCAATGAACACCTAATAACAATCACGGAATCGCCTCATCAGAATGATCCTAATCTAAATTTTGAACGAAAATTAATTCTGCATGAAAATCCCATTTATATCAACTAACGGGGGGGGGGGGGCATTAGAGCCCCTGTTCCCCCTATTTATATTTATTCAATGAACACCTAATAACAGTCACGGAATCGCCTCATCAGAATGATCCTAATCTAAATTTTGAACGAAAACTTAATTCTGCATTAAAATCCCATTTCTATCAACTAACCGGGGGGGGCATTAGAACCCCTGTTCCCCCTATTTATACTTATTCAATGAACAACTAATAACAGTTACTGAATCGCCTCATCAGAATGATCCTAATCTAAATTTTGAACGAAAACTTAATTCTGCATGAAAATCCCATTTATATCAACTAACCGGGGGGGGGGGGCATTAGAACCCCTGTTCCCCCTATTTATACTTATTCAATGAACACCTAATAACAGTCACGGAATCGCCTCATCAGAATGATCCTAATCTAAATTTTGAAAACTTAATTCTGCATGAAAATCCCATTTATATCAACTAACGGGGGAGGGGCATTAGAACCCCTGTTCCACCTATTTATACTTAATCAATGAACACCTAATAACAGTCACGGAATCGCCTCATCAGAATGATCCTAATCTAAATTTTGAAAACTTAATTCTGCATGAAAATCCCATCTATATCAATTAACGGGGGGCATGAGCCCCCCGTTCCCCCTCTTATACATATCGAATGAACTCCAAAAACTAATCAGGGAAGCGCCTTGTCAGGATATACCTACATACAAAATTTCAAGTGGATCGGATATTTTTATCATGAGTTATCGCGTTACGTACATACGAACATACATACAGAACGGACGGGCACATAAGCTCTCAGGCTATGATAGCCTGTGAGCTAAAAAATACTTGTTTTACCTAATGAAAGTTTTGGGATGTTGTTTTCTTTTAATCTGGCTCGAAAGAAATAAATAGCCAAATATTGTGTCACTTCAAAACTTTCTTTCACATTGAGTTACTTTTTAGCTCACAGGCTATCATAGCCTGAGAGCTTATGTGCCCGCCCGTTCTGTATGTATGTTCGTACGTAACGCGATAACTCATGATAAAAATATCCGATCCACACGAAATTTTGAATATGGGTATATCCTGATAAGGCGCTTCCCTGATTAGTTTTTGGAGTTCATTCGATATGTATAACAGGAAGAACGAGGGGTCATGCCCCTCCCTTTAATTGATATAAATGGGTTTTTCATGCAGAATTATCAATTTTAGATGTAGGATCATTCTGATTGGACGCCTCCGTGATTGGTATTAGGTGTTCATTGGATAAGTATATACAGGGTGAACGGGGGTTCTAATGCTCCTCCCTTTATTTTATATAAATGGGTTTTTCGTGCAGAATTGTTAGATTTCGTTTAAATCTCTGAATAGTTTTGGAAGTTTTTAGTTCACAGTCTATCATAGCCTGAGAGCTTATGTGCCCGCCCGTTCTGTATGTATGTTCGTACGTAACGCGACAACCCATGATAAAAATATCCGATCCACACGAAACTTTGAATATGGGTATATCCTGATAAGGGGCTTCCCTGATTAGTTTTTGGAGTTAATTTGATATGTATAACAGGGAGAACGGGGGGTCATGCCCCTCCATTTAATTGATACAAATGGGTTTTTCATGGAGAATTATCAGTTTTCATGAAGAATTATCAATTTTAGATGTAGGATCATTCTGATTGGAAGCCACCGTGATTGGTATTAGGTGTTCATTGGATAAGTATATACAGGGGGAACGAGGGTTCTAATGCTCCTGCCTTTAATTTATATAAATGGGTTTTTATGGGGCAGAATTATTAGATTTCGTTCAAATCTGTGAATAGTTTTGGAAGTTTAATGGTTAAGTATAAAGGAGGGGAATAACTCTTCTTAAATTATGTAAATAGGTTTTTATTAAGAATTTACCGATTTGCTTTTAATTTTGGATATACATTTTTTATATGATAAAGTATGTCCCTGATTAATTTAGGGGGTTCAATAATTAAGTATAAAAGGGGAAAGGGGAGTTGTTTCCCCTCCTTTATTTTTTTTCGAACGGAATTAACCCTTGAAAAAATAAGGCTGTAATGTGCAATTAGTATGCGTAGCCTGTGAGCTCAATGCCATCAGTTTAACTGGGCAATATTCTTTTTTTTTTCGGTTAAAGATAATTTTTATCCTTTCATAATATTATTTTGCATTAAACGGATTTTTTTCTTTTTATCATTATTTATTTTAAATCAATGAATTAACAGGTTTTTTTCGAAATGTTTATGTTATTTTCCATTAGAGAAAGCATTTCATTTCTTTTTTGAAATATAATTATCGCCAAAAATTAGTTGTTGCAACCCTTCCGTCAAAAATAACCGAAAAATACAAAATTTAGTACGAAAAATCAGAGATATCCCTGTATATTTGCATCATAAACCTTCACAAATATATTTCCTGTCGAATGATATAATACGCAAAAAAATCCATCGGGTAGTTTTTGAAAACACTCGTTCGGAAGTTTCAGAACTTATGCTTTATAATATGGGTGATTCTCAAAATAGGGGACAATTTCAAAAGTGAAATCTTAAAAAAATTACTGTTAGCAAAATTTCTGAAAAAAATACAGCTCATATTCAAAATATTAGAATAATTGAGAAAAAGTAATAAGAAAAAATTATTTGTCATTTATTTATTTTTTATACTAACTAAATGCAATTAAATTTCTTATAAATTAAATCTGGAATGTTTAGATAAGATTTTAACATTTATAAAATATAGAATACAGCACAATAAATTAGGTATACAGCTTCCTTAAACACACCAGAATATTAGAATAAAATTTAGATTGGTTCAAAATATTAGAATATTTTATTTTACGCAACAATATTACCTTATGAATATGAAGTAAATGGTAGTTAATATTTTGTAGCATCCCCTTTAGCTTTCATAACAGCGTACAATCGATCTTGCATACTATATACAAGGTGTTTACAAACATTTATATCAATATTAGCCCAAATAGACTTTATACGTGCCACTAAACTCAGTTTTACTTGAAGGAGGATTTTCTTGAAGTTTTTTCTTCATTATACACAATAAGTTTTCGATGGGATTAAGATCTGGTGAATTTGGTGGCCAAGGAAGTACCTTAATGTTGCGTTGGCGGAACCAATTCTTAGTTGACACCGAAATATGCGGGGACGTTAAATCTTGTTGAAAGATGAAATCATCTTCAAATAAATCTTCTGATGATGGAATCATGTGATATTCTAAAATTTCTTGATATATCTTTTCGTAGACGATGCATAACTTTCCAGGTCCTTCTGCACTCATACAACCCCAAACCATGACACTAGCAGCAAATTTTACAGAACGTTTAAGGCATTCTTTATCAAATGCTTCTTGCTTCATTCTCCAAACTCGAATACCTTGATTACCATATGAAACACAAAACATACTTTCATCACTAAATAATATATTTTTCCCATCTTCATTGCTCCATAAACGTCTGGATTTACACCAATTCAATCTTATACGCTTTTGTCTTGCAGTCATGAGAGGTTTTGTTTTTGGTACACGAGATTCAAATTTAAATTTATGGAGTTAATGTTGTTATAACTTAATGTTGTCGATGTAGAAACTTCAACTCCTTCTTTCCATTTTCGGTGCAAGAATCGCACACTTTTAAAACGGTTTTTCTTAACTATACGCTTCAGTTTCCTGTCATCTCTAGCAGATGTTTTTGGTTTTCGGCCACCATTTCGGCGATTATTTTGAAATTTTCCAATTTTTGAATATTGTGTTAGTATTTTACTAACGCTCGATTGCGAACAATGTAAATAATTTGCTAAAAAACATTGATTTTTACCGTGCCGATACAAATCAACCATACCAAGATCAGTAGATTCAGGAATATCACTCACACGGCCCATTTTAAGACGAAAAAGAAACAAACTGCAAAAAAGAATACTGATTTTAAATAAAATAGTCTGAATTTAATCAATGATGCCACCCGTTAAGAATTGGTAATAATTAAAGGAGAATTAATGTGAAATATTCTAATATTTTGAACCACTTGAATAAATATTCTAATATTTTGACTTTTCAAAATAATTTTTTTTGCAATTAATTTTTTCAAAAATTATATTAAATTTAAGATAACAAGTAAGTTTAATCAACAATAAGTTCTTAATAAAAATATCGTTCGCATATTTTCATTAAAAGACATTAAATTACCAAACGATATTTTCAATTTCTAAAAAAAAAAGGTAATTATTCTAACATTTTGAATATGAGCTGTAGGTGTTAATATAGTATTAGGTACTAGAAGGTAGCCCGTCAAAATGACGTGTTTGCATTTTTTAAAGGATGATAAAACATTACAACAACTTTGGTCAATCATAGCCACTTTAGGCTTAACCAATTTTGAAAAATACAAAGATTGAACATGAGGTAAAAAAAAAAAAAAAAAAATCAGTAATTTGCATTTAAAATTATAACAAAACTATCTTTTGGATGGGGAGGGATTGTAATGAACAAATGGTAAATGCATAAATTCTAAAACAATAAAGTAAGGTAAAATATCAATTATAAAAGAATGCATTGTGAAACTACAGCCAAAAAATATTTTAAAATACTGGGAGAAAATAATAAAAATATCCAAAATGTATAAAAATTTTTCTCATTTTGGCCATTTCCAGACGAATATGAGAGGGTAGCCAAATTATTAATTGAATGGGTAAAATAATGGCATAGAATATGCAGCTAATGAATTTCACTCACAAAATTACAGTAATTATTTCACAAAAAAAATGCAAATTAACATGCATTAATAATGCGAAACATGCACTAATGCTATTTTAAAACATTTGTGAATTAACTATTTTATACCATTAGCTAATACTTAAAAGAAAATACTTTATAAGATCGAAAACAAATGTCAACAATAAAGAGTAAACAATCGTGATTCATTATGTGACAATGAAGTTGGTTGGTTGGTTGACAAATACTGAGACGTATGCAACTACCCGTAAGGGAGGCTTTTGTCTACAATGAAGTCATTCATGGCTGTAAAAAATAAATAAGTAAAATAAAAATAAAAAATAAAAATAAATAAAGCAACACGAATATAAAAATTCTAACAATATTGTATTTAAAACGCACCTTCGCTTTTCTTAAATAAAAAGTTTTAATTAAACACTGTTAAAAATTTGAATGTTTTGCTGCATCGTCATTACACAGCTTTTATAGAAAATGATTACTTTACCGTATTACACTGTTAAAATTTTGACCCATTTGTTGCAGCGTCACTCCACAGCTTTTATAGAATATCTCTTTTATGACCAATGAGAATGCTCCATATCATAGTAAAGTAACCGCTTTATATAAAAGCAGTGGAGTGATGCTCCAGCAAATGGGTCAAATTTTTAACAGCTGCTGCAGCATCACTCCAACGCTCTTATAAGGAAAGGGCATGTTTACAAACAAACACTTCTGTCAACCAATCTACCGCTACATTTTTGTCATAGCGATCATTGTAGGAATCATCTTGACGACGTAGCCCAATCATAGCAAGCAGACGACCATAATAGAATATGCAGACCAATCAGAATGCCTGAATTCATGTGTAGAGTGGGTGCTATAACGAAGCACGGGCGAAAACATCTTGCCCACACTAATAAGAGCCCACAGTGATGTCAGATGCCCTTTCCTTATAGAAACCGGTTACTTTGTGTGTGTTATTTACAGTGTATTCTATAAAAGCTGGGGAGTGATGATGCAGCAAAAGGGTCAAATTTTTAACAGTGTACTGCTACAAATTTGACCCATTTACTGCAGCGTCACTCCACAGCTTTTATAGAATGTCTCTTTTGTGATCAATGAGAATGCTCCATAACACAGCAAAGTAATCGTTTTCTATAAAAGCGGTGGAGTGATGCTGCAGCAAATGAGTCACATTAACAGTGTGAATGTTGTGTTTGAAATAGGGAAAAGATTTCAAAGCACAGTAAAATGTAGTGACGTCATTTACAGCTCAAACTGTAAATCTGACAAATGAGAACGCTCCAATACGACTCTGGAACGTTTGCATTGGACAAAAAATTGATAGCCCTTAAAATCGAAGATAACTTTTCACAATGGAATTTGTCATTGGTCACAATAAGTGTTTTTTTCTTGTGGATGGTTTGACCCCGGAATCCTTATACACGGAGGGATTTTATATATATAATACTTTACATGTAGTCAGCAGAGCTAAATATTTAAAAATTAACTTTAAAAAAAATAATTCGTTTTTTTTTTTTTTTTTTTTTTTTTTGAGCCATGCTAATGACAAAACAAATTGCATGGAATAAATATATTAAGAAATTTTTATTTTCTTCCTGTTTAAATATTTTTTTTCTATATTTATTAGCCTTCCTTTTCAGCAAATGGTTTCCATTTTTACATATATACATATAAGGAGAATAAAAACATTACCAAAGAGCAAACTTATTTACATGAGCAACATTCTGATACTAACAATGTAAGAAGCTGTCTTAGTGATTTTTTGACAGATTTAATGCATATTTTAGGGATAATAAATGTAATACCTAAATTTATACGTAAAATTAAACTTTATAAAAGATACAATATAAGCAATGGTTACATTTATGCACATAGAAGTCTTTAGCATGGACAGAAAAACCATGCTAATGACACTGATATTTGTCCATGCTAATGACAAATTTTAATTTAAATAAGATTATGAGCCATAATATAATCCCAATGCAATAGTCTTTTCTGGGGCTTTTTAAAACACAAAAGTCCTATGCAAATAAGTAAAATAAAAATTTTAATTATAAAATAAACATGAAAATTATTATCCATTCTAATGACATACAATTGATGTACGCCCCTAATATTCAACTTCTATTCTTAAAATACAATACATACTTCTATTTTCAGGCTGGGATAAAATGGCCACTTGTTGCCATGGAGAAACTTTATATTTTCAAACTTTTGTCATAGGTAAAAATGAAATTTTGATTAATAACCAGCTGTTATAGTATTACCTTGTTTTGAAAATAGAATATGGAGGACAAACTTTAATTCTTTTTTTATATATTATAATTTTATTTTTAAAAGGAAATTTATTGGATCAATCCTCTCCTTGATTAATTTAAAGAAAGAATAACATTTGTTTTATTTTATAAACATGATATTAACTCTTTAAAAAGGTAGTATATACAAGGCACAGCTGCTGTGGACATCCATGCTAATGACATTTTGAACATTTATTCTGTTATTTTAAGGTGTTTTTAACTAAAAAGTGAGTAATTCTTGAGTGCAAATAATGAATAATATTAAGACAAACATATCTAAATATAAAAACATGACAGAAAACCTGTCAATTTTTTTTTTGCATGCCGAAAGACATAAATTGTCCCCTATTTTGAGAATCACCCATATATATGATATGATATTAAATTAAATAAGTAATATTTATTCCTGGGCTTAGTGAAAAGTCCGCATTTGAAATTGTAGAAAACGTTACAATTTTAAATATTTGACTGCTCCCCTTAAAATCCTCTCTCCCCATATTTGATGCTCACTATTATTTAAAATATTTGCTATCTGTTATAACTTTTTTGAAAACTCTAAAACAATCGTTTTGTGATTTGTTTTTTAATTTTAATTAATTTGCGTTTCAACATTACTTTTCCTTTTTTTTATAATTGCTAAATAGTTTTAAAAATTAAAATACACGGTTTTATATCAAGTCGGGCTAAAAAGCTTTTTTTGGGGGGGGGAAGGGGGGGGGTTGCATAGTTACGATTTTCATATGTGTTTCTGTGATTGTCATGTGTCTAGGGCAGAGCGCGAAACTTCCACTCGCCAGCTCGCCATTGGCGAGTAAATATTTAAGGTTGGCGAGTAAGTTTCGTTTATTAAAATGTTGTGCTTTAAATCAAATTACGCACATCGATATTCACTCGTATTACATATTAATCACTCGTATTTCAAAATGAAGCGATGATATTTATTTTCCAAGAGAAGTAAAAATGCTCTGTCGTCTATTTTTTCGTCTTTCCTACTAAAGAATTAAATTCCCCTATCTGCATTCATCCCCCTCCTCTACTTTTGTATCGCGCACGAGCCAATACCAAATCAGATCATTCTTAACTCTTGCACGAAGCATTCAGATATATCAGCATTCTAGTTGATGGTTCCTCAGATCGATCATCTGTTCAACATAGAAATGTGTACGTTCGATACGTGGATGCAAAAGATAATCATATCAAAGAGGACATATTAGGATTAGTAGAGCTGCCAAATTGTACTTCATACCGTTATTTCACAGTTGCAAGTGATTTTCTAGATAAGATTATAGGTCCAAATGAATATAGAAACAAGTGTTATATTGTAGGCATGGGTACTGATGGTGCTCCAAATCTTAAAACATTTGATTGAATTGTTAGAGGTATTTTTAAAATTTACCATGCCTCTGCTAAAAGACTTCATATGTTAAAAGAAAGAGCAGAAATTCCAGAAAAAGAAATTCTTAAACTGAGTGGTATTCATATTATTATGTGGTTATCCAGCAAACAAAGTGCAGTAAAGGTTCTCTTTCAATCTATGAACACTGTTGTAAACCATCTTTGAACAAGTGGCCCATGGAAAAGATAATGACGGTTCTAAAGCTAAGGATTTGCTGAAAAGTTTGAAGGATCATAAATTTCTTAAAGTTCTATACTTCCTCTTGGATTTCTACCAGAAATTGAACCCTTTAAATGTGGCATTACAAAACAAGGAACTTCTCATTTCATTTCTGAAAATAAAAATTGTACATTGCATCAGAGTTCGAACAGATCTCGAATCTAGTGTAGGACCAAGAGAACAGGAATTTTTAGATCAACTATCCATTTCAGGGATAAACAAGGATGTGCAGCTGACAAATATAGAAAATGGTGATCAAGAATTTCAGACTTTAAGAGGGACATTAATTAAACATAAAGATATACATTACAGAAAGACTGCAATCTATGTCATCACACGTGTTAGCATGTCAGCATATTTTTGAAACTGTAGGCTGGCTTCCCAAATAAAAAATTCTTGAATTTGGGCTAGAAGAAATAAAGAAGCATTTTATGTATTTTAATCCAAATCTCTTTAATGAAAAAGTAGACATTGTATAGGCAGGGTGAGCAGATTTTAAATGTATGTTCCCATCTCTGATACTGAAAGAGATGATGGAGAAGTTTTACACTGAAAAATGTTCAGTAAGATTCCCTAATTTGCTCCAGATCCTAATATTTCGTACTGTTTTACCAGTAAGCATAGTTTCATGTGAGAGAGGGTTCAGCTGTCACAGTAGTCTCAAGACAGCATTCAGGAACTCTCTCATAACTGAGACAATGAATGTTTTGCTCAGAATTTCTGTTAATGGACCCACCTTGACAGAATTTGATCCTACAGTTGCAATTCATAAGTGGTATTTCAGTGTAGAAAGACAGCGCTACTCACACCTGAAGTGCTATTAGTACAGGAACTTATTAGTATGTATTTCTATAGCCACTGAAACCTTATGGCAAGCTTATTTTGAGCTATTTTTTTTTTCTTTTTGCAGTAATTATATTTCGTTTTATCAATTTCGGCAATCGTTTTTCGGTCAGTAAAAAGTTTTTGATACTATATCTGTTAATATTTTTAAAATATCCCATATTTTTAATCAATATAAAATATTCTGCATTTAGCAGACAGCTCCTTCTAACAATCGTCCATTTAAATTTGTCATAAATATTTCATATTCTGCGCAGATTTGGGGGCTGACGTTGTTTGAATTAAAATAAAATAGTGGCGAGTAAAAATTTTAATCTGGAGAGTATCTTTTAAAATGAAATTTCATGCCCTGGTCTAGGGTGTCAGGTAACCTTTAATTTCTCAAATTGCTTTTGATTCGTTTATCTGGTGTTTTATTTTTATTGTTTTAAGCGTCGACTATAGCCTATGTTCACCAGAAATAGTGTAGCTTTCCAACGGTGAAAGAATTTTTCAAATCCGTCAAGTAGTTTCGGAGCCTGTTCAATTCAAACAATCAAATCTTTCCTCTTTATAATATTAGTATAGGTAAATAAATTTTTGCAATTCCTTGTCTTTGCAAATATACCTTTGTTATATTAAAATAAAATTTATTACGAAGGATAAATTTCGCATTTTTAACGACTGTTAAAAGTTATAGTTTTTCTTAGAAGTAATAAATATTAAAAAATATTTCTTTAAAGTTTAGAACAAGTTGATCAACAATTTTAAAATTACCAATCTTTAAAACTTGATAACTTTAATTTCTGCTTATTTTTGATAAAAACTGCTTTCCGAACTTAAAATGCTTATTTTTTCACTGTTTTACTTAATAATACTGGACTGAAATCGGGCTGCCTAGTATCGTATAGTACAAAAACAAGCACAGGGACGTATGAAGAGAAAACTGCTCTCGTACAAAGTTTCAATTTGGCATCCCCTCTCCCAACTTTTTCTTTTAACAGCCCAAGAATGACGTTGATAGTATAAATGTGCCCCCCCCCCCCTCCTGTTTGATAAAATGCTATTTAATTTCTACTGGCTGTGTCACCTAGCAACCAAGATATATTTAATTATTTCAAAATGTAACAAGTTTTCTGTGCAAATGATAATTTGTGATAAATACATTATCTGTTTATTTCTTCAGTTTTTACCTAAGCTGTGTGAAACAATATTCTTTTTGTTTTTGAGTTTGATTAGAATGTTTTTTATGAGTATATGTGAAAAAATGTTACGGTTTTTTATTGGAGTTGTGTTTTGTTAAATTTCCTATGTTCGAAAGAACGTGAGATGAATGGTCTCATGAAAATAAACTGTTTAAAACCAGAGACGAGTAATTAATTTTGAGTTGAGTAAGAAATTAATAATAAACTTTCGAACAATTGGAAAATTCACCCCCCCCCCCCATTTCGGACGGCGCGGTGCTGAATAAGCCTTTTCCAAATGTACCCCGCAGCGACGTTCAAAAAAGAGGGGGACGAAGGGGGAGGTTGCCCCGTGTGCGGATCTTCAGGGGACGCCAAATTTTTACTACCAACATCATTTTTAGTCTGTCACAAGAAAAAGTTCAGGGAATGGGGCGCCAAACTGAACTTTACTCCGGGCGCAGTTTTCTCTTTGCACACCCCTGCCCCCCTCCCTCGTATATTTTACAAGCTGTATAAGGAAATTTATAAATTCCAAATACAGACCCTTGTCCTTTTAATGCTATGTATTTCATAAAAGTTCCAATCATAAGCATCAATTATAAAAAAGCACAAATTATAAAATTATAAGCACCAATTATAAAATTATCAGAATTTTCTTTCTGCTAAAAGGGAGCGTACTGTAATTTGTATCAAATCTACCTTCTTTTGTGTGAACTTGAAAAAAATATATATACAAATGAAATGTATAATTTTCTTCTTTGGATGTTAACTATAACTTAGAAATAGCATTAATTTTATAAAAACAAAAAATTTAAAGTAGTTGATTTTTTTCAAGACTATTTTAGTCAGGCTCGGACTGGCCTGCCGGCCCATCGGCCCGAGGGCCGGTGCGCCCTCGTCCACAGAAAACTTTGCGCTCCTAACAAGGAAGGTCTCCATTGGGGGCATACTCAGAATTTTTTGAAAAAAATACGAATTAAACTACTCATGTAGGTAATAAAGGATCAGTGAAAATTAGCGGCGGAATTACATTATTAGATATGTAAAAAAAATAAAATAGTTTGGAATAATTGGCGTGAAAAGCTGAAAGCGACGCGGGATTTGGCGAGCAGTGCATTTCCTCGCCGAAAGCAGACGATTTTAACGAATCTGAAAATTAATTTTAATTGACTTCACTGTTAAAAATCTGCAGCATTTACTGCAACGTCACTTCACTACTTTTATAGAATATCTCTCTTCTAACCAATGAGAATGCTCCATAGCACGGTGAATTGACCGTGTCATACACTGTTAAAAATCTGCTGCATTTTGTTGCAACGCACTCCACCGCTTGTATATAATATCTCTATTCCAACCAATGAGAAAGCTCCATTTCACGGCCAAGTAACCGTTTTCTATACAAGCAAGGGAGTGCGTTGCAACAAAATGCAGCAGATTTTTAACAGTGTATTTTTCAATTCGGAACACTTTTAATCAATTTAAATTGTGTTTTAAATGATAAAATATATTAATTTCATTTTGTTATAAGTGCATATAAACGTATATGACAAAATTACACTTAAAGTAAAGTAAAAATGCAAAACTAAAATTACTTAAACTAAACTTATTTAAATAAATTGAACATAGAAAGTTTTTTCTTTAAAAGTATTCGAAGCGTAAAAGCGTATTTTTCAAAATTTCGTTTTTTCGCCAACCGGAGATAAATCGCCAAATAAACGAAATTTTTATTTTTTTACGGACGTTATCAGGAGGTTCCGCCGAAATTTTTTTAACAAACATATATAACTATATGAGAAGAACATTCTGTAATTTTTTCAGATTTTTCTGAGTATGCCCGTATGGAGACCTTCCTTGTAAGTGCTACAGCCGCTCCAATATTTTTCCACTCTTTTTACACATATATTCTGATTAGGGTACTAAATCAGAATATATGTGTATTCATGAATTCATTTACGAATAATTCTTGATTAATAGACTGAAATTACAAAAGAGGCATTTTTTTATTATCACAATGAAATTAAATATGTACCGTAACAATTTCAGGATCGGAAACCAAAAAGGACATTTTTGTATGCAATTGCAGGGGAAAACGTGTACCAAACGAGACATTTAGAAGACATGACGCCCTGAAAGAATGTTTTTCATTGCTTCATTGAATGATATCTTTTAGATTTTAACCAAATATTTTGCATATTTTCAGTCTTTTTAAAAGCCCTCCTCTATCCCTCCCTTATAGCTATCTCTGAATGCGCCCATAATCGTGCTTTTTGAAAAGCAACTTGAGAAAGAAACTAGTTAAGAACTAGAAGCGAATATCCGAAAAAAACTAGTTAGAAACTAGAAGCGAATAGAATAGATCACTTAGCAGGACGCGAGTTCCCGTCCTGCACGAGCCACTAATTAAAAATAAAACTACAAGAAATCGAGATAATTATAGAAATATTGTTATCACAGTGCCTCTTCCCCACAGAACAGAATGATTTCGAATTCAAAGAAGTCCTACTGTCCATAGCCAAAAACATGTACAAAACATTTGGTTCGATTGTATGCATAACTTTATATAGTTTTCGGTACTTAATAATGTACCGAAATGTAGATTTTTTTAATCGCAGACACATCGCTATTAAAATGTTCCTTCAGGCAGAATTTTTTACAAGTTCAATGAAGACCTGCATGCCATAGTCAGAAGGATACACTAAAAAATTGGTTGCATTCTATGCATAACTTCGTAGTGCACTTTCCGATAATTCAATATGGAAAATGACACAGACATATCTGTTACATCGCCCCTTTCCGACCGAATTCAAATTGAACCTAAAGCATGCACAAAAAAACTGAGATTGAAAAAATTCTTTGCATAATTTTATACACTTTTAGATGGTACAATAATGAAAATAGCACAAATATCGCTATTACAGCGCCCCCTTCTGACAGATTAAAAAATCTTCAAGTCTATATATAACTTCATACAGTTTTCGATGGTACAATAATGTTAATAATTCAGATCTCGCAATTGTAGCATATCTTTCCTATGAATTTCAAATTCACGGAAGACCTAGCCTTAGCCAAAAATATACACAAAAAATTTGGCTCAATTTTATGCACAAGCTTATACCTTTTTCGATGGCGAAATGTTGAAATTGGCATATAAATCTCTCTATTATGGCTTCTCCTCCCAGCGGAACATTTTTGAATTAAAGGAAGACCTACTTGCCACGATCAAAAACATACACAAAAATTTTTGTTCAACTCTATGCACAACTTCATACACTTTTGGGTGGTACAATGGCGAGAGAAATATGGATAGACATTTTGTCTAAACATGTTTTTTGGGACCTCTGAGGCCTAAAACATGTAAATCCGTCGAAAGCCGAAAGTCGAAAAAAAATTCGATTACAATATTTTCTTCTATTGAAGATAGAAGAAAGCAACTAATCGAATGTGGTAAAGAGCAGCAGTAATGTGGTTAGCACCAGTATTTTTCCAACAAAAAGTTTTCAGAATATTTGAATTGCAAAAGTTGTCAAAGTTTATGTTATGAAATTTTGTTTTGAAAGACTGGTGCCAGTTAGAATTAAAAATAGTCGCCTACGGTAGCCCTGCTATTATAGTGTTAAAACTAAATGACAAGCTATGCTCATTACCATCAAAAGGATTCTAGCGGTAGGTTCATTGAATTTTGTGCAATTTAAAAGGAGATATATATATCTTTCAAACAAATAATTGAACTTCGGCACCTTCCTCTTAGATGTCTGCAACCAAAATTCCAGTCCACAGAGTCAAAAATCGACACCTGTCGCGCTCTATACGTCCAAATCTAATAAATATCTATTTATATGAAAGTGAAACAGAATATGAAGTTTTATTAAATTCTGTGCATTTATCTTTGATGTAGAACTATCGCAATAAGCTGCATAGTAACGCCACCTGTAACATAATTTACACGAAAACCTGTAGCATAACAACTCCACTTGCTGGGAAATTCGCACCAAAACCTAATAAACATTATTCCAAGAACTAAATGAATCTCAAGTTTTATGAAAATCCGTGCATTTGTTCTTGAGATAGAGCTGTTGTGGAAATCGTTAAAAAGTTGCAACATAGCAACGCCACATGCTCTCTGATTTACACTGAAAACTAATCCGCACCTATTTATGACAAGGATCCGAATAGACTCAAACTTATTCCAGACTTTTTTTCTTATTCAACATTTTTTTTAAAAAACTATTATTAAAGTCATATTAAAAAATATATTATGAACAAAACTCAAGTCCTAAAAATATTGATGTGCACAGCTCATTTGAATTATTAGTTTTCGTGATAATTTTTTTTTCCATCCCATAATTTAATTGGACCATATTATGTTGTCAAAGGAGCCACAAAAAGATAAAGTAAAATAAAATAAAAGGTCGAAACTTACAAGAATTATGTAGGATTTTCAATGGAACAATGGAACAATGTAATCAGCTTGATGGACTACCTAGTTGCGTGGCAACTTTACATCCAGTTTAGAGGTAAGTTGTGTTGCAGAGGCGTTAGGGAGCCAGGGTTGTTAAAAACCCGGGTTTTTTCAGAAAAAACCCAACCCACTGGGTTTTTTCAGGGTTTTTGGGGTTTTATCAGGGTTTTTCGGGTTTTTTCAGGGTTTTGGGGAGTTATGGGAGGTGGTTCAGAATGCTTGAAAAGAAAAATGTACTTATTACTAAATTTAAAGTAGCTAATTGATTACAAATATATATAAATCAATGACAGTAATCACAATTATGCTTTGTGTTTAGATAAATTGATTAGTAATAATTTATAAAGTATTTTTCATTATTACTAAATAATAGAACAAGCGAAGTAATTCTACATGTCTACATAATTAAATTAGGATTCTAAGCATATATGGTATTTTGTTATGAGTTTCTATTGTATAACATAGAACAGATTACACACCAAAGTATTTTTTTAATGGGAAAAAATTTGTTTGTGTTACTTACACATGCTACAGAGATTAACTAACAATTTTCTTTTAAAAATTGTAATGGTATAATTAGGACATTTCTTTTCTTTGGGGTGGGGGGTGATGGTTATAAACTTTAAGAGTGGTGTACTGATATTAAGAAATATATTATAATATATTATATGTGTAATATAAATACATTATATATGTAATTTAAAGTTGAAATTTTGAAAAAACCGGTTTTTTCAAGTGGGTTTTTCAGAAAAAACCCACCCGGGTTTTTTGGGCTGGGCAAAATCATAACAACCCTGTAGGGAGCCGTTAAAAGAAAAATTGTTTAAATGCGGCAGGTGGCCACAAAGTTAAAAAATAGCTATTAATAATTAAATTAAGTAAAAGAGAGTAAAAATAATTAAGAACATGTATAATACATGTAGTTTAACAAATTAATAAGAAAAACAAAAAGAAAAAAAAATTCCAATAGGCCATGGCCAGGCGAAAAAGCTACCAGGGAAAACCCCAACCATAAAACAAAAGCTCTTTTCAGAGACCATACATTTTTTTTTAATATATCATAGATATAATGCTAATAATAGCAGAATAACCAATTTTTAATTTTTAATAATACAAAACAAGACAAAACAGACAAAGAATTTAAGTTTAGTTAAGAAGAGAGGAAAACTCAACTTTCATCATTTAATAAAAGCGTATATTTAGGGCGTTTTCTGTTAATAGGGTCCGAAACCTCGTAGTCTGGTAATTCCGCAACAATTTGGTTGGGAAGGTTATAAACAGATTTATAAAAATTTTTGGAGAGCTGATTAATGCGCTTTTTTAGAGAAACGGTATTTAAGTCTCTGCGTATCGTAGAGTTACGTAGGTATCTGTTACCATTTCGGATAATTCTTAAATTTTTATTGTGGGTGCCATATAACGCATTCATACTTGTCTTACACGCGAAACCCCAGATAGGACAGGCGTAAGTTAGAATAGATCTAATACATGCGTTGTAAAGGATTAGTTTATTATGTATGGAGAGGGTATTACTTTTAAGAAGTGGAGAAAGAGATTTGGCGATTCCGGCGGCTTTGCCACGAATATTAGTAAGATGTTTTTTCCAGGTGAGCCTACGGTCCAGAGTAACTCCCAGGTATTTGGTGTCATTAGTCCAGGGGATGGTGGTGTTATTGATAGTGATGCGGTTAGGATAGGTTAGTTTTCTAGAGAAGTAAATAGCAGCAGTTTTTTGCTCATTAAGTTTAACACGCCATAGGTTACACCAGCTAAGAAAATCACCTATGTGCTTTTGTAGAATTTTGTATAAAGTGTATGGGTGATGTGCAGAGGCGTACATTGCCGTGTCGTCCGCGTACAGGGCAAGATAAGTCCTCAGTGTTCTGGGGATATCGTTAAAGAAGAGGTTAAATAGTGTGGGGCCAAGTACTGAGCCTTGAAGTATACCAGAAAGTATACGGTAAAGAGTGGAGAGAATTTTGTTATTGCGGACACAAAAAGTGCGGTCGCTAAGGTACGAGTGTAGTAAGTGTATTAGTCTGGCATTAATACCAAGCTTAATTATTTTGTATATAAGGCCTTCATGCCAGACTTTGTCAAAAGCCTTAGCGACGTCGAGAAACACAGAAGCAGCTGGAGTTTTAGTGTTGAGGTTTTCACTGAGGAATTCCACAACACGTAAGAGTTGGTGAACTGTAGAATGTTTAGCTCTGAAGCCAAATTGCTCAGGAATAAGTATGTTCTTGTCATTTAGTATGTCATTAAGCTGTGACCTAATGACGCGTTCAACAACTTTACTAATAGCAGGAAGCAGAGAAATGGGACGATAGTTAGTTGGGTCCTGTAAGTTAGTTTGAGGTTTGGGTATAGGAGAGATGATCGATGTTTTCCAAGGTTTAGGAAAATAGTGAAATTTAAGAATAGCATTGGTAAGGTTAGTAAGATAGTTAATGCAATTAAAAGGAAGATTTTTAAGTGCATAGTTAGAAATATTGTCAATACCAGGAGCTTTTCTATTTTTTAAATTTTTGATAATATTAAAAATGGTAATGGGTTGAATATCAGGAAGTGGGTCCATGGGAGGAGTGGCAAGAAAATTTTGAACCGTGTCATGGACGACAAAGTAGTGGTTAGGACTAGCCAAATATGGGTTAGGGGAAAACTGCTCGGCATACGATTTAGCAAGAAGTTCAGCTTTATCTTTATCAGTGTACGCCGTGGAGTTAAAAGCAGTTAAGGGTGGTATAGTGGTATAGTTATTATTAAGTTTTTTCTTAATTTTCCATAAGGAGTTGTCCTCAGGTGAAAGGGAGTTAAGGAAATTATTCCAACTCTTTTGTTTCTCTTTGGCAATAAGATTTTTAATTTTATTGTTAAGACGGTTAATAGTAGGCTTGAGAGCAGGATCTCTAGAGTTTTGAAACAGCCGTCGGATGTCATTACACTGCTTGATAATATTATGTATGTAGTTAGGAAGAGTAAAAGGTTTATTATGATTCGCATACCGGTAAGTAGCAAGATTTTGAGCATTAATTATTAGGTTTTGAAAGTGAGTAACAGCATTATCTATGTCATCATTGTTAGTAATATTAGGAAAAAGTGAGATCAGAATTAAGTAAAATAGTTTTAAATTTACTCCAATCCACAGCCACAGAGGGGGGGGGAGAGGGAGGGTCAACAAGGTCAATTTTGAAACTAACTGGAAGGTGGTCAGAACTGAGTTCGTTGATAACAGTAGTAGTAATAGGGAAATTAATATTTTTGGAAATGCCAAAATCAATAATAGAGGGACGGGAGTTACCATGCCCCAAGTGTGTAGGTGTAGAAGGTGCATGTAGGCTAAGATCTAGGTGTGTGATCATGTTGTGTAGTGAACTGCCTCGGCGGGTGGTTGAATGACAGTTCCATCGTCGGTTATGTGCATTATAATCACCGGCGATAAAACAGTGCGTATTTTGTGAGAAAAGTTGTGTGAGGTCGTTGACTGGGAAAAAACGTCCGTGTTTAACATATACTGAAACAAAATTAATATTAACTTGTGGTAATTGTACAACAATTCCCATATAGTCAAGACCTATGTAATTAGTGTGTTGTACAGGGTAATGTGGAATGTGATGTTTTATGTAAATGGCAGTTCCACCTGGTTGGAGCCAGGGCGGGGGGTATGGTAAAGTTTATAACCAGAAATTTTGATACTAATATTAGGTTTATGAACTTCCTGCAAGAGAATAATATCAATGTCCGGGCGATTACTGATAAAGTCGCGTAATTCGTTTATTTTATTATTAATAGAAGAACATTATTAATAGAAGAACAATTCCAGGTTAGCACAATAAGGGAATTAAGATGGGACCTAGACATGGTTAGGGAGTGAAATCTCATTAGCAAGAATGTCGAACTCTTTAATTATAACAAACATTTTTTCCATAGGATTTTTGAATTTCTTGGTTTGACTAGCAATATTTTTAATACATTTTAAAAATTTAGTAATTTGGAGAATTTCTTTAATGTCTTGGAAAATATTAAAGATTTCCTGTATATCATTAGAATAGGCCGGTGGAATTGTGGCTTGAGTGGTTGGAGTAGTATTAACATTTTCAGAGATAGTATTATTAGTATTTTCAGTATTTTGAGAAGTAGAGGCGCCCTCTACTGGGGTTTCAGAATTATCATTTTGGGGTTCAGAATTGTTTTTAGGTGGGCTCTTTTTTTTAGTGTAGTTGAAATCTTTAAGAATTTCGGATAACATTTGGGTATCTTTGCTTATACTCTTATCGTTAGCTTTAGCAGGATTGTTTTTAGAATTATTACGTTTATTATTATTTTCACGGCGATATGGGTTTTTAATACAACCACGATAGGTGGCTGGATGAGCTTGCCCACAATTGGCGCATTTAGGAGTTATGCGGCCTTTATGCTCGCAATCAGTGGTTAGATGATCAGCCCCGCACTTGGCGCATTTAGGCGTGAAATTGCAAATTTCAGAGGCGTGTCCAAACCCCTGGCACCGATAACACTGTTTAACTCTTTGGTAGCTTTTGAAAGCTTCAATCGTAACGGACATATAATAAATTTCTTTAATTTTATAGATTTCTTCAAAGTTTTTGGTTGGTAAGACATTTACCATGTACAAAGGCATTGGTTGCCCGGTTTTTCTATTTTTGAGCATGGCAGCCCTAGTTACGGTGAAGCCATGTTCTCTAAGACTATCAACAATATTATTAGTTTCCGTAAAAGCACGGCAGCCCTCTAATGCAGATTTTTTTTGGACGCTGGTCCTTAGGATGAAGAGTCGTATATTTTTTGGAATTTTCATCTAACCATTTTTGAGTAGCCCTAAAGTCGTTATCACTCTTACATAACACCATAAGGCGTTCACCTTTTAGAGCAATGGTAGGTTTACTGTTGTTAACTTCTGAGATTTTTTTCGCGAGATCAGACCATTTCTCATTAAATTCAATGTAAAAAGGGTTAATTCTAGTTTTAGAATTACCAGACTCCTCGGTGGCAACACCGGAATTTTGATCCATTTGATTATCAAGATTAGCTTCATTGGCTAAATTAGAAAATTTATTACTAAGAGGGATAGTTGAATTTTCCTCAAGAGGTCTCTTAGTACCTTTTTGAACTAGTGTAAAGTCACTTAAACCAAAATCTTTTAACACTTTACTAGAAGCAACTCTAAATTTAGAAAAACAAAAAACTCCAAAATAGGTAGAATCTAACAAACTATTATAACAAATAGGCTCCCTAAGTAAAGAAATAGCCTCAAAACAAACTTTTCTTACCTCCTCCTGGTCAGCGGGTGAGGTGGCATAATCCATCTTGCTTATAGTAGATGTTATATAATCGTCCAGATAAGCAAAAAAATTCACCGATGACTTGCTTCACATTATCCTCGTAAGACGAGCTAACTTTAGCAAACTCTTCACAAAAGTTCGGTTTAACAGTTCCATTAATTATTCCTTGAACGGTATCAGCCATAAGACGTTCCATATCCGAAGCCATTATGAGAAAATATGAGAAAAAAAACTTCACACAAAGCAGAAAAACCACGCAGACGTCGAAGAATCTATTCAGTAACGAACCGATCACTCCAAACGCAACACATCATAAGAATAACCGCAGAAACACGGAGCGAAATCAAATACGTCTTCACTCCGCAAAGCTTACCTACCAACTCAGTCTGACGAGGATTTTCATGTTAAGTAAGATTAAATAAATTTAATTCCTGTATAATTTTACTGGTATCTAATTATAAGGTCTTCGATTTATTTTCCGAAATTTAAGGATAAACTGTTCATACATTTTGTTTTTGTTTTAAAACTATTATGATTTAAGAAAATGCATACAAACTATACCTGATTCCTCGCTAGCAAACATCTAAATAGGATGCCAAAAGTGAATGTTACCAT
The DNA here is from genome assembly GCA_964019185.1 of Maratus speculifer. Classification (NCBI taxonomy): domain Eukaryota; kingdom Metazoa; phylum Arthropoda; class Arachnida; order Araneae; family Salticidae; genus Maratus; species Maratus speculifer. Next base: position 240,290 of record CAXHSM010000071.1, on the reverse strand, counting down.
TTGAAAATCAACGGATGTGTTTTGCTTTAGTATGTAGGCATCCTCTAAAAAGCAAAATTTACGAAAAGCATTATAGTAAATATTATTCCAAATCAACTTGTACCTATGATAATATTTTTTCCCTCCAAGGTATCTATCGATAGAAGAAAAAAAGAAAGCCCTTCACTTATATATAATAAGGTAATCTGTAATACTTGCTGAAGCTTTTAAATATTATATGAATTGCTTTTTTTAAAATGCGTACTATTGTGTGGGTTTGATCGATTTTTTAAGCATAAATGAAGAATATAGCGAAGTGTTCTATATAGAATTAGAAATAGTGATATAATTTAAGCCCATATTATTTGTTGGGGCTATGCGAGTATGTTAAACTTTGCCAAGCCATATACAGCACAAAGAAAAACTGACTTGAGTTCGTTAAAATTTTTGCGCCCTCTGAAAATTCAAGGTCTGCGCCCGTCACACTGACCCAGTCCGACCCTGATTTTAGTTAAAATCTATCAATAATTGTAGAAAAAATAAATCCAAAGTTTGAAATAGAAAGTGGTTATTTGAACACGTTACTATAAACCAATAACAGAAAGAAAACACTAGGAAAGGAAAAAAGTTACTTTCATTTGCTAAAATGGATTGGTGTTAGCCAATAAGATTTTTAAAAGGGCGGGAGCGATCGCAGGCGGAGAACATATGATTAAGAAGATGCTTTTGTACCATTTTTCGTCAAAATCTTTCGAAATTTCGCTCAGCCTAATTGCAGTAGAAATATATAAAGTTTAAAGACTAATCTTCCGTGAAGCGTTTTTATTTTTTTCTGAATTTTGCTGAAATAGATTTTATATGATTAAAAAGGGCACAACACCTCGAATTTCACTGAATCCAAAATTTAGAGGGTCCTCAGAATTAAACTACAACGAAAATCAGAAAAGTACAAACTAGGCCGGTAACAGAATGTCTTCAGCTATCCTGTGAAAAAAAATCATTTAAAAATATTGAAAATTAAGCGAGATATTTGAAAAGATTGCGCCCATAGACTTACCATTAGCGGTCGGCTTTAATCGCGTGACTAGTGTATGCTCTTAACCGCTTACCTTATACATAAATTAATTTTTCATAATCAATTTCAAACTATTATTAGTGTCAAACAAATTTAAAATTTTTTCTTTTTACTTTTTTTTAGGTAAAATATATACAGCAAGTGGAAATCAAGAAATCGGCGAATTGATCAAAGATCTTTCAGTTTTAAGACATTTTCATTGGAAAGTATGTATAGAAAAATATGAGGATGAAAATGATGTTAACACTTTTCTATTCCAACTTCCAGAAAATTACCAGATACAGAGTCCACCATTTAATCTCGATAGAGCTTCATGGATTCTGAAATTGTATCCGTATTTTCGAATGAAGGGATCAAGTAAGAAAAGTTGTGATCTGGTACTTCATAGACTCCATTCTGAAATATCAACACATCATGTTATGCTCAAAATGAAGTTCGAACAATCTTACCCAACTCGCGATGTAGCTAAAGCATCTTTCTTTATAAATTCACATAATACTCATGGAGATGTTATTAGCTTTCAGTTGGAGAACGTAGATTTATATAGACCGACTTATTTGTCTTTTGATGTTGAAATCTTCATAAAAAAAGACACCAGAGTTGAATCGAATCCTCTGAGGTGAGTTTCCACAGGTCTCTTACAGACCAGGGGGGAGGGGGGGGGGCTTCGCAGACTGCCACTTTATCGAGTTGGCGGCTGAAATTCCAGGAGTAGACAAAACTTGATTCCCATATTAATACGCAATTGATCCATCGTCTTATCTTGTACTGGAACTATAGATGTAAATTCCCAAAATTTTTAAGGAGCCAGTGACTCTTAAATCCAAATATTTCAATCGCCACCAGGGCTTAATTTCTCAGAAAAATTAGGAAACTATCTAAAACAATGGAGAAAAAACGCAAATTTCGTCACGAGATCACAGAAGAGAAGTTCCTTTTACCAAAGGACCTAAAAAACGCCGTGACTGTCATCATAGAGTCGTTGAAAAACGCAACTTTCGTCAAATGACCGCGGAAAAAACGCGATTATCGTCTGAGGATCAGGAAAAAATGTGGGATTCTCGTCAGTGTCAGAAAATTGCGATTTTCGTCAAATGACTGCGAGAAAAAACGCAAAATTCACCAAAGGATGTCGACTTAGACGCCGAAAATCAATCGCCAAGTCAAAAAATTTAATCTGACGACCCTGAATCTGTACCTATATTGCATATCAGATTTCAATGGTTGATCGGTACATTTATCATTGTGCTTTCCTGCATCCAAATGTAAGAGAACATGAAAGGCCGAAAAACACAACAGTTAACCTACTAAAGTCAAATTTGCAGGTACAGTCGGCTCTCGTTAATTCAAACTCGTCGGGACCACAAGAAATGTTCGATTTATCCAAAGTTCAAATTATGGAAAATTTGAAATGAAAACATGCTCAATATGGTACTATTACAAAGAAATTAATATTGTAGTATTTTTTAAATGTTTGTAATCATTACAATATGATTTAATATTAAATTAGAATGGATAAATACATAAACTAATTAAAAGATTAGAAACAAGCACGATGGAAGAAAAATTTAAAGCGTCACTGATGGACAGACGATGCTCTAAGAAAGTGGATATCAATTGCATTGCATTATATGTATATTCGTGTTCGGAACAATTTTCGCAAAAATCGAAGAAAGTTATTCAAATGATCTGAAATATGTGAAAAAGAAAAGAAAAATGAAAAATCGGAATTCTTGTTAGTTCGAATTAAACGAAGTCTAGAGAAAATGAGTTCGAATTAACGAAAATTTTTAATGTTATTCTGCCATTGAAAATTTTGGGACTTCATTTTTAGTTCGAATTAAACGAAGATTCGAATTATCCGATTTCGAATTAACGAGAGTCGACTGTATTTTCTTCCAAGATATCACTTGGCAGACCAACTGTATTTTAATATGTGAATCGAGTTTAACTGATTCTGGAATTTCAGCTGTCAACTCGATGAGGTGATCATTCGTGTTGTTGGTTCCCATCTAATATTAAAATCGCATATAATTATATTTTACCTCGTGTATTTTTGCAATAAATAATTTCTTTATTTTTTAAATTTTTTATGCAGGTTCATAAATAGCGAATAAAAAAACTAGTATCGTTAAGCATATAAATGTGGTTTCTTTTGACATGAAAATAAAAATTTCTTTTGTGTTTATTATTATATGTTTATTATTATAATCAGAGGATCCCAGCCTGGTCACAGAACAAAAGCAAAAATCCTTTTTAATTGAAAACACTAATAAGGTACCTGTACCCAATATGGACACCCTAAGGAAAATGTATTTTTTTCACCCCCATGTACAAGTCATAGGATTCCAAAAATATGTGACCACTATCCTTGGACTATTGACTATCATTATTAAAATTAGCGACTTTGTAATTATTTTGGTTTGATTTAAATGATAAAAACAAAAAAATGTTTACAAGTGTCCATATAAGGAACTACCTGTCCCTATTATGGACAGGTGTTTCCTTATTGATTTTCTACACAGTGTGTATGGAAGAGCCACTTTTCCAAGGGATTTTAGAGGAAAGGGAATAGAAAAATGTATCTTAAAGTATTCCGAAGAGGAAGGGAGACGGTAAATATCTTCAGTACATGCATTTTAGAAAGAGGGGGGGGGGCATTCTCGGTTTTTACCCTTTGAAGACCCATGCAAAGCCCCTTAGTTACTAGTAAATATTATGAAGTAATATTGTTGGTTTTGCTTAGCTTTATTGCATCAGTCTGGGAATTTACATCTGTTATTACTCAGTCCTCACAGAATGGAAAAATATAAACTTTTTCACCATGGACAGTAAGTCCCACATAATCCTCATGAACATATCTGCCACATGTGATGCATGGCCGCATGTTTGAAAAAGCATCAATATTGCAAAAGAAGCAGTACCAGCTCTCCTTTGTTGAGGAAGTCATACTAGTGGTACCTACGATTTCGCCAACAGATATCCTACTGGGGGGGGGACTTTTTATTTTTCTGCAAGGGTTTTTTGGAGGAAGGTTTTTGGGGGATTGTTCAAATGGCATCTTGTTGAACAAAGATTTTACCACTTTAATGCCATTTCAATTTATTGCTTGGCAACATTGAATTTTCTTCTTTCTTACAGTTGTAGTCGATAGGGACATAAGCTGTCCATATTGGGAACCGGGCGTAGTTTTACTAAATCGTGTACCAAATGAATAAGGAAAATTATTTTAAGCAAAATATGCAATAGCAATCGAAAATATGTTTTATTAGCTTTCTAAAATACTCCACTTTTCAACATTTAATGTAATTTTACCATATCTAATAAGAATTTAAGCTTACAAGTAATTAAGATCAGCACATCTCAAAATAACAAGTTTCCTCCTAAATGGCAAACAGCGCGCTTTTTTACACTTTCCATACTTAATTATCTTTTCAACTGCTTTTCTTCGCGAAAATGTTTGGCCATCTCTCGATCAAAATTATTACCTTTAAAAATATTAGGGGTGTCCATATTGAAAGCCCTGTCCATATAGGGTACAAATACCTTATAACTTTTCCTAATATAAATCCTTTAACATTCGCGGGGGTAAAGTTCGTGGAAACCTCCACAAATGTCGAAATCGAGAATGTTGATACTACCTTTCCGTGCATAAAAGGGGGGGGGGGTTAGGTTTTTATGGATGTTAAAAGTTACCAACTTGTACGGTTTGGCCGTACAATGTACGGATTTTGTTTGAGGTGTACGGTTGTACGGATGAACAGTAAGATTGTACAGTTTTGCGCGCGGAATAAAACAATCGCGGAGAGATGTAAATTTCTTGAAAGGATCGCCGAAATTACCTGTGCGGATCGCGGAAAAAATGGCGATTTCACCAAAATATCGCTGAAATATCGATAAAACACTGATTTCGTCTGAAGACCGCGGAATGACGTCGATTTCTTCATAAAGATTGTGGATATAACGCCAATTTTGTCAAAAGATTGCTGGAAAAAACGCTGTTTTCGATAAAAGATAGCTTAAAAATATTTTGTCAAAAGATCATTGAAAAAATGCCGATTTCGTCAAAAGATCACAAAAAAATGTCGATTTCGTCAAAGGTCGCGGGTAGAAAATGCCGTTTTCCTCAAAAGGCCGCGGGGATAAAACACCATTTTCGAGAAAAGATCTCGTAAAAATGAAAATTTCGTCAAAAGATCATCGAAAAAACGCAGATTTCGTCAAAAGATCGCGTAAAAACTGCCGATTTCGTTTGAAATCGGAAAAAAAAATTTGAATTTTAAAACAGTACGGGTGAAACATCATACAACAGAACTTTCCGATTTAACCTAATACTTGGAACTATTTTATTATCCCGATGATCAAAATATTATTGCCAAGATATAAGATTAAATGCCAGTGTATGATCGTTAATGTCACATCCACTTAAACACGATACACGTGTTTGTTATGTCAGCATTTTTTCTTAATTCGACTTTCTATTCGTATTTTTATTAATTTTTTACAAATTTGTTTTTTTTTTCCGTCATTTAAAATAAAAATTATGCCAATTTGTATAATGTGGCAATATTGGTCGACGGGATAATCAATTAGTACCTTATATCTTAAGTAAAATTAATGAAATGTGAAAATATGCGGCAGGAATAATTTTGGCGATTTATCTATACCGAATTCCTGATTTCTGAAGAATCTTCCTATTTGGCGAAAGACAATCAAGTAAATTAAAGTATGAGTAAAAGTATCATCATAAAATGCGTAAAATTACAGTTAAAGGCTGGTATTGAAATATTTCTTCTGATTTTCCTATACATATCTCAATAGTCTGCTGTTTTGATTGTGAATCTCTTTCAAAAAAAAAAAAAATTTAAAATCGTATTATTGCTTTTACTGTAAAAGTGTTTTCCTGCATGCTTTATCGTAATTTTTCAAACAGATTTTTTTTTAATCGAATTCAAGTAATAAGTAAAGTAAAAATCGAATTATTTCTATCATTTGCACCAAGCAGCTAATCGCAACGCTATTTTTCCCAGATTCCAGAAATGTACAGCAACCATAAATACAAAAAATTTTAAATTTTATAGCAATTGTGTTTGTAATCAAGGTGCCAGCACTTTTGATAGTAAAATAAGATTTATTTTATTTTTCTTTTTACAGTGTTGTTTGTGATTAAGAAAAATTTCTTCAGTTATTAAAATAAAGTTTAATGTGCTTGAGTTTTTTTCTACTTGTAAGAAATATATACTATTTCTTTATTTTAGTAAAAAAAAAAAAATACAGAATTTAATCTTCAGTGGTAATTTAAAACAAAATTTATGCTAAACATCGTTTCATTTGATGCATGTCTTTATCCGAAAAAAAAAAATAGCCTGATTTTTAAATTTGAATTTTCAGAGCTTTGCAAGTTTGTATATAATATTCATTTTTATTTAGAAAGTTAAAATTGATTTTAAGGACACATAGTTATTTTTTCACAATTGCATTAATTACAAGTTGAAGTGTTTCGGGTCAGGTTGCGGGTGGACGTATAGCAGAATTTTGAGATTTGCCTCGAGTACAACTTGACCCATACACGACTCTACTTCGATGGCTCTAGGCAAGTTACTGAAACAGGCGCAGTCCTTAATCGGGCTCTGCCTGTATGTGATGGTTGTAAAAATGTTACATCTAATAAACTACAGCGAAATGCCTTTATCTTTTAAAATATATATTGATTTTCGTTCATTATTTTGGAATTATGATTTTTAAAAATATGCTCAACCTCTTTGCATAACGCTATATTTTTGTCTTTTTTATTGAAATTCAGGTTGTAAGTCCACATCAAAGGATGCGGCTGGTGTCAAAGTACTTGACTAAAGAATTGTTCCTAAAGCGAGAAGATTGTGATATGATCTTTAAAGTAAAAGGTCAAGAATTCCCAGCTCACAGAGCAATCATCCATGCCCGTTGAGCTAGCAACGTTTTCGTCACCTGATTTTATCAAGGCTCGTATTTTAATGTTTTTCCCTTTTATGTTAGAATACGTTTGCTAGTGGTCTGGCAGTCGGGAGACGTTGCGTTTAGCTTTTGCTGAAGGGGTTATGCAGGTGAAAAAGCTTCAAAATCATGTCATTTTATCAAGGCCCATTTTTAAATGTTTTTCTCTTTTAAGGGAGAATATGTTTGCAAACGGTCTGGCAGTCGGGAGACGTTGCGTTTACCTGTGGAAGAAGGGGTTATGCAGGTCAAAAAACTTCAAAATCACGTCATTTTATCAAGGCTCATTTTTTAATGTTTTTATCAAGCTTAAAAATTACAAGATATTACACTTTGGATAGCAGACAACCTATAATTAATTTTCCAGACACAAATTCGGTTGCAAAGTTAATGCCAGACGGCTTTAAATATGGCAACGAAAGTGCCTGTTCCTAAAGTGGTTTATATTTTTAAAATTATAAGACCTCTTTACGTTATTTTATCAAGCTTAAAAATTAAAAGATATTACTCTTTGGATAATTTTTAAGCTTGATAAAATGACGTAAAGAGGTCTTATAATTTTTAAATTATAAACCACTTTAGGAACAGGCACTTTCGTTGCCATATTTAAAGCTGTCTGGCATTAACTTTGCAACCGAATTTGTGTCTAGAAAATTAATTATAGGTTGTCTGCTATCCAAAGAGTAATATCTTGTAATTTTTAAGCTTGATAAAAACATATTAAAAAATGAGCCTTGATAAAATGTCATGATTTTGAAGCTTTTTAACCTGCATAACCCCTTCTGCCACAGGTAAACACAACGTCTCCCGACTGCCAGATCGCTTGCAAATGTATTCTACCATAAAAGCGAAAAACATATTAAAAATGAACCTTGATAAAATGACGTGATTTTCGACGTTGCTAGCTCTTAGACTATTAGTTTTCGCTTCTACATTCAGAAATGATATGAAAGAAAAAGCCAGTGGTATTGTTGAAATCGAAGACTGTGACCCCTCTATTTTTTCAGACTTTTTATGTTTTCTCTACTGCGGGAGTGTGGACAATTTCTCCACAGAAAAAGTCTTCAGTCTGTTTACTACAGCTAAGTATAACGTACAAGATCTTAAGTCACACTGCCTGGAATTTATAAAAAATAATTTATCGGTTAGAAGTTTTTGTAATACTGTCACTTTGGCTCTTCAGTATTCGGAAGATGAATTGTTGCAAATGAGCATAGCTTTCTTGGCTGAAAATTTACAGGAAGTTATTATGTCAGTTGAATGGCAGAAACTTTTAATTGAAAATCCAATACAGTGTAATGAGTTAATGATCAAAGCTCTGAAGTCCAATCGAAATTAGTCTGAATTCAAATGGAATAAAAGATATTCTAAAATTGTTAAACAAAAGTTTTTTTTTTTTTGCTTTGATCTTTTCATAACTTTTATAATGTAATGTATGTAGTGTGTACTGAAAGATCTCTGAATATTTTCTGTGTTGAACTAGAAATTTTGTTAAATAAAATGCAACTTATTCCTTTGTAGTACGTTATTGAATTTATTTGCTGAGAAAAATTAGTTTTTCAAAACACACCAGGGTTAATACATTTACCGTTATTTTCCAAGTGAAATATCAGGGTTTTTTCTTTTTTTTTAAGGTAAATTTTGTAAGAAATACTACCTATTGTAGTCGTTACCAGGATACGACTTTTGAAAAATTTCTTCATAACTTTTCATTATATGACCCCAGGAACACAAAACCATCCCCATCTAAAGAGTATATATATATGTTAAATTTTGTGTGCACGATAAAAGTATGAATAATGCACAAATCATTTTCAAACTCGCCAAATACATTGAGGTGTTTAATATCACGGCGGGGATTGCAAAAGGATAAAATCGGCAAGGAGGAGTGAAAATGGAAAGCATTCAACAATTGAATATCGCCGTAACATAGCTCTGCCAAAAGCAACTCTTACAGAATGACGACAGGAAAGATTAAAATAAAAATGCAGCTTAGTGATGCCACAGATTAGGTGGTTTAAACCAAAATCTAGTCAGCAACAACTTATGTCAATTAATAGTTGAATCTGAAGTTTGAAAATCCGTGCAATAGTATTTCAGATAGAATATCGCAAAAATTAACTTTTAAAAAAATCTCCAAAACAGCGCCACATGTTGGGTAATGATCAAAAACAACCAGGATCAATTTTTTATCGAGTAGTAACTGAATCTGAAGTTTCATGAATATCCATGCATCAGTTCTTTAGATACATTTATTGCGAAATCGTTAAAAATTCAGCGTAGCCGGATCATCTATAGGACAATTTACATGAAAAACTAAACAACACTAATCTATATCAGGAGCTAATTGAATCTGAAATTAAAAAAAAATTCGTACAATACTTTTGAAATAGAGCTATTGCGATAATCAAGAATAATGCACCATCGCAGCGCCACACCTTTTTAAGTAATTAGCAGCAAAACGTAATCAGCTGTATGTTATATCAAGTACTAACTAAATATAAAGTTTTATGAAAATCCATGTTCTAATTCTTAAATTAGGCTATTATGGAAATTGCAAATAATACAGCATAGCAACATCCCCTGTTGAGAGATATACACCAAAAACTAATCAAATCTAGTTTATATCAAGATCTCACAGAATCTAAAGTTTTGTGAAATTCTGTGCATTACTTTTTGAGATAGAGCTATTGCAATAATCACGAATAATGCACCATGGCAGCGCCACTTATTGAATAATTTGCACCAAAACGTAATTAGCACCATTTTATATCAAGTACAGTGAAACCCCGATAATTCGGATTAATTGGGATCAGACCCAATCCGGATTATCGAAAATCCGGATTATCCGGAGAATGAAAGCAAATGAAATAAAGTAACACATATTTACAGAAAATTGCCTTTATATTAAACATATTGAATATTTAAAGACTGTAAAAATGCTTATTTTGTAATTATAAAGTTTGTAATTTATTGCTGTTCCAGTTTTACAGGCCGGATGGTCACACATCTGCTTGAGAATAAGTAGCTCGTTGGGTGTAGTCTCCACATAACGATTAAAATAAACCATTAATTGCTCGAAATGGGACGTTGCTTAATTATGGCTAATAAATTTTGGTTCATCATCTTTGATAATGGTCTTTTCGTCTATATCATCTTCATTTTCTTCACTTATGCACAATTTGATTCTTTCGTCATCTGTACGTGAGGCGTAAACTTCATTATTTTCTACTTCCAACCAATTGCTAATGTCGCTGATTTCAAAATCTGAGCAACCATCAATTTGTTTGAAAATGTTCACGAAATCTTCAAGCGTAATTTCTCTTTCATTCTCGTTCATTCCTCCTTATATTTCAATTTCCCGCAAGTGATTTGCAAAAGTGTTTTGTCTAGAAAATAGTCCCGAGATCCCTATGGACTGGCTGACAAAGATCGGAAAACTATCCTTATCAGTCAGTGTGTCTACAAGGACTATTTTACCTTGCTTTCTTGCAATGCTCTAAGTAAAACTTTATTGTGCAGTGAGCTTTTCATGATATTTCTAAATGGATTAAATATAAAACTAGGAAAATTGGAATTGCCAAACTTAAATGATACATAGTTATTCCTTTGATAGATTTAGATAATATCAAAGAGTTTAAATAAGAAAACGTAATGTATTCTTCCGAAAATATTTAAGAAAAGAACTTTTTATTCAGAATACGAAGGTGAAATAAATTTATGCTATGGAATTTTGCCGATCGCTTCTCAAACTTGAAAAAAAAATAAATAAAAATAAAGACCAGACCGATCCGGATTATCCGGAGATCCGAATTAACGGGCTTCTACTGTACTAACTAAATATAAAGTTCCATGAAAATCCATGCACCAGTTCTTGAGATTTAGCTATTGTGGAATTTGTGAAAAATGCAACATATCAGGGTGATTCTCCAATAAGTGGGTAATTTCACTCATTGATTTAGTGAAAAATAAAAATTAAATTTTAACCAAAAATTTTTAATAACTAGATACAGCATAGGTTACTGAATAATATGCAACATTTCGGCATACACTTTAAGCACTATATATATTTAAAAAATATATTTTATAAATTAATTTGGTAATCAATGTCACTACTGTCCCCAAGATAGTTGTTTACTTTATAAATTAGGATTTTAATAAAATTTATTTGAGAAATATGTGTATTTTATTAAATTGTATCTTTTTATAGTAAAAAATATAATGTTTAATATACCATCTGTTATAAATCAGAATATTTTTTAAGTTTTAATAATATCGGGGACAGGAGTGACATATGAACAGAAGTGACATATTTTCAAAACATTTCGGTTTTGAACATTTTAACAATTATAAATTATTTAACATCTATTATTTTTGTACTATTTTAAAATTTTAATAATCTTTTAGAAAAAATAACGAACAATAAGATAATGAGTAAATAAGTGAATTTATTTAGACAAAAGCTTTAGTTAGAAAAAAGTGTTTAAGTACGAGAAATACTGCTCATTTTAAAATTTATATCATATAATTTGTCTATAGTAAAGTATCTGGAATTAACTGGTCGTGGGAGAATATCAATAGCACACAAAATTTCATTCTTTGGAACATCCTGCATATCTGGTGTATTTGGCCAATAGAATTGGCTTCCATTCCTTAACATAAAGTTTATTTTAAGGATATCATTATTTCTTCAATTAGACCTGTTAAAAACAGATGTTGTAATAAGTAGTATGAAAAAATAAAAAAAAAATTCAAAATAACAATTTAATTCTAAATAAAAATTTAAAACTCACCCGGAAACCAATTTTCATCATATACAACTGCAACCCAAATTTCTACACAAATATGTTCACTTTCAGAATTAGGAGTTCAGAATTAGATACTTCAGTATGTTTATAATCATTTGGCATATCCAAGAGGAAGATAAGTCTACAAATGATGATTCTGAACAGTAATGTTAACATTTTCCTTGTGTGTCACATGTGAAACAGCTTAAATAATGCGGGTGAAGTTTAACATTTTCAACTTATTCCAAGTGAGTAGATGCAATTTTAATAGATTCGGAATAGATGGTATCAATGTATTCTTTGGCTTCAAACCATTTATGGCTTTAATATCTGCTTCGGAGATTCAGTCCTCAAATAAATAATTTGAAAGGGGACAGAAGTGACAGGGACAGTAGTGACAAAATTAAGGAGATTGCTTATGTGCACATAGAGTGAGACTGCAATATGATATTTTGTACTAAGCAAAAGCATGTTATATCATGACAAAACAATAACAAGGACAGTTTAAGTAGGGGACAGTAGTGACAAGTAATAAACATACTCTTGCCTTTCTATCCATTTTGCAGCTAGTAACTATTTTTGAAGTCCTTTGAATTGTACCATCTGTCTCTCTGAGCAATTAAGATGGCTCCTTCTACTAAATGTACCTGTTCACCAAATTTTATCTGGCCACCGGGTGATCACTTTAGCGGTTTTATACAAGAGGACAGTAGTGACTTAAAAACTAGGGGACAGCGGTTCTCTGGCTCAGAATAAATATAAAACTATTTTTAATTTACAATAAAAATACTTTATTATGTACTTTGAACTATTTTTTTTTTTTTTTTTTGGGGGGGGGGGGGTAAAATTTTTAAAAATAGTTCATCATTGCACTTAAAATTGTTTCAGAAGATCAGTACATGAGGTGAGGGACACGGGACAGAAATGACAAATCGAATATTCAAAATAATACAGGGTGTCTATAAAAGAACTCCGGGGTTTTGAGGCAAAATATTTTAATGAAATAAAAAACATACATATATGTTTTATACATAACTGAAAAGCTTACATTTTCAAGTTTTTTTAACACTTAGTAAAGTTCTATGTGAGCCCCGTTAGTGGCACGGCAGACGTCTAAATGGTATTCTACCTCTTCCCATGTCCTGGCGAGCATGTCTGGGGGAACGGTTGCCACACAATTGACTATTCGTTCCCTGAGATGTTGAACATCACGAATTTTCTCTGCATACACAAGATTCTTGATATGCCCCCAGAAGAAATTTATATCGTTTCTATGAGCCAAATATCGTTTCATTGAGCCTTTTGTTGCGGAGTCGTCATCATTTCAAGGTCAATGCCCTGCAGCGCTGCCAACAGTTGATGCAAACATTCCCAATTCGTATGAGTAAAACTTTTTGAGCTACTCTTTTCAGAGAAATCGACTAAATTTTGCTGTATTTTATAGTTAGTGAGATATGAATTTTTAAAACCCCGGAGTTCTTTTATAGACACCCTGTATTACAGTAAAATTTACAGCTCTTTTCTTGAAAATACTGTTTGAAATTGTAGAAAAACATTACAGAATACATTTTATGCTAAAAAAAAATAGATGAATGACAAAAAACAGCAAATAACCCTAAGGGACAGAAATTTCCCACTTATCGGAGAATCACCCATCAGCGCCACCTTTTGAACGATATGCACCAAAAACTTATCGGATCTAGTTTATATTAAGATCAAACAAAATCTAAATTTTTGTGAATTCCGTGCATTAGTTCTTGAAAGAGAGTGCCAACAAAATTTGTGTCACATACAGACAGACATAGACCGACTAAGCACGATTACGACCGTGATGATGTCATAATTCCTCTGGCCTTGAGTATTTCAATAGCAGCGGTTTCATTGAAATTTTGTACTGAATGATTAGTTGTTTCAGTTTCTTTACTTATTCTTTTGGAACTGAATGTTTGTCAGCTTGATTTGTTGAATATTTAGGATGTTGTAGGATGATTAGATGTTTCATTCTATTTGTTTATTTATTGTCTTGGAATTGAATGTTTGTCAGCTTAATTTATTGAATATTTAGGATGCTGTAGCATTGATTAGATGTTTGAGTCTGTTTATTTAACTTTCTTCTGGAACAGAACAATTGTGAGCTTACATTATTGCATTTTGTTATTTGTACTAAAATATGTTGAAGCAAACTGTCACTGATGTTATAACGATTTCATCCTGAATGGAAAAAATGGGTAGAACCTCAATTTAAAAGTGTGCACGTTCAGCATATTCAAACGTTGAACATTTTGTAAATTTTGCAAGAATTTGTGTTGCTTTTCATAAATTGTTTCGTCTAGTTGTTTTTGTATAACATCAAAAAACCCTCAATATCTGAAAAAATCAAAGAAGTTTATTGCTGATCAGGAATAGATTGTTAATAGGGTTGTTCGTATAATCAGATTAATCGAACTGTTAGTCTGTTAATCGGAACCAAGATATAATTTAAATACAACTCAAAATCATTTTTCTTCTCTTTAGAAAACCGTGTTTCCTTAAACCTTACTTTGCCGAAATTAAAATGACATCTACGTTTAAAAAATTATTTTAATCTGTTTTCAACCGCAGTAATTACTTGACCAAGTGCCTAGCAGGCGAGAATAAAAAGCTCGCAAAAGATTGCGATATGCAAATATTCCACAAACATTGCTTTTTGGTAATTAAGGAAAAAGACAAAAATAATGCTAATTAAAAGAATTATATACATAAGCTTCAAATTTTATGACTAAGTTCCTAGCAGACGAGAATAAGAAGTTCGCAAACGATTGCGGTTTGCAAATATTCCTCTCACACTGTTTTTTTTTTTCTTTTAATTAAGGAAAAAGACAAAAATAATTCTTATTAAAAGAATTATATACATAAGCTTCAAATTGTATGATAAAACGTACAGATCCGTACATCACCACGATATCAAAATCACATATGCTCGTTTCAAAGAATCTTAAATACTTTTCCTCAGTGAAAAAAAAAAAAAGCTTACGGGTTCAAAGAACTCCTCGGTTACAGCCCCGAGTACTGACTAGTCAATGATTAAAGCGGCAAAAGTACAGTTTACATATCCGAAAAAAAAACCGGAACAGACAGTGAAACTTATGTTTTCCTGTCTTAAGGCCCCTGTCCTCTCTCGAGGAAACGCTCGCGAGCTAATGCTATTCCTATGGGGAAGCATTTTTCTAATAACGCTTTCGCATTTTGACATTTTTGAATAATTTTTTTTTTTTTTTTTTTTGCATTGGATACCTGAGGTGCATGCCGACAGCGCACCTTTTTTACTTTTTCGATTTTGGTTGCTGATATTTTTTACAAAGTTAGTTTCACTTTCAAAACCGGTTTCGAAACTGAAAGTGCTTTTTAAAAAATATATCTGCAACCAAAATCGAAAAAGTAAAAAAGGTGCGCTGTCGGCATGCACCTCAGGTATCCAATGCAAAAAAAAAGTATTCAAAAATGTCAAAATGCGAAAGTGTTATTAGAAAAATGCTTCCCCATAGGAATAGCATTAGTTCGCGAGCGTTTCCTCGAGCGAGGACTGGGGCCTTAAGCATGACCTGTTAAGAGTTTGGGAATATTCCACCGTAAGAGGACGCTGTAATAGCGATTTTTGTGCCATTTTCGTGATTTTACCACCGAAAAGTGTTTGAAGTTATGCATAGAATTTAACCAAACTTCATCCCTATGCTTTTGGCTATGGCTAGCAGGTCCCACATGAGTTTGGAACAGTCCACCAAAAAGGGGCTCTGTAACAGCATTTATTTATTTTTATTTTTTCATAGTTTGTTTTTCACCGTTTCTTTTCATAAAAGTTCAATATACCTACTGTAATTAATATATCCACAGAATTTGCAATTTGCCTTCGGTAAAAAAAAGATGCAAGTAGCTTACTACTAGCGTCTCCCCTCAGTGGAATGGCAAAAAAAAAAAAAAAACTTTTTGCACGATGGGGAATACGTCGTGAAAGATATCTCACCTTCAGAAAAATCTCTGAAAATAATTAAACTATGCAGATGTATGCTGGAAAATAAATCACGCGGAGTTGCAACATCAACAAATTTTAAAAGATTAAAGGTTTAGTTTGGATTAGCAAGTCCTAGAATATTGTATTTCTTATTTGTGTACATTAAAAAATCTGCTTCTGCATACATATCACACCCTTACTACAAAAGTGTCGACAACTCAAAAATAAGGCTTTATGAATTATGGCAGCCATTCTACGTGGTGTTTTCATTCTTCTACCAAAGTAGACGAATTGCACTTAACCCTTTATCTACAGCATTATAAATTCATGAAAATTTTACATTCTAAAGCATTTTACGTAAATTGTTTAAACTAAATTAAAAATTTTACATAATCATTTAATAAATTTTTGAAGGATTTTAGAAGGATTGAAGGATTTAGAAGGAATAATTAAATTTGAATTTACAGGGATTTTGTGCAGTATTTATAACCCCATTCAATTTTTTTATTTTAAATTGTTTTCTTAGTATTTTGTAGAAATATAAAATGTACAAATAGGATGTTCTTACAATATAAATATAGAAATATTTCCGAATTTAAAAATCCCCATCCCCCTCCTTCAGCCAAGAAAGCTGAAAAAATACAAATTCAAAAGAAATCATCCTTTAAAAAATATTTTTGTTTTGTGTAACCAATAATGCTTTTGGAGAAAAATAAAGTAATGTATCTGTAACTCATTCTATACAGTATTACAACTAAATGGCGTATTAAAAGAATTTTTATGAGTAATTTTAATGGTACTTATAAGTACCGTCCATACTCCACTCAAATATTTTGTTTTAAATTGTTTTCTTAGTATTTTGTAGAATTATAAAATGTACAAATATGATGTTCTTACAATATAAATATAGAAATATTTCTGCATTGAAAAATCCCCTCCCCATCCCTCAGCGCCAAAAAAGCTGAAAAGATACAAAGGTAAAAGAAATCATAGTTTTAAAAATATATTTGTTTTGTGTAACCAATAATGCTTTTGGAACAAAATAAAGTAATGTATCTGTATCTCAGTCTAAACAGTATTACAACTAATTAATGTTTTGAAAGACTTTTATAATAAGTAATTTTTATGGTACTTATAAATACCGTCTGAGATAAAGGGTTAAAATTCAGCAACCAGTTAGCAATTGCGTTTACAACATGCCCATTGAGCCTACCACAGCCTGGAATAGTTTACCACATTCCCTAAAAAGCGAAGTTTTATGAGTTATGACATTTTTGTAGAAAGGGTACGATATATTTCATAATTTGCATCTGAATATACAATCCCTTCCCCCCTAAAAAAAAGTGAACACACCATATGCTTTAATCTCAAAATTGCCACAGTTAAAAGCTGGACTAAAAATCGAATAATTTTTTTCCAATATAGTTTCAAAAAATAAACTTTGGTAATCTTCTTTATACTGAAAGTATAGGAAACATTGTGATTTTCAAAATGTACACCTGCTTTTGGTATCATACATTGTTTTTTTTTTTTTTTTTTTTTTTTGGTAAATTTTACTCAAGTAAACCAAACAAGAAATTATTTGGTCTAGCAGTTTAGGAGTCACAAAGGTCTGAATTTTAGACTTCTTAATGTTAAATTTACTGGTAGTTGTTGCAAAACAGATTGAAATGGGTGTAGTTTATGAAGCACACTTCAAAAACTATCTGCCGGCTTGAATCGAGGTAACCTTTATAGGGGATTCCTCAGTTCCGACTAGTGCTGTGGCAGCCGGGGATGGAGGAATTCTCATTAGTTTCCGAGCATGGTGCCTTTTGTGAAGTTCCATGATTAGGATTCGGTGATGTGACAGTTCTTCTGCCTTCGATTGAGCCTGTTCCAACCCAGGGTTCTTAGTCTAAGAACCTTGAGTTCTATCAGCCGTAATATATATTAGTTTAAGAACCTTGGAAGGAACTAGGGACTCGTGGGCGGGATTGAGCCCTTAGTAACGAGCAAACCTAATAGACCCCTTGCACGTGATGTCACATATGCTTCATCTGGCGCCCAAACATAAGACAAATATAGTGTTTACACATTTATAAAAGTAGTAGTTCATTTTTTAAGTACTTTATGCAAGTATTTGCTAGTATACTTTTAAGTACTGGCAAATGATGCAAGAATAAGAAAAATCAAAATTAAACAGAAAGACCACAGGCTTTAAACGACAAACGGGGAGTTATGATGTTTTGTTTGGGCTCCTGGTGTGCACCAAATTAGAGAAATAGCCGTTGCTGTGATGTCAATGCAAGGGGTCTATAGTCTAAGAAACTTGGTTTCGACCCTTGAGTGACTGAGTGAGTGCCCTGTCGCAGTGTTTGGACGTCAGGTGGCGGGGGACGTGGAATTGGAACCTTGGTTCCGTGGAAGCCTCAACCAGTGGCGGTATTGGGATTCTGTGGCAACCAGAGTCGTCCTTAGGGGTGTGCGACAGGTACGGGCACATAGGGCCTCGCTCCTTAGGGAGGCTTCGCACCTGGACACAAAATATTTTTTTCTTTAGTAAAAAGAAAACCATATTAGAAAATCTTTTATGTAAATTTCTGATTTTAGTTATGAAACTATAGTGATATTGACATAAAATATAGCCTATGTTGTGTAGAGAGACTTTCGCCACCAATTTGTCACCATTACATTTGAAATTGGTTCAGTAATTCTAGAAATTATCCCTACAAACGCACAAACAAATGCTACTCTTTCATAATAACTAGGGGATCGAACTCTACTTCCCCAGGTCACAGTACATAAGTGAAAACCATTCTTTTTTATTGATAGTATAGTAGATAAGATATGTTAAGAGTCTGAAAGGATAAGATCTCGCAAAATATTTGCACCGGGCCTAGCTTTATACTGTTTTCCGTAAGGACGGCTCTGGTGGCAACCCAACCGATAAAACCGTGCATAGCCAGTAATGCTCTAAGCTCGTATAAATAGTTTTACATTAAAAACTGTATGATAGAATGAGATGTAATTTTAAATTCGCATATTTGAAACTTTTAAAAATCGATTTTCATTAAAAAATATCGAAAATTTATAAAATACAATGTATCCGTAAATTTATGATGCACTTCCGACTGGTCACAAGAAATCAGCAAAACAATATGGAAACGTAAAATCTTCACCAAATAAAAGAAAAATTCTCCAAGTTTCATACCTGTTCTGTGCAATTTTATGTATCGTCCATTTGTTTACCTATATACATCAAGGGCGGATCCAGCCCTCTTTTTAGAGGGGTGTCATGATTCCTTTTTTGAGGGGTCACGTCTCTTAATAATCAATTTTTATATTGAATTATTCCCACATCCAAAATAGCTAAATTTCTGATACTTTTGGGAAGTTATTTTCATTCGTAAACAAGAAAGTTACATAAATATTAATAATAACATAAATATATACATTTTATTCAGATGCCAAGAAATTGAAGATTTTTTCGTTTATCAAAAAAATAATTCAAGAAATTCAGCATTTTATGCAAACTTTTAGGACTTGACCGTTACAAAAAAGCCGTCCTGAGGGTGCAATTGGCTGTCACGGCCTTAAATTCAGTTTAAAACTCTACAGTTTACGGAGATTTCGCAAAAGATTCTTCGTTTTTCTTGAAAAAATGGAAATCCTTAATCAATCACATTTGCTCTGAATAAATGCATTTGCATCTAAGATTAAATCAAAATTCGTGGATATGCCAGAAAGGACCTAATTTGGCTTTAAGTACGGCTTTAAAAGAGTCAGAAAGATTCTAACTGTTAAGCAAGGCATAAATTTGAAAAAAAATCAATATATATATATATATATATATATATATCATTTTTTAAATTTTCTTCGTTCAGAGGGGGTCATGACCCCCGTGACTTCCTTCTTGGATCCGCCACTGATATACACATCCATACGATATTCAAGTTCTTCCCACACATAGTTAACCCCTTCGCGACGGGTGCCTCTTACGAAATTTTTAATGTTTTGTCACCGGTTTTTAAAAACAGAAAATTGTGCCTTATTAAATGGAGAAAATGCTCCAATTAAATAAAGCTAATTTTACAGTAAAATTTTAGTGGTGGGGATAAACAACGATTCTTATATCTTTTTGCGGCATGTATACGTGTTGCTCGTCCCCAAGGTGTTAAAGACGTCTGGTATAACAGAGTGAATAACATTTGTGATTCTCTATTTCAAATGGAGGCCCCATCAAACTGCTCAAAACTTGAAGAGTTTTTCTATTATTTGGTGGAAATTTCACATTTATATCTTGTTTCGTTGATTTACTGTGATCGGTCAAATCTGACTTTACGGACGCGCTGTTTATATATAGATACATATTACAAATTTTAAATTTTTTTTTCGCCAAAACTAACTTTTATACTATCTTAATTTTCTTATAATAATATTCTGTACTTACTTCAAATTATTAAATTAAAATCTTGTTTCTAGATTTAATCTGTTAATCTTTATGGAGACGATATAAATTCTTAATTCGCCTTAAAAAAAAAAAAAAAAAAAAAAAAAAAAAAAAAAAAAAAAAAAAAAAAACATTTTTTCCAATAAGCGTAAATTTAAAAGATGGCTCTAAATTAAAAATATTCTTAATTAAACTTTATTTCGTAATATTCCAAATAAAACTCATTTTTTCTATGTTTTTATCAACCCTTTTTAAGAAAGTCTTATTAAATTTATTCCAAAACCATACCTTTCAAAAAATATCATTATTTTATTTCATCTATTTATTTATTTTCCCTCAGTCAACCTTTGATAGTGTGCATACCAATAAATTCATTTCTTTTCTTTTTCTCTTAAAATTAATCGTCTATAAAAATCGTCTGCCTAAGATATTTAAAATTCTGAGTCGATTATAAATTGGTTAAATAATATTTTTTTTTTAAATAAAATTATCGTCTGTGGAAAATAGTCTCGTATCTGGGCATGAGTTATGTTTACATAAAAAAATGAGGGTTTGAGGTTAGATAATGTTCTAAGGGTAATGTCACACGGACGATTTCCAAAAACAGACAAAACGACGTCCTCTATTGAGAGCATTACTATCTTCTCCTCCTGTCATACGAACGACGCGGTACCATTGCGTTCAAACGTACGCAAAGACTCACGTCGAAGCCACGCGTTTCCCCCAAGCCGTTGGCCAGCTGCTTGCGTCTGGTGGCTTCTGTTTATTAGATCTTGTTCAGACGAGAGTGGTTTTTAACGCTGATTTTTTATTTTCTTTCCGAGATTCACGAGCTTTTGTTGTGATAGCTTAGTCAAGAATCGATGCAGGTTTTGGGGAGAAAGGTAGCATTTTGAGAAAAATAAAAAGTATTTTTGTGAATTTTATTATATTTTGGGGGGATTTATTTTATGTTTGTAAAAAGTAACACTTTGTAACGATATGAAATCTATTTATATTAATTCGAAACAAGCATTTTTTTAATAATAATTTCTTTAAATTGTTCTTCTATTTTTTTTTTCTTTCTGAGGAATTTGTTTGCTTTTCAAATTACAAATTTTTAAATCTAACAACATTAGAATAATTAATGATTAGTATGTCTTCATGGGACACAATTTTGTGAAAGTATTAGTTTTATGTACTTTGAGAAGGAACTTGTTTTATTAAGTGGATTTGTATGAAGGCCTTACAAAGACCGCAAATTTCGCCTGGATCCATATTGGAAATTAAAATCATTGCAATTTAAATCTCGTTTTAAAAATCCGTTATGGGAAAACGGGCACTAAAACAGAGTCTCCGTGTTCATATCTAGTACCGGTTCTATCTACTGTGAGCATTTATTTTGAAAAATACTGTTATTATTATTATTATCATTATTGCATAAGTATGCATACCATACCTGCAAATTTTATACTTTTTTTTTTCTTTACTATTTTTTAACATATAAATTTCTCTTTAATCACCGAAAACCTAAGATAAAACAGGTCAAAATTTTCTGCTCAAAATAAATTACAGGAAAAAAGCAAAAAAGATGAAATCATATATATAATAGTTTTTCAAAAGGATTTTAATTGTACGAAAATGATGGATAAAAAATCGACATTTTTATAAAAATTGTCTTGCTACCTTCATAGAAATTTTGCTTGGATCGGGTACTGAATTTTAACAAAATAAACTTTCAGGATTAGATCGTGGTCAAACTAAAGCATTTTTAGACTTGAGCCGAAGATTATGCTCAGATGAATTGAAGATTATGCACCTCATTTCCGGTTTGATCCTATTGGTTGCCGAGGCTTGTTGGTACAGTAAAACCCCGATAATTCGGATTAATTGGGACCAGACCCAATCCGGATTATCCGGAGAATTAGAAAAAAAAAATGAAATAAAATAAAACATACAGAAAATCACCACTATGTTAAACGTATTGAATATTTACAGACAGCAAAAATGTTTTCTTTGTTTAATTCTTCCGAAAAGATTTCAGTAAACTTTTTTTTTTTAATTCAGAATATGATGATGAAATAAGTTAATGTTATGGAAATTAGCCAATCGCTTCTCAAACTTGAAAAAAAGCTGACCAAATCGATCCGGATTATCCGGAGATCCGAATTTACGGGGTCCAAATTTGCGGGGTTCTACTGTATTTTGGTACTATGCGGTCATTTAGGTTTCTGACTTGCTGTTAGTTGGGGGTTTTCTGATTTTAAACATTTTTACCTTTTGTACACTGAGGAGGCGAGCCCTGGTGCTCGTGAAACGTATACGTCTATAGCATGTTTTTATTTATTGTGTATAAAACGTTGATTTTAATGATTGTAATTTTCCGCCCAAGGTTTTAGCGATTATCTTTGGTTTCAACGGACCTATTTGTTTATTCTAAGTTATTTTATAATGTCGCATCTCATTCATTTTCACAATCTTAGATTAAAGCGTGGGAAATTTTTTAATCATTTACATTTTTTATGTACTTGTAAACAACGTGGTGTCATTCCTAGTTTTATTCGCTTAGGTTTTAATCTCCAATTAACGAATAATCATGATTTTTGTGTCTCATACGATAGCGTAATATATATATAGATTATTATTATAATTTTTTTTGCCAAATTTTGAATGGCAGCTAAGTTAATATAATCTAGTAAACTATTAAAAGGCTATTTACATATGGCGACTATTTTGGAAATATTTCATTTTTCAAAATTGTCAATATATAATTTTTAAACTTTTTTTTTTTTTTTTTTTTTTTTTTTTTTGTAAATACCATGGAAAGAAATTTCTTTTTTAATTTTTAATATTGTATGTTTATCAGCCTTGATGAATTTTACACTATATTAATAACAATTATATTTATTAAATTTTTAAATGTATTTTAAAAATGAAAAATAATAAAAAATGGGAAACATTTTTCACTAAATTAAAATGCGTTTTAATGTAGCACAGAAGCAGGGCTAACAGAACAGAACAACAGAAACAGGGCTAACTTTTTTTGGTTTGTCTTTTGATATTGTTATCATTTTTGACCCAATAAGAAAAAATAATTCTTTTTTTATTTGTAACTTGGTCTTCACATCAAAATAGTATTTTATCTTTTTTTTTAAAACTTTTATCTATTTTTATGCAAATGCAATGTTATGCAAACATTACTATTATGCTGTCATATGTGTATGTATATATTGATTCGTTGTTCGGCAAACTGTACACGATGTTATGTTTTAAACGACATTTGTGTTTAGTAAATAAAAGAAAAACTTGTCCGTCTCTTTTGTTATGTCCACCTTTCGAAGTTTTGCCTGCCCCGCCTTGTCCGAAAACAGTTCTAAAAAGACACTATTACTGTTGAAGGTATGTAACAAAAAGCTTTAAAGCTCTTTTAAAACACTTTTAAATATTAACTATTTCTTTTAAGTGTTGTTTGATATAAAGTTATTCCATATATAAAGTGACATTTTATAGATTTCTCTACACCTAAATCAATAAATTATGCGAAAAATAAATGTAACCATCATTCCAAAGAAAAGAAAAAAAATCCAAAAAATCAAAGGAATTTTTACACATTATTGAAGATACTATTACTGAGGGAGAAGGTGTTCGAGGAATGATAGCATATAATATCGTAAGAGGGGAGGGTGTCCAAAATTACCAAAAAAAAGTGACAAACTTTTATATGGATGTACAGCCCTAAAAGAAGAAAAAAATCTACCTTTTGCTCATGAGACGATAGCATATGCTTCTTGATTAATGTAACGAAAATTTCCCACTTTGAAAATTTGTCGGTCCTATATTACATTTATAGACTTAAGATGCTTGTTTTGCTACCATGTACTGTAGCAAAATTTTTTTAATCAACTTTGTTTGTTTTAAATTTATTTAATAATAATAAGAAATATTATCTAAATGAAAGTTGAAGAACAATTATAATCATTTAATAATATTCGCTGTCACCTGTATTTCTTAAAATATAGTGGATTTTTCATTTAACATCAGATGTATTAAAAATTATTTCCTGTAATTTAATTATGGATCCAGTAAATAATCTATCACTTCTCACAGGATGACTCCAGTACCGTCTGTATATGTATATTTTTTCAATTTTCTTCAATAATTGATAAAAATTACAGAATATTTTATTTCCTTCAAAAGATCCATCTAATTTAAATTAAAAACATCGAATCAAAAGATTTTTATTATATCTAGAGACAATATCGTCTGCTCATTTTGACGGAAAGGTCACGTCCGTGTGAATGAGGCAGCGCAGATGTTTATTTTTCACTCGAAAGCCAAAGCGTCGAAAAAATCGGTCGTCTGGCATTGGCCTAAAATTTTCTTTTTAGATTTAAAAGAGGAAGCTAGAGAGGTGGTAGGAGGAAGAGAAGAAGGATTCTTGGGTGCGCTCTTGCATGAATACGGCTTAATATAGGCTTGAATATTTTTTGGATGTTTCGGTAAAATATCGTCTGCAACAGGAGCTTTTCTCTCTAATATAGCTGCAGTTTAATAAAATGAACTTGCAGCAGCCAAGGAATGATTATTTGGACCTTCTACATTTATTTATTTTGTTTTATTCTCGCTGGCCATGACTTCTGTGCGGAGAAAGGGAAACCTGGCGATGATGTTTCTGCCCCCCTAACTTTAAATTGTCACATACACATACATATATATATACGATGTCGAATATTTTAGATCCATTCTGACATCTTGTATATATATTTGAAATAACGTAAAAAAATTAAATATAACCTCTAAATTTTTGTAACATTAATTGCTTTGAAGCAGGAGCCTCACTAAGGAGGGGACAAAGGGGGAGCCTCTCCCCCAAATGTTTGCACATGCTGTTACAGGTGGCAAATTTACAAACTTAACTACAAATTAGTTCAAAACTTTAATATTCCTGCTATTTCTGACAGATTTGACGAAAGTTACCAATATAATTAGAAATATTATTAAGATTTTTACAAATAAAAACTGCATTACATTTTCTAATTGTGATAACTTGGTAAAATTATCAAACTAGTTGGCAAACGCCGAGAACTATTTATGTTTTCTTTTCATTGAGTTGGCAAATACTGAATTTTGACTTGGCAATTCAAGGCTATCTCCCCCACCAATAAAAAGCCCTCGCGAGGGCCCTGCTTTGAAGAAGCTGCAAATTACAGATAATTCCACCAAGTAATTTTTGAGTTATAAGACTTTCCGCATTGCAATCTGTTTTTGAGACGATTGCCATATTTTTTTTTCTACTCTCACTAAAGCCTTTACTTTACCTTACACTTATATTTTTACCTTTTTTCTTATAAAAACGAAATTCAAGAGGCCTCCGTGGCCGAGTGGTTAAGACGCTGCTCTGCTACGCTGGAGATTGTGGGTTCGATTCCCGCTGGCTCCATTGCACGCACACTTTATGTGGAGCTCCTGGTTGTATTTCTCTTGTGATGTAAATTTCCTTGTGCTATCTCGTCCTTGTATATTGACGATGACTTATAAGCAGACTGTCATGTCGAGCACACAAGTCAGATGTATGGTGTTGTTGTACAAACGAAATTCAAGGGCCTCCGTGGCTGAGTGGTTAAGACATCACGCCGCTAATCGTGAGGTTGTGGGTTCGAATCCCACTGGCTCCATTGCACACACTCTTTGTGTAGAGCTCCTGGTTGTACTTCTCGTGTGTTGTAATATTTCCTTGTGTACTATCCCGTCCCTGTATACTGACGATGCAAACTTCATGTCGAGCACACAAGTCAGATGTATGTTGTTCAATAAACAATAAACGAAATTAAAAAAGAATAGTACTTTGCCGGGCCGCATATTTCAGATGTGTATATTGCTGGGACGATTACTGTTTCTAAACCAATAGGAGACCGTCATTATCACGGTCAAGTACACGCCCACACAGTTTGATTGACAGGAACTCGTGGACAATTGATCGTGTGTGTTTATTATTTATTTGTACTCGGATTGTTTGAATTTGTACTCGGTAATTAAAAATTAAAGGTACGAAAGAATTTTCTTTTTCAAAATGACTGAATTTTATTTACTTCAATTAGAAATTATACTTCCTCTGATCCTGAAATAAATAAATAAATAAATAAATAAAAATTAAAGTAAGAATTTTGCTTATACGGATATTTTCGCAGAATACTTTTTTTCCCATTTGTTTAATATATATATAAATCGTTTTGGAACGATATTTAGAATATTAAAAGGGTTTGAAATATTTTTTTTAAATGTCTTATTTATTAATAAAAGACAGCCTCCAATAATTTAAAAAAAAAAAAATCACCAACGGACTCTCGGCCCGCGACGGACTCGAACCCATATCCTCCGGCTTCAAGCTCGACGCTCTAACCATTCAACCAGTCAGCTCACTTTCATCCGCAACAGATTATCGTTATAATTAGCACCGTCAATTGTCCACGAGTTCCTGTCAATCAAACTGTGTGGGCGTGTACTTGACCGTGATAATGACGCTCTCCTATTGGTTTAGAAACAGTAATCGTCCCAGCAATATACACATCTGAAATATGCTGCCGGGCCTCCGTGGCTGAGTGGTTAAGACACCACTCCGCTAATCGCTTGCGAGTGTAGGAGGTTGTGAGTTCGTATTCCACTGGCTCCATTGCACACACTCTTTGTGTGGAGCTCCTGGTTGTATTTCTCTTGTGATGTAATTTTTCCTTGTGCTATCTCGTCCCTGTATATGACGATGACTTATAAGCAGGCTTTCATGTCGAGCATACAAGTCAGATGCATGTTGTTCAAATAAATAAATAGTACTTTGCCATGCTGTCCGAATATCTAGATCTTCTTAACTCTAACCATTTTGTTAAACAAATAAAAAACCAAGAAATATATTATAAAATCATACGCTTATTTCTGCAAACAAAAAATACCTTTTTTCATTATTCATGACAAGAAATAAAGTTAGACATTTTTCACATCCTGTAAAATATCAATTTCATCACTGAACAGGTATGAAATTTGGAGAGTTTTATTTGGTGAAGGTTTCACATTTCCATCTTTCTTATTTGAAAAACATCTAGTATAACACATGGTCATTTACAAAAATCATTATAAAAGATAAATTAAGGTAAACACACTTAAAACATTTTTAGGTGCGTTCGTAATTATGCAAACAAGTGGCACCAGTAGTGGTCATTCAGTCCATCTGTCAGAACAAAAACTTACCCAACCGAACTATTTTAAATTTAAAATATATAATTGTTGCATAATTTTGTCGACCCATTTCAGATTTTATGAAAATCGGATACGTGGTTTAATTACACAATCAAAAATATGCAATCATAAGTGCAAAGTGTGCAATCAAAAGTATTCCGTTATGTTACGATCAATGGGAAAAAAGAATTTCAAGCGGATTTTAATTGTGTTACAGTCTTTCGAAGCTAATAAAATTGATATGCATCTATGAAGTATAGGGGAGAGTGGGGATACTTGAGCATAAGAGATACTTGAGCCACCCCTATTATCTCTACAGTTGGTCAATTTTTCTTTCTAAAACTGGCAACATGGTAACATATTTATAGTTCTGAACATGTAAAAAAGAAATCACATACCTTGGTACCATTTTGAAAGTATGATGATTAACCCTTTTAGCTCTGCTGGTAGAATTTTCTACCACATAATTTTAATTCTGAAATGTCACAACGACACCAGAAAATTCGACCAAATTCATTTGAAAAAGGTTTAATGCATTTTTTCGCGTATATTGTAAATCGGTTTTTTTCTTTGCAAAATACTGGTGCGAATGTGACATCTGGCTCAAGTATCCCCTCCATCGGGATACTTGAGCCACGATGTAAAAGAAAAAGTAAAAATTTATTAGGCATAGAAAAATAGTTCAAAATTAATTGAAAGTGGTTTTCAGTTGAAGAAATAATATCAAATTTTCATTTTCAATATTTTATTTTGTTCTAAGAAATTATAAAAAATTTTAAAAAAATTAAAATTTAAAAAATGGCTTAAGTATTCTCCATCTTCCCCTATACATACAAAAATACACATTGTACAATCTGTGGTGCAAAGAATATTTGTTATTAATTTACAGGGCTACACAAAAGTATTCCATTATATAATAGTATAGCAGGAAACATTGTTTGAGGCGCGTTTTAATAATATTAAACTCTTCCCCATTTTATGAAATTTGTATACGTTTCTGAGGTTTATTACAAGTTATTTCTTACATATTAGAAATCAGATAGTATTTACAGAAATGCACAAAAGATTTCGGGTATACTCTACTGTATTAGAAGTACTGTATGCTATTACACCAAGATCTGAATATTTTAAAAACTTCGTTGTAGTACGAACGCACCTTATGTGCTACGCTTGCCATGCAGTTTCCAACTTGCTTTAATTCGTTTGATTAGAAAACCAATTTGTATGATGATGAACTATCTGAATTTTATGTTAAATGAAAGTAAAAAAAAAAAATTGATCAGAGGCTCAGCAGAATACCAACTTAGGATTATTTTATAATTGATTATTAATTATTTATATTTATGCATGCATTAATTACTGAAAAAAAATTAACATTTTCGTTTTCGACCGAAAATTGGAAGATTACCAAAATTCGGTTACGTTTTCAATTTCGGTCGTAAAAATCTGGTTCGGCCGATCTTTAGAAATTTCCGGCATTTTCCTAATTCAAATCGAGAAGGCGCTAGTGAAATATAATTTTTTCCCCTTTCTTTCCTCTAAGCCTTTGAACGGATACAATTGTTATCTTATCTCCTAAGTTTATCATAAATGAAACTGCCTGCCATTGAATCGAGCCTTGAATAAGCCAGACACCTTTTTTATGTGGATGGTTAAGGTAAGAAAAACTTACTATATAACTGTGTAGTTTATATAAGTTATAGGATAAACCAGTTATACTCAACCTGCGCCTGCGGTCCGCGGGCAGCATGTGGCCCAGCGACATTTTATGTGCGGCTCAAAACACATAATCATTAACCTTTTACAGGCCAAATTCAGATACAGGCATATTTTAAATTCTTTTTTTGTTCTTTTTTTTTTTTTTTTTTTTTGCACATTATGCCTTCTAATGCTTTTAGTTAAGGGATATTAGTCATTAATATGGCGGAAAAAAACTTTTATATATAAATTTCAGAATTTTCCCATTTGGGAACATTGGTCACTTCCGGCAGTCATTTTCCAGTGGTCATTGGTCTTTTTTATGCTTTTCTGTACATTTCCTCATTAATGATTGGAATCTAGCTTTGATTTCAAAAAATCAAGTCATCCTTTCACTATTTCTGCTAATTTTTTCAATTCAATTTTGTTTAAAATTAAATTTTTAAACTTTTGTTCCCAACCAATGTGTCCCAAACCAATGTTCCCAATCGGCTTGTAAAAGGTTAGTCCTTATTTATAAAAATAATTGAGATACGCATAAAAAAGTATTTATGATTTTCAATGTTCTTTTTGTATATTTTCGTGAGAAGGTTATTATATATCACAGGATAGATTTTAACTGAAAATAGTGTCAAAAGTCGTTTTCTTAGTGAAAACTCCTTTCCGCATGTGGTCCTATTTGACTTACAGTAATGTACATATTTCTTAATCTTAAACAATAATAAAACATCGTTCCAAATTAAATTTGGACAATATATTTCCAGATTTATTATTATTATTATTGAGCAAAATATGGATTTATAAGAGAAAATCTCCTTGGAAATTTTGCATTGTTATAATTACATGTTTCATATCTATTATAACAGCTGATACTACTTTTTAAGGTTCAATTTTTGTCGCGGAAAAAAATTGGCATTGAAAACATTTTACTGTACTGCTAAAGTAGTTTATTTGTAAAGAGTGGTGGTAAACTTTTTTGGTGATATTTCTTCCGAGACAAATGTTCTAATCTGATGGTAATATTAACTTTGTTATGTTGCTTTGTTAGACTACTTATGGTATTTTTTTTTTTTTTAATCTTTTTATGAGTGTGTTGAGGGCCGCCTAAAGTTTTAAACTTATGTTTGCGGCCCGTGGAAAAAAATAAAGGTTGAATTTGGCTGGTATAAACTGATATATAATGTTAAAATAAATACAGATTACTAAGTGGTACACTTATAAAAATAATATATTTAAAATACACTTAAAAATTATCAACGTTTCATACGCTTCTGCAGACGGTCGTCAGGATAAAATAGAATGATGTTAAATGCAATTTAAAGTTTCAAAATATAACAAGTTGGAAATTGCACGTGAAGCGTAGCAAATGAGGTGCGTTCGTACGATAACGAAGTTTTAAAAATATCACTCTCATATATCAATCTCATAAAATTGTAAATAATTACAATTAAAATGCGCACCAAACAATGTTCTCCCTATACCATTATGCAATGGAATACTTTTGTGTGGCCTTGTAAATCAATAACAAATACTCTTTGCACCACAGATTATGCAAAATGTATATTATAATATGTACTTTATAGATGTATATCAATTTTATTACGTTCGAATGAGTTAACACCATTAAAATGCATTTGAAATATTTTTCCCCAATTAACCGCAATGTAACGGAACAATTTTGATTGTCCCTGTAGTTGAACTATGCATCGGATTTTGATAAAATTTGAAATAACTCGACAAAATTATGTAATAATTATGTATTTAAAATTTCAAACGATAAAAATGCATTTGAATCTTTTTTCCCCATTGACCGTAATGTAATGGAATCCTTTTGATTGTCCCTGTAATTGATCTATGCATCCGATTTTCATAAAATTTAAAATGACTCGACAAAATTATGTAATAATTATATATTTTAAATTTCAAACGATTCAGTTGGGTAGTTTTTGCGTTGTTATATGCGGACAGACGGATAGACAGACGGACAGACGGACGGACTGAACGACAACAATAGGTGCTACGTATTTACATAATTACGAACGCACCTAAAAACATACGTCCAAGAGTCCACGAGCATAGTTGAGTTGAGAGTGCGTAAACCTGCTTTTTAATTAATTATAGCATATTATGCCAGGTTTATATTTTGAAACTTTAAATTGCATTTAACATCTTTCTATTGTATCCTGACGACGCGACGTTCGCAGAAGCGAATGAAACGTTGATAATTTTTAAGTGTATTATAAATATATTCTTTTTATAAATGTGCCATTTAGTAATCTGTATTTATTTTAGCACATATTTTTTGTGTAATTTATAGTGCAATTGTCCAATTCATAATTACATGTAATGTTATAGTATTTTATAAAGAGGAAGTCAAATTTTTAAAAAAATGTAGCAGAACTTATTTTTATGCAACGAATTACGATCGCGTATGGTTCTAGTATAGTATGATAAAATCTGTCTAACAAGGAAGGTCTCCATACGGGCATACTGAGAAAAATCTGAAAAAATTACAGAATGTTCTTCTCATATAGTTATATATGTTTATAAAAAAAATTTCGGCGGAACCTCCTTATAACGTCCGTAAAAAAATAATAAAAATTTCGTTTATTTGGCGATTTATCTCCGGTTGGCGAAAAACCGAAATTTTGAAAAATACGCTTTTACGCTTCGAATACTTTTTAAAGAAAAAACTTTCTATGTTCAATTTATTTAAATAAGTTTAGTTTAAGTAATTTTAGTTTTGCATTTTTACTTTACTTTAAGTGTAATTTTGTCATATTCGTTTATATGTACTTATAACAAAATGAAATTAATATATTTTATCATTTAAAACACAATTTAAATTGATTAAAATTGTTCCAAATTGAAAAATACACTGTTAAAAATCTGCTGCATTTTGTTGCAACGCACTCCCTTGCTTGTATAGAAAACGGTTACTTGGCCGTGAAATGGAGCTTTCTCATTGGTTGGAATAGAGATATTATATACAAGCGGTGGAGTGCGTTGCAACAAAATGCAGCAGATTTTTAACAGTGTATGACACGGTCAATTCACCGTGCTATGGAGCATTCTCATTGGTCAGAAGAGAGACATTCTATAAAAGTAGTGGAGTGACGTTGCAGTAAATGCTGCAGATTTTTAACAGTGAAGTCAATTAAAATCAATTTTCAGATTCGTTAAAATCGTCTGCTTTTGGCGAAGAAATGCACTGCTCGCCAAATCCCGAGTCGCTTTCAGCTTTTCACGCCAATTATTTTAATCTATTTTATTTTTTTACATGTCTAATGATGTAATTCCCCCGCTAATTTTCACTGATCCTTTATTACCAACATGAGTAGTTTAATTCGTATTTTTTTTCAAAAAATTCTGAGTATGCCCCCAATGGAGACCTTCCTTGTAAGAAGGAAGAATGTGTTAGATGGAAAATTTTCATGAAGTAAAAGGAAGAAAACTGATAATACCTGAACTGGATGGAAGAAAATTGGTAACAAATTAGAAATTACACGTCAAGCGTAGCAAGTGAGGGTCGTTTGTACTATAACAAAGTTTTAAAAATATTTAGATCTTAATGTTATACTATACATCTGATACAGTATAACGACTGAAATCTTTTGTGTGTCCCTGTAAATACTATCTGCTTTCTGTTATACAGGAAATAGCTTGTAGTAAACCTGAGCAATGCGTATCAATTTTTAAAAAATGTGAAATAGTTCAAAGTATTAAAAAGCGCTCCAAATAGTGTTTCCCCCTTGTATGACCATGTAAATTAATATCAAATATTCGTTGCACCACAAATTGTGCAGAATGTATTTTTTTGGCATATACTTCATAGGTGATTATCAATTCTATTATGTTCGAAAGAGTATAACATCTTTAAAATTCACATGAAATAATTTTTTCTCATTTTCCGTAATGTAACTGAATGATTTTGACTGTCCCTATAATTAAACTATGCATCCGATTTTCATAAAATTTGAAATAACTCTACAAAATTATGCAGCAATTATACATTTTAAATTTCAAATGATACGGTTGGGTAGCTTTTGTTCTGTTACATGCGGACGGACAGACGAACGGACTGAACGACGACTGTAGGTGCCACATATTTATATAATTACGAACTCACCTACTAAATTGTACATCTATTACGACGCAAGCCTGTCTAAAACGGATTTTTTTCTTTTCTTGCGATTTCATTTTGGCAAGTCTCATTGCTATTATTAGAAATCGACCGAAAATTCGATTTCATCTTCGGTGAAAATGCTTCCGAAAATTCGGCAGGGTCGAAACTATCTGTATTCCAGAAATTTGGTTTTTTAACTCTTTGGAAATTTTCAAAATGAATCATTAAATTTGAGCTACATCGTCCCAAATCCAACACTCTTTTTTCATTGCTACGAATTTAACTGTTTACGATGCAGTTGTGATATGCAGTGGCACCAACTTATATAGGCTCGTGGGGCTCGGGCCCACCCAATAAATTTGTCCACCCAATAATCA
Organism: Maratus speculifer; assembly: GCA_964019185.1. Lineage (NCBI taxonomy): Eukaryota > Metazoa > Arthropoda > Arachnida > Araneae > Salticidae > Maratus > Maratus speculifer. The sequence goes on along the minus strand of CAXHSM010000071.1, from coordinate 206,649 downwards.
TAGCGTATCAAATTCTAATTGTTGTAGTTATTTATCTCCTTATTAGGTGCGTTCGTAATTATGTAAATACGTAGCACCTATTGTTGTCGCTCAGTCTGTCCGTCTGTCTGTCCGTTTGTCCGCATATAACAACGCAAAAACTACCCAACCGAATTGTTTGAAATTTAAAATACATAATTATAACATAATTTTGTCGAGTCATTTCAAATTTTATGAAAATCGGATGGATAGATCAATTACAGGGACAATCAAAAGGATTCCGTTACATTACGGTTAATGGGGAAAAAACTTTCAAATGCATTTTGATCGTTTGAAATTTAAAACATATAATTATTGCGTAATTTTGATGAGTCATTTCAAATGTTATAAAAATCGGATGCATAGATCAATTACAGAGACAATCAAAAGGATTCCGTTACATTACGGTCAATGGGGAAATTTTTTTCAAATGCATTTTAATGATGTTACACTCATTCGAACATTATAGAATTGGCATGAATCTATGAAATATATACTAAAATATGCATACTGTACAATCTGTGATGCAAAGAATTTTTATTATTAAATTACAGGGCCACACAAAAGCATTCCACTACATAATGCTATACGGGGAAACATTGTTTGGGACGTGTTTTAATTATATTCAACTATTTCACATTTTATGAATAAGATATACGTGTCTGAGGTGTAATAAAAATTACTTCCTGTATATTTATAGAAACGTAAAGATTTCGACTACTATACTGCATCCGGAGTACGCTCTACTATACCAGCAAGATCTGAATATTTTTAAAACTTCGTTATCGTACGAACGCACCTCATTTGCTACGTTCACGTGAAATTTCCAACTTGTTATTTTATTATTAATTTTTCTCATTAGAGTAACATTTATTTTGCCAATGACACTGTGTTTTATTTTCCGATTGACACTCATAAATCCCAAATGATTGAAATATTTTGCTCCATGTTTAATTTCTGCTAATTCATTTTGTAGTCATGTTCATAATAGCATGACATTACAGTAGATATCAATGTCTTCATAAGAAAAAACGCATGAGAATATAATTTAATAAAATTGCAACTTTATTAAAGCATGATAGCTTGACTTAAAATTGTCATCTTTCACCATCTGTCAATCCTTCAAAGAAAAATAAACTGATCACACTATTTTACAAATTACTTTTGAGCCCACCCAATATTTTTGAAACAAATGATTTGAAACAAACAATATTTTTCAAAAGTTGGCGCCACTGCTGATATGAATGATTGAAGACGTGAATTCAAATTAGCCTGAAACTCAAAAATGATACGTGCTCTTAAGAAACTGCAGACCTAAGAGTAATACAAAATATCTTGTTTGAAACCTTAGAAACGTTTCGAATGCTCTTTGAGAAAGTTCTATAAAAACAGATAATCATTTATAACAAGTCGAAAATTGTATGTCAGCTGTAGCAAATGAGGTGCGTTCTTGTTCGTATTTTAAGTTAGTTTTTAAAATATACAGCGCTCTGGATACAATACAATATCCAAAATTTGTTCCGCTCAATGCCAAGATTACCTTTATTTTTAACCATCATGAAAGGATTTTAAACAAATCGTAAATTCCGAAGATAAAAAGTCAATAAATAACGAAAACCTGATATTAAAAATAGAAGAGATGGTTGTGTGTTTTAACATTTGACAATTTTTTTTTTTTTTTTTTTTTTTTTTTTTTTGCATTTTTGGAGCGCTAAATACAAAAATGATGTCAAATTTTTGAAAATCATAAATTTAAAAGTTAACAAAATGGGAAAAAATCTGATAGTATAAAATAAAGGAGATGGTTGTGCTTTATGACTTTTGATAATTGATTTTTATCTACTTTTCAGCACTGAGTCAGAAAATGACATTGCATTTTTAACCATCACATAAAAAAAATTCGCAAATAATAAAATTCGCAAAGTTAAAAATAATAAAAATCTGACACTATGAAACAGATGTATGACCTTTTTATTCTGTTTAATTTTATTTAATTCAATAAAATATTCAATTTTTGTGCCTTATATTGAAAATTCTTACAGCTAAAACAGCTCAAGAGTTCGATGAGGTGGCGGAAGGAGTTCAGTTTTAACTTTGAGCATTTAAAATTTCCGATTTTTGAAAAATCTCAACTTGGTGGTTAACCCTTTGGGGACGAGCGACACGTATACGTACCAGAAATAGGCTTAAGGGATCAGGTACCTTCACTGTAAAAAATTTGCGCAATGTTCTTAGCATTTACTGTGTAACATTCCTGGGTTTTCTCGGATTATTTCTGCTCATACAAGAATACCGAGAAATCTTGTGTAATACCTTCCACAATCTCGTGTAATTTTTCGGAATAGTTGAGAAAGTGGAAATTACTGATAAACTGTGTAACATTCTTTAGTTTTAGTATACTTTTTGAGCTTTTGTGTAACTTTTCGAATTTATTCTAAAATAGAAATCATTGGTAATCTGTGAAAAGTTATATATGTTTTTTGTGTAATATTCCTTATTTTGTGGTTGGTATATTAATTACAGAAAAATCGTTATTTTGCGTGTATGCCATTTTAGCATCCCAGCTGAGAAAAGACTACGAGATCTTGCGCTTTAACAAAATAACACGAAGGTGCGTATACTCTTGTAATTGTGCATTTCAAAGCTTTTATTCAAATTCTGCCCTGTACAGCTCTAGAGATATATTTTACATGTAAAAAAACTAATTTTTTGTGTGTTTATTATTTTGCTCACTTAGTTATAAATCGAGTATGGAAACTAGAGTCACTAATTTTTACCAAAGCTTTAACTACGCATTTAATTGTGATTCTCGAATATTTTTTTCCCAGTTTAGACTCTGGGGACTCTTCTTGGTCTTTATTTCCATATGAACTACTTTTTTGAGTGTGATTCATTTTGTTGCCTCAGTTGAAGAAAAAGACTATGGGATTTAGACCAACTAACTTTGGAATGAAAGTGCGTGTGCCTATCTTATTGTGCATTTTGAAGCCTATTTTTTCAAATTCGACCAGTGATCGTTTTACGAAATTATTTTATCAGTGATTGTTTGACGAAATTCTCGATCTTAATACCGCAAATTTTTCTCCAAATACCTGCTATTTCCGATTAGTAACATTTGACTTATTTAATCAGCAGTGCCAGTTTAGAGGATTTTTTTACAATGTCTATCTTTATTTCCGAATAGTAATCTTTCTGTCATAAAATAAAGCGATAATATCTAGGTATAAGCATTCGCGTCGTAAGCGAGATCTTTTGTCCAAGGGATGAAAACTTTATCTTATATTAAATGGAAAATTTTTACATTTGTTGTAAGAGCGATGTTCTGGTGATGTTGGAACTGGAGTAAATTCAGGTATTAATCGGTATCACGTCTTAAGTGGGTTCGACTGTTTCCTAAAACAATAAATCTAGCATAAAAATTATTATAAACAAAGTCAATGCTTAAAGAGGAAAGGGGAGAAGCTCTAGCCAACTATTTTATTTTTCAAAATATTGAGTCTATAACATGAAATTAAAGTAATATCAGTAGAGAAATGTTTAAATTTTGTCCCCCCCTCTCCCCTCCCTTCTTTGGTATCTGAAAGCTACATATGTCTATAGAGGATGAAAAGGTACAATTTTAAGATTTTTACTAGAAAATATTGCTAATTTTGTGGCAAGGTTATTGTGCCTAAATGTGATTCATAAGTACGGTAATCTTTTTTTTTTTTACTTTAAATCTTAATACAGGATTCCCGAATGCTATACAATAAAGCATTAGATTTTTAATGAAACTGTATGTATTTTTCTGCATTGATGACATTTTCTTAGAGATTCTCGATCAAATAGACATCGTTGATTTTATAGCGCCCAAATGTTTCGTAAGTTTAGCATATTTCCCTAAATTGCCTCTCGAATTTTTAACGTTGAAGATCAAATAATCTCACTAACGTAAAGAAACTACGTCTGTTTCATTTAACTGACCAATAAACTGTTAAAAAAAGTGCCCTGTGTGTGGATTAGAATTTAAACAACTACCAGGTAAGTTTGTATGGTATTCTTTATATAGTGCATTAAATGCAAATTTCATGTTTAATTAATCATGTTTAATTAATCATGTTTAATTAAGTTTAATTAATTAAATACCTACTATTTTTGATTAGTAATATTCGTTTAATTTAAGTGTCAGTTTAGAAGTTTTTTTTTTTTTTTTACAATGTCTATCACTTTTTCCGACTAGTAATATTTCTGTCATTAAATAAAGCGATTATATTCGGAAATAGTTTGATGTTCATATCAAAAACTTAATATCTAGGTATATGCATTCGCGTCGTAAGCGAGATCTGTTGTCCGAGGGATGAAAACTTTATCTTATATTAAATGAAAATTTTTTACATTTATTGTAAGAGCGATGTTCTGGTGATGTTGGAACTGGAGTAAATTCGGGTATTAATCGGTATCACGTCTTAAGTGGGTTCGACTGTTTGCTAAAACAATAAATCTAGCATAAAAATTATTATAAACAAAGTCAATGCTTAAAGGGGAAAGGGGAGAAGCTCTAGCAACTATTTCTTTTCAAAATATTGAGTCTATAGCATGGAATTAAAGTAATATCAGTAGAGAAATGTTTAAATTTTGTCCCCCCCTTCTTCCCTCCCTTCTTTGGAATCTGAAAGCTACATATATATATAGAGGATGAAAAGGTACAATTTTAAGTCGCTTACTAGAAAATATTCCTAATTTTGTGGCAACGTTATTGTGCCTAAATGTGATCCATAAGTACGGTAATGTTCTTTTACTTAAAATCTTAATTCATGAATCCCAAATGCTATATAATAAGACATTCGATTTTTAACGAAACAGTAAGCATTTTTCTTTATTGATAACATTTTCTCAGAGATTTTCGATCAAATACACACCGTTCTTTTTATAGCGTCCCCATGTTTCGTAAATTTGTAGAATTTCCCTAAATTACCTCCAGAATGTTGATCTTTAACGATCAAATAATCTCATTCACGTAAAGTAACTATGTCTGTTTCATTTAACTGACCAATAAACTGTTTAAAAAAGGGCTCAGTTTGTGGATTAGAATTTAAATAATTACCAGGTAAGTTTGTATAGTATTCTTTATATAGTGCATTAAATGCAAATTTCATGTTTACTTAAGCTGTCGTAAGTCACATAATCCTCCATTTAAAAATATTATTTTACTTAGCACTTAAGTATGTATTTAAGCAATTTAACTTATATGCATAATCAGACTTATATATTAAATAAAAATTCTATGCACATTATCATAAGCTAAAAACTTTCTGTAAATTAAATGAAGGATTACGTGAAAACTAAACAAAATTTTATAGTATCAATTTACAATCTTAATTTTAAGAAAGTCAATATTTCAATTATTGTGCTGAATTTTTTAACATTTTGTCAGGCATACTTTTTTAATGTTATTTTCTTTTTTAAAAATTCTGAATAAATGAAATACTTTACGTGTATGTATGTCTTTATTATACAGATCTGTGCATAATTATTTACAGCAATCTTTCATTTGTATGTTGATGCAAAATATAGATAAAAATTATCATTGGCCACTGGCCAGTTACTCAGATTTTTAATTATTGACCATTAACAAAGTCACAAACACTTCATACAAAATCATATGACGTGTTCGTACAGTTCTAACTATCAACTTTATAGCTTATTAATATTTTTTAATTTCCATTTGGTAGGATTACACTCAACTGAAAACTGAAATTGTATCTAACAGAAATATATATAAGTAAGAAATTACCGTAGTCAAACTAACAATATTTAAAATGAGCTTGGAAATCCGTATTAACGCGGGTGTGTATTGTGGGGGAGAGGGGTTAATTGACAAGCCCGAAGTTATAGTCTATCAACGTAAACAGGCATCTAAAAGTCTTAGAAAATAATATTAAAATTAAAATTTATTAAATTAAAGCTACATTAGAAAAACTGCTCTGAATCCGCGTTAAAAGGCGGCGTAACATCGAGGATTTCTCAAACTTAATTTCTAAATTTTAATATACTATGTACTCAAACTTAAAATACGCATTATGTCCTTATTGAAATACAAGAGCTCGGAAATGCGCGTTAGCAAGTCTTTCAAAGCCCAATTAAAATCCACGCAAACGAAGGCTTCTAAAATCTCGCTTATAAAATAATTTTCAAAATTAAAATTTTTCAATTTAACATAAAGCTGCATAAAGAATAGTAAAAGTACTCGAAACCACATTAACAGGGGTTCGAGTAACACCGAGGATTTCTGTGATTTGATTTAAAATAACAGAAGTTTAATGTTATATAATTCAACAAACTTAAATGCACATTAACTAGTCTATTAGAAACAGGAATTCTGGAAATACGCTTCTAAAAAGGCTTCCAAAAGTAACTTAAAAAAAGCATACCGAATTATTTATTACCAAAAGAATTGAGAAGAAACCTGAAAAATAAACTCGTACTTAACATGCAAAACTTACTTCCATATTTAAAGCGCAAAATATCACTTTGAATTTAAATCTTATTGTATCTATTGTTATGATTTGCTGAACTTTTTCAGTATCACTCAGTATATCTTAAATCTGACAATTTTTTTAGCATCTTTATTTTGACAGGGTTAGCAAATGCATTTTGAAAATTTCACAACACTACGTTTATAAAACATCGGGACAAATTTTATGAGTGTTTCAAGTAAAAGGGGTGTACGGAGGAAGTTCAAATTTTGCTGCAATTATTATGATAGTTAAAAAATATAATTAAGTATCCGTGAGATTAATCCATTCTCCTGTTGAATATGTACCCAAAATTTGAAACTATTCGAATAATTTTATGCAAGGAAAATGCAATTAAAAAAATGAAAGTGGAGGATTCTATCCCTCCCCCCCCCCCAAAAAAAAATGTGACCTATAAACCCTTGTATTAACACGTTAACTGCTATGTCACTCACCGGTGACTGACATTAAAATTTCCGTTTCAGCCACATCAGTTGCCCGTGACCGACAGCGTAAATTTGTAATATAAAATTAAATATTATATTGTTTTAAGGAATTGCTGAACATTTATTTAAAATTTTCCTTTTAGAGGATAAGGACTTTAAAGGATATAATTAAGTAAGCGGAAAGTTCAGTGTCAGTCATCCGTGACTGACGTGGAATTCAAAGTGTTAAAGGTGTAATTTATCCTTCTAATAAAAGGAGACCAAAATTTGAAACTAATTGGTTCTCGACAAGAAAATTCTATGTAAAGCTGAATTAGTTGGAGAGGAAGGGTTTCTTTTACAATTGACCTATACTTGACCTAACATTGTTGATTTGACTAATCTCGCCTAATTTTCTAATAAATTGACACCCAAACTTCAATGAAAATAGATAATTCTAAACAAAAGTTTTTGTTTAAGCCTATTTAAGAGGGAAGGAAGTGCTTATCAGTCACATTATATTTGATCTAGAACCAACCAAAACCCGAAATAATCAGTTTCACCAAATAAGTGGAATTTATTTAGTAAATTTAAGCGAGTTTGCGTAGGAACATGGGTCTTATATAATTCAGATTCATCCAAATTTCGGGTTTAGCTATTTTTTAGCAGATTTTTCCAATTGACACACTTTAATTTGGACAGGAGTGAGATTCCTGGATTAAGTACATGAAAAGTAAGATTGACTTGGAATTGCGTTCCAAAATCAATTTTGTCATAAATCAATTTAATCATATTGTATAATAAGTCGGAGAAAGACATTTAAAAAAAATTCAGTATTAAGCATAAAATTACACGTTCCTGGATTTTTTTTATTTTTTTTAAGCTAAACTACGACACCAGTTTTAAATATTTCATACTGTATAATAGTATGCGTAATTAACTCGGATAAAAATGATCTCTTCGAAATTAACTATCCCCTCCCACCAGCCGTGAAACAACCTTTGAACCAAAAATAGTTATCTACTTTCTTCTAGTGTTTGCAATAATCGTTAATTTTGACTGAAAATTATTAACGAATTTTTCTCCTTTCATCCCTGGTGTCGATATATCTTACAACCATCATGTTTTGCGAGTAGCACTCATCAAGTTTGCAGACTCAGGACGGTAAAGTTTATCTCCACGTTTTTTAGTGTTACTCGACGATGGAAATTGCTAATTTTATGCTTAGTGCACGGAGCTAACCAAAAAAGATATGTAAATAAAGAAGCGTAAATGAACTTATATTCTATATCAATATCGAGGACAGTGGAAAACTGAGATCTGCAAAACCCTGTGACGTAGGGGGGCGGGAGGAAGGGGCTTGGAAGTAATTGTGAAAAATAAACATCTTAAACGGTCATAAACGGTTTATCATTTTAGGCTTTTAAGAACGAGTCATTTTGTATTGAATAACGAATGTACATTTTGCGTACTCCCAAACTGATCTGCGCGTAAAAAAATCATACCCGCAAGACGGGTCACGAAACGGGAACCCCATTTTGTTATGAGAAATAGATATATATTCTAGGGGGGCCTTGTGGAAAATTTTGCAGAGGACTCAAAACTATAGTTACACTACTGATTGGAGATTCTACAAAATCAATATATAATTGAGAATAAAATGTTTAAACGATATATAAACCAATTATTATCTAATAAATTCAAATTTTTCACTTAAAATCCAAAATATTGCAATACATTTTTAAAAATGGAACAAATCCCTGTATAATTCATAGATATTCATTCTTGGCCATGTGCAACATGACAACAATGCACTTGCAAAAAACCCCTGTTTAAAAGATATATATTGAATATTTTGAAACTTCTTTTATTTTTTGAAAAACATTCTGGGAATATACAAAAGTAGTTGTAGTACTTTTTGTATTGTTATTACAGACTTTTGTAGGACACATATTCAAAAATTCTATATTTCAAGCTAATGCATAATACAAAGTGTTTTTGCAAATGAGAATAACTTTTCCAATAAACATTTTGATTTTTACAGAAACTGAATAAACAATATTGCATCCAATAATTTATGCATAAAAAATAAAACATATAATATAATTTTTGTTTCTTTGTAGCCACCTTGGATAATAATCAAATCTGAATGTAACGATAGCTCATTTACAGAAACAAAAGGAGACTTTGGAACAGCAGAATTAAATTCGAGTACGGAAAGCAGCTCTTTAAATATAAGCAGTCACTTGTATATTAAAGCACCCATGGCGCGAGGATTTTCAGATTCCTTCACATCATTTTTCTTCTGCTCTAACTAAAGTTTTAAATGAAGATTGCTTGCAGTGGACAGAAAAAAGTGAGTTACTGAACCATTTAGCTTTGAGAATCTGCAGATACACAGACAATCCCTCTACAGCTGAACGAAAGCAAGTAGAAGATAAAATTTTAATTGAAGGTGTGGAATTTGTACAGAGTGTAGTTTCGACAATCTCTTTATATTCTTATTATAATATAAAATATTCTCTCAAAGGCACTGGGACTTACGCTTTCATTGAACTAAAATTGTTGAAGTTGAATAATGGTAGTGTAGTTACTCGAAAAGTAGTTACTTTATGTGAAAAATAAAGCAAACTGTGATAAAATTCTGGATTGTAATTTTAACCATAATATCAATAAAGTTTTGTGTATATTATGAAACTTCTGTGAACTTTTATTTTTGACTATATTATTTTTTAATTGCATAATATTCTCGATATCTCAAGTCGAAGGGATTCTAAAAAAGCATTATGTGATAGGTAATTGTTCATATAAGTCATGTACAGGAATTTATAATATCAAATTGAGAAATATATTTTAATTGAAGTATCAGGAAAACACTGCATTAAGATTTTCAATTTTAAAAAAAAAGGTTATCTTCTTTCGGCAGCTGTTCTTTTTTTCCCTTGTATCTTTTGACATCTGAAATTGAATTTTGTGCTTTAACCAAATGAATGAATCCCTTTAAAGATGCTAATGCTTAAATTACAATTAAAAAGTTATTTTTGAATATAACTTTAAAATCTCTTTCACAAATTTGTGCATATTTTAACTTACCTTGAAATATTGTGTAATTAAACCTTAATGGTTTGGATAATCTTTTAAAATAATTATGTACTGTATAGCACATGCATCAAAAACCGTTTTTTCATTGATTTCTGTGGTATTATGTTAATTATATAAGGAATAGAATTATCAAACGTAATTGATCCAATTTAAATGAAGATAATGAGGTAAGGGGGAGGGAGAAGCGTCGAATGACCACATACTTCCCCCAAAAAAGCAGATATTCAGATACTGAAAAATTTTTTTAGAATGCTTTGGTGGATTAAATATACCATTTTATGCTAAATGACTAATCTGTTGTACTAGCCAAATGACAAGTTGATATTCTATTTAAATTATTAAATAATATGGCAAAATTATCTAAAGGTTATTTTAAAAATACACAATTGCTTTGTACGAGATTTTGCCAAAAATGTATTCTTTGTGTTACATTAACTCTTAATTTACACCTTCAAATTGGTATGTTGAGCTTGATATAAATGTGGAAAAACTTAAGCATGTTTTTTTGTAGATCACAGCACAATATCACTCATTTAGATATTTCTTCTGTTTCTGAAGTATATATTTATCATAATTTATCCTTGCATCAATATTCTAACCAATTTATTTTTGTAAAAGTAATTTTAATATATCCATGATTTAAAAATAGATTTTACTCATAGATATCCTGTATATTTTTTTAGATTTGTGTTATCAACTGAAAAACGAAAGCAACTAATTAGAAATATTTTCAATACAATGTTTAACTTTCAGCTGTGTAATCATCGTTTATATTCTCAACAAAGATTACTAACTCATTAATCTGTATCATGTTCAAGAACTAAACTTAACTCTAACTCTAAGGCATCTTAAAACTCTTTGAATATCATGCTAGAAATTAGAAGTAACTTATTGTAAAAGGGCCTTAACATACTAGATTATCGATTTCTGAACTTTTCAGATTTGCATAATTTTCCAAACAAATTTTTAATAGTTCCTGTGAAAATCTATAGCAGAATTGCTGCCACTGGATATCCCGGTGACTTTTACCGTATTCCGTGAAATGTTTCAGATCTTTTCACAATGAAGAATCTTAACTAAGATTTTATGCGTAAAGTTCCAGGCTATAAGTTTCAGAGTTTTTCAAAATGAAGGAACATAAATGAATTTTCATGAGTAATGTTCCAGATGATAGGTTTCGGAATATCGGAACCTAACTGAGATCTTATGAGTAACATATCATATTAAAGATTTCGGAAATTTTCAGAAAGGTGGAACCTAACTGAGATTTTATGAGTAGCATTCCAGATTATAGGTTTCAGAGCTTTTCAGAATGGAGGAATTTAACTGAGATTTCACGAGTAATGTTTCAGATTGTAGGTTTCAGAACGGTGGAACCTAACAGAAAATTAATGAGTAACGTTACACATAAAAGGTTTCTAGACTTTTCAGAATGGTGAAACATAACTGATATTTCATGAGTAACATCCCAGATTATAGATTTCTGGACTTTCCTGGCATATGTAAGTTTCCTGGCATTTTTTGGATTAAATTCCTGGGAAAACCTGTGGCAGAATAGCTGCCACATGTTTTCTTAGGAACCTTACGCAAAATTTTTTACAGTGTTCGAAAGTTACCTGACCCCTTAAGAATCCTTGTTTATCCCCGCCAGTAAAATTATACTGTAAAATTTGTATTATTTAATCAGACCTTTTTCTCTATTTAACCCTTTAACGATCATAGCATTTTCATTGCTAAGATGTCGAAATAAATGATTGACACCGGTAATTAAGAACAAATATATTTCTAAATAAGAAAACGTGATTTTTCACATATAAAATAAAAGGGATATTTTTAGATAAAAATATCGATGTCAGTGTTGCGTATCGGAATTAAAATTTTGTGGTTTCGTGGCGAAACCAATGAACGTTAAAGGATTAAAAAGTCACAAATTTCTGTTTTTAAAAACCGGTGGCGAAACGTTAAAGATTTCGTAAAGGGCTCCCGTCACGAAGGGGTTAAAAAGGAAGTTTATTTTCGAATTCCGTTGTAAAATATACATAAAAATCAATTATCAAAAGCTAGAAAACACAACAACAACATCTATTTTATAGCATCAGATTATCGCTATTTTTTTTACGTTAAAAATTTGAAATTTAAGATTTTCAAAATATCATTCCATGATGGCAAAAATTGAAGGTCAATTTCACATTCAGCGCCATGAAATATATAAGAATCGATTATCAAAAGTTAAAAAACATGACACAATCTATATTTTCCAGGCTGTGCGTAATTAAACATTTTTTTTATTATCAAAAGTTGAAAAATATGACACAATCTAAATTTTTCAGGCTGTGCCTAATTCAACATTTTCCAGAATTTCCTTTCCTTATTGAAAATGTTTTTAGACTTTAAAAGAGAAAGAAAGTTTCCGTAACTATATATACAGGGGTGGGGAATTTTTCAAAAATCTTACCAGCCAAGGATTTATTTCACCAGCCTGCAAAATGCAACACGCACACAGTTGGAAATAGTTATGACAAAATCGTACACGAAATTAATATTACTACAATACATTTTTGTAACTCTTTTTTTCCTACAAAATTAAGAAATATATGCAACAGAGGTAAGCTTAATATAAGATAAAACTTAGTACCATATTTACACTGCAATAATTTGGAAAGTTAAAATATCTAGATTGAAAAAGTGTCTCTGATAATGTTTCTATTGCCTACAGTTTTTCAAAAACTAAAAATGCAATCGCCTTGCCAGAAAACCCACTCGATTTAAAAATCTGAAAAATGCCATACAGTAAAATCTTTTAGCACGGAATCGCACAGGATAGCGAGGAGGATGCGTTGCAAATAAGATCCTTTCTTAGCAGGTATAAGCTCAATCAGTGACCGAGAGGTTCTGACCTCTCAACTGGTAGACGGTAGGTGCTGGGTTCGAATGCAATCGCGGCCTTCGGCCTAACCGTTCGGAATTTTCCGTGGTTTTCTTTGAACCTTGGATTTCCTTGCGTAAATACGGGTTAGGTTCCCTTAGAAAGACCCCCACGAAGGGTACTCTCCACCCCCCACCCCCCCGGGCCTATATCCCTCGAGTAGATAATCGGCCGACACAAAATATACCAAAAAAAACTTAGCAGGCGTAAATATGTTATATTCTTTGCTCATGTATTAGTATATTCATTTAGCATAGATCAACACTTTTTTTTCATCTAAGATAGTTTTCATCTTAGCTCGGTAGACTTAGGCAGGTTATATTTCATAGTTTTTACTGCATTTTAATTTTATTGCTTAGAAATCTTTTATTCTTTAAAAAGAATAAATTAAAAAGTTTACTTGTGGAGGTGTTTTAAAATGTATGCATTTTTTGTAAAAACATTTTCGGCAGGACCAAAATTTTACTGATTTTTGCATGGACCAGGCCACGCCGAGACAATGATTTCCATACGGGCTTGATCTTGACCCGGATTGAAAATATCGGTCAGCGCAGACCCAGGAAAAATTGAGCCAGTCCCGGCTCGGAAAGGAAAATAAAATTTAGGCCCAACCTATTTTTCAGAAGGGAGTATGATCCGAGCCCAACCCGACCTGTGCAGACCATATGAAGGTTACTGCACAGCACAGTGCTGCGTAACGCATACGTCATTTTGCAAGTGGCAACACTTTGAAATGTGAATCGCAATTTCAGTTTTGAAATTTTTTCTACTGCAAATTTTTAAATTTTTAAACATCCCACATTTTTAATTTTTACACCATCGTATAGGAGAAAAATGTGTTTTTAAATGCAATTTATTTGAAATCTGTATGTTAATTTGTTTTTGAGATATTATTATTATTTTTTTTTTGTAGTTTTTAATACTGTTTTTCTAATTGTGGCAACAGAGGTACTCCATTTCTATTAAAAGCAAAGGGAAAAAGAAAAAAAATTACTTTATCTTTATGCTGGCATTTTCTCATTAAAAGTGATAAAATAAATTGAAATTTAAATACATGCTGTGTCAAGAAAATCGTCAAAAACCCGGTGAATTTTGGTTTCATTTATAAAATTTGAATTACACTTAAAAGAATATAAATAGTTTAGTTCTTGTTTGAACTAATAGCATCAATACAGTATTGAATCAAAATGATAAAATTAAAATACCATTTTTTAAAAAAGATGGATAAAGATATGAAAGGCGCATATGTAAATTTTCATTTGGGACATTATCAAGGGATACTCGACATTTCGGTCCCGCCATTCCGGTCCCGCCGTTTCGGTCCCGAGACATTTCGGTCCCTGGCCATTTCGGTCCCGAGACATTTCGGTCCCAAGACATTTCGGTCCCGAGACAATTCGGTCCCCAGCAACTTTGGTCCCTTGCCATTTCCGTCCTTAGTCATTTCAGTCCCTTGTTATTTCTTTGCTCGCTATCTTATAAGTCGGATTCTAATTGTCGTGGGCCTGCCATATGGTATACGCTCAACATTATTCGGGCCTTTTTTTATTTATTTTTATTTCCCCCCCTCCTCTCCCCCACAAGTTTTATGAAAAGTTGAATATAAGAGTCCGATAAATTTAAACTTTTATAACTCGTGACAATGAAATCACAGCGAGCTGAAAATTTTGTTTGGTGTGATATAAATTTAGGGGGATATTCTCTTTTGCTTTTAATAGTATTATTATTAATCAGAATAAATATTTTAAATTTTATTGTTAATTGTTAGTATCAGTATTTTATATAAACTTCTTTAAATTATATAAACTAAAAAGTATTTTATATAAACTGCCAAAAATATTTTTTTGGCTGTTTACGTACATTTTTTTAGAACCTTTAAATTAGCATTAATTAAATAATAAAAAAAATTGTCCTTATTTTTTCCCTTCCAATTTGATAATAAATGCCATTAATAATTCAATTAGACAGTGTTATATAAAAGTTATAATATATACATATTTCCTCAAATCACCCGTCTATACCCTCTCCTTTAATAATTCAGGAATGAGATATATTTATTGAAGAACAAATTTTTTATTTTTCTTATTATTTTTATAATACAAAGTTGCATCTTATAAATTTGTTTTCATAAGTTACTTGCCATTATTAACATTGCGAAAGCAATAGTGATTTCGTAACTGGGCATGACATGATTTTTTTTTTTTTTTTTTAATTGCCTCCGCTTACCTTTTTTAATAATAATAATAGAATTTATTGATTGCTTTTTTTAACAGTCTTCTCACGCCAAGAAGAAAATTTTTGTGAGTTAATTTTATAGAAACTGGGCCAATTTCATTCTAATAAGATAATTATTTTTTATTTTTATTTACATAAAATTTATATAATAATAATTTAAAATATAATAATATAAATATTATACATAAAATATAATATATAATTTAATAAAATACATTAAAATGTAATATAATAATTTTTTAAATAATTTTATTTTAAATTTTTAAGTGACAAAACTAAGCTTCTATTTATTTATTTATTTGTATTACCTTTTCGCTCTTACTTTCCCAGAAAAAAAATAATTCTTATTTAACTGTACTAATTGTTTTAAATTTCTGTAGTTTTAAAAATACAATAAATAAACAAAGGTAAAAGATAAATTTCAATTTAGAACTACTTGGAAATATTTTGATGTATTGAATATAAAATGGATTATGTATTAATCTTATTTTAAAATAAAATTCATTATGTAAATTAATGATGTTATTAATAATAAATACATTTAATAAACTATTTATTTGATTTTTATATTAAAATTACTAACTGTTTTGAGAATTAGGATTACCAATTATCATTAGGATTACCAATTATGATTAGGATTACCATACAAAATTTGTGTGAATTATAATATTTTGGACAAGAGTTATACGTGTGTGCAGTTTTCGGGCATTTGTAATCGCATTATACTAAAATTTTATGGCCTTCAGTTTAAAACTCTGCAATGCTCCCTATAAAATTACGTCTTATTTCACAAAATTTCAGTTTGCAGGAGAAGGGACCGAAATGTCTTGGGACCGAAATGTCTCGGTACCGAAACGGCTAGGGACCGAAATGTCTTGGGACCGAAATGGCTAGGGACCGAAGTGTCACGGGACCGAAGAGTCTCAGGACCGAAACGGCGGGACCGAAATGGCGGGACCGAAATGTCCTGCTTCCTTATCAAATATTTGATAATACATAAGATTTAGATTTTATGAGGGAAAAATTCTATGATTGAGTCAAAGTGGAATAAATTTTGCTTTTTTTCATTTTGGAATACTAAGTATAAAGAATGTTAATTGATAACTTTATCATAATAACATTTCTTTATTATAATTTACTACTTACACATACGATTAAAGTTTAATTTTAATAATTTCTACAATTGAGTTTTATGGAAATAGTATTGTGTTAACTTTAGTTTAACCCGTCAGTAGTCGCGTGTTGGTCTTTTCGCCGCCCGTATAACTTTTCTTCTCCTAACTTATATCACATTACAAATACAGCGGAGATCTACCATGTAGCTGGCTTTGAAGCTTTCTCAAGCACCTTAGTGAAGTAACAGGACACCTCTGTTTTTCTTTCAGGCAGATTTTTAGAAACAAAGTTAAAATTGGGAAAAAAGTCTACTTAAAAGTCACTAATGCGAGTTCATTTTTACTTTTTCCAATTACTCCAGATCTCATGAATAAAATGCATAATTTAAGAAAACTGCAAATTTATATTTTCGTTGTAATGTTATTTTCGTATATTAGGTGAAAAATATTTCTTATTTTACATATTTGGTATGCGGAGGGCTAGCGGCGAAAAGACCGAGCGCGACTAATGACGTTGTGAAAAAGTCGCGACTACTCGCGGGTTAAATATCATTTGTTTAAGAGTTAGACTTTCTAATATAAGGTAAATTTTTTATTCTAACTAATTTTGTAGGTTTATTATAAATAAATGAAAGCGTTCCTTATTAAGCATTTTCTTTCGTCGAAATTCAACGGGTTGTTTCTTGTATTATTTAAAAACAAAAATAGATCCTGGCTAGATCTTTGAAAAAAGATATACAATTGTGAACTTATCAAAAATTGCTTCTGCATTAAAAGTAAATAAATATATAAAACAAAAAGAAAAATATCAAAGTGTAATGAAACTTTTCGATTCCTTTGCTGTGGCAGAGCATTTTGTTTATAAAGCTTAAAAAAAAAGAATATATATATATATATATATATAGTATATTGCATAGGATAACATCCCCAGTAATTGTCATGCACCAATGATTGTCACATCCTACAAACATATCCTAAAATAAGATTTATATCCAGTCTTTTAAAAATGCAAGACCATATAACAGTTATATGTTCATTTACTTTAAAGATTATAACTTTGATTTATGCTACTAGATGACAACAGTGCCTAGGAAAGAGAAACAATTAACGGTTGTATCAAATTAGCCATTTTTGTTGCAAATGCTTCTTATCTGGCTTAAGAAAGGCATGCTTTTCAATTCATTATTATCTGATATATAATATATTTTAAATTTTAATTGAGAACAGTTTTGATTAGTTGAAAAGGGTTACTTTAATTGTGAAAAAGTAATTTTGACACAAATATTTGGATTTCTGAATTAATGATAAATGCCAATTAATGGTGCTTCATTTTTGCTAGTTCCAAGTAATTGGCACCTATTCCAATAACAAGGGATTCGCAAGTAATTTGAGATTAAACCTCTTATTTTGGAAGTACTTTTAAAATTATAGACTAATTTTGTTTATCATTTGTTTTTATTTGAAAATATGAAATATTATGAATAATTGGAATCCATTAAAGCTTCATATGACAATTACTGGGGACAGCATGACAATTACTGGGTATTAATATAAATATATTGTATTGTTTTAAAGTGTTCACATTTCAGACTAATATGCTGATTTCTTACTCTCAAAAACCTGAAATATTGCATCTTCATCTACAGTAAATTCATTTAAAGCGATTAAACCCAATGCAAAATGTAAACTTTTTGTTTTCTATAAGCATGTGCCAGTTACTGGATCACAAGGTGTCATACATTGGTGCTCTAGGTGCCAATTACTGGTGATTTCAGCAACTTTTTATAAATATATTTTTATAAAAATACTTTTTAAAATTTTTTTGCTTTTAGTGGGCAAAATAGATGCACAGACATGCATTCTTTAATTTAAAAATATTTGCAAGTAAATATTTTATTTCTTGGTAATGAAAATTGAAGTAAGTTTAAAGACAAATTCTTAATGTGCCAATTACTGGGGATGTTACCCTATATTTGTTTTTTAGCATAATATGGCTGCTGCAAAAGTTTAATCATATGTTTAAATATGCAGTCAAATCAAATAACCAAAGAATCACTGGAATAAAGTACAACACTGATATCCCAAATCTTTGAAGAGATAAAAATTCTTTCAAGGTAAAAATTAAATTCGAGATTAAAAAGAAAAAAAAAATCTATCTCGATTATTTTTTTCTTATAATTTCTCTTTTACGATATCTGAATTACTGGTACGTTCAAAAAATGGAGATCACGCTCAGTATTTTACTGCCAATAATTACCAAGAAATAGAGTTATTATTATTATTATTATTATTATTATTTATGGCTGTGGTAGAAGAGGAGAAGGAAAAATTTTTAGGTGTAAAGAATTTTGAAAAAAAAAAAAAAATGTTTGAGGCATGGAATCGAGACTATGGAAAATACGTATAAATTTCGATAAGAATTAAATGACTTTTTTTGTTCTTTCATTCAAGGGATTTCAAGAGTTTTGCAATAAGGAGGTTCCAGGAATCTAGGTAGAGGCGAGCTTGGCCTTACACGTTTGGCCCGACAAAATAAAAGCAGACTTTTAAACGGGGCCGTCAGAATAAAGACAATTTTTGAAGGGGTTGGCAGGTCTGACAAAAAAATTGAGCGGGTTGATCTGCCCAATATGAAAACTTAAATGAATCCGATAAAATAAGTAGCATTCAGTAACAGATATAAGAGATGTTTAGCAGAGAGATAGGCTTCGGACAGTTACATCGTGTCTGAGTATGAGCTGATTCTTTCGATAAACTCGGGCCGGACCGGGATCAGACGTGCATTTTTTTGTACATAGTCGCGTCGGGTTGGAACTGGATTTTATTGTTCCCAGGATATGTCGAGCTGGAAATAAGTTTAAGAATAGTAATAACGATAATGAACTTATGCTAATAGAATCATTCGAAATATATCTTAATAAATTACAGAAAAATATTTTCAAAATCTAATTTTTATTCTACAGATTCAAAAGATTTTTGACGCTTCTTTTCTTTTATTCTAAATTTCATTTTTTTTAATGAATCTTCATTTGAATGTAATTAGAATCTAAACACACTGTAAAAAAAAAAAATCAAGAGGTTACTAAAAATTTCTTAGTAAATTTGTATACCACAGAATTTTTTAGTAACCATTACAAACTTTTTTTTGCAAGTGAAACAAGCATTTCTTTTGTAAACTGAATAAAAGAAATTTTTGTATAACTAACTTAAAAATTTTTAGTATGAGCCACCAAGCAAATCTTAGTAATAGCTCCAAAATTATTTTTAATAACCATTACGTGCGCTCGAAGGGCAAGAGCTTCCTTCGAGCTGCATCCAGACTTCTAAAGCGGAAGATTTTCGGCAAAACCGCAAAAGATGGCAGCACCAAACATTGCTACCTGCTCCGACAGGATTTTCATAATCCCTTTATTAACGGGTAATTACACTACATACATTCGGGGCGTATTTGGCGGTGGCCAGTTTCGAACCCGGGACCTTTTAGCCTGGAGTCCGTTACTATAACCACTATGCTATAAAGGCCACACCAATTGAGTTTTAGTAATAGCTATTAAAAATATAAAACTATTAACTCTATTCGTTGCTAACTTTTTTCTAGTAATTCTTACAGATTTTCTTGTAACCAACTAAGATTACTAAAAATTTTTTAGTAATTACAAGGATCACTAAAGTTTTTTTAGTAGATCGACCCTTTTTTTTTACAGTGCAGCTATTAATGTTGCTATTGTGTATTTTCTGTCTTGCGAATACATAATAACCTAAAATATATTGTAAAATTCCCCCATAAATGTATGTTTTTAAAGAATCTTAATCGTACGTTAAGAAAAATAGAATTTTTTTTATAGAAATTGAGTCGGGTTCACCCAGGTCTGTTTTAATTTTTTTTTAAAGATTTTTATTGGAATGCAATAAGAGTCTAAGCAGAGTCTAAGTTTCTATTGTGAATTTTCTGTCTTGCGAACACATTGTAATCTAAAATAAACTGTAAAATTTTTACATAAATGTATGTGTTAAAAGATTCCTAATTGTAAGTTAAGGAAAATCGAATTTTTTTGTAGAAATTGAATCGGGCACGCCCAAGCCTGTTTTAAGAGATTTTTGAACTGGTCGAGTCGTGAACTAGTAAAATAGAAACGGCCCAACCTAAGACAGCTTTCAGTACTGTCCCACACTGTAAAAAAAAAAAATCTCTAAAGGTACTAAACTTTTTCTAGGAAACTGGGATTCCTAGAACTTTTCCTGTAACGGTAACAGCAAAAATTCAAGTTTCAGAATCGGTTACATTAATTTTTCTTGTTGTCGTTACATGAAAAGTTCTTGGAATCCCAGTTTCCTTGAAAATATTTAGTACCTTAACAGATTTTTTTTTTACAGCGCAGTACGGCCTCATTCCGTCCGGCCGCCTGGAAATTACTCCAGTAAAACTCTAAAACAAGTTTCGATTATAATTTGAAACGCTAATGTCCCTTACTGGAGACACCGTCAGTGCGTCAGTGTTGAATTCAAGCGGTGGCCAGGGGCAGGGCCTCATTACCGTACAGGCCAACTAGGCCATAGCCTTGGGCCCACTGCTGCTGGGGGCCCTGAATTGAGTAAAATGATTTAGAAAAAAAATTCTTAACATTGCAGTTCTCGGAATTATTTTCTCTAAAACCAAAAAATATTTTGATTAATGTTGCAATAGTATCATAATATCTAATAATATCCCCCCCACACAAAATATATATATATATATATATATATATATATATATATATATAGCAACTATTTCGCTGCGAGGGCCCTAAAAATATGCCAGGCCTTGGGTCCCGCACAACCTTAATCGGGTTCTGGCCAGGGGGGGGGGGTCATTTCCCCCACATACACGAAGCAAGAAAACGTCGTCGTTCGCCCCGAAAATTTGAGTATTCGTGTTTTTAACGGTAAAAAAGTGCAATTCCCCCCACCCCCCTCTCCCCTTCGCCACAGATATGTATCTCAGAGAAAAGTGTCTGAATTCATACTATAAAAGTCGCAAGAATACGTTTTCTCAGCATTTTAATTTTTGCTATATTTAGACCAAAGCCATTAAAAAGCGACATTTTGAAACAAACAAACAAACATCTTAAATTAAAAAGAAAAAAAATGTACCAAGTTCTTTATCCAGTTTATAAAATGTTATTAATTAAGTTAATTAACTATATCCCTATACTTACAAATGTAGTAAAAGTAAGTTAACAATTATCAAACCAACGACGCGGAATGATTGAAAAAAAAAGCTCTGAAATGTGAAAAAGAGCGTCTAAAAGATACAAAAACTCCAAAACAATCCAACTTCATTAATATCGAAAACAGCAACGAAAAAAAAAAAAGGGGGGGGGGGGTAAAATGAAATAAAAAAGAAAATAGCAATTTATGATTAAACAACTCCCCCCCCCCCTCCCATTAAAAAAAATTGTAATTTAACAAATTACTACAACTGCTTAGAAAATAATATTTTCAAAGACTATATTTTAGACTTATAAATGATTTCTATGTTTAAAAACAATAATAACAATATTTTTATGATGATCACAACATAGCTTACGTAATAACAGAGTCATATTAATATTCTTGGACATTTAGAGTCACGTTAATATTTCTGGGCCAGTTATAAACAAATATTGAGTGAATTTTCAGTTTAACAATTTTCGGTAATGTAAATTTTTAAATTTCTAAACATTGCACATTTTTATTTTTTACATCGTCATATACAAAAAAAAAATTACTTTTAAAGGCAGCTTGTTGAAACTTGTATCTAAATTTGTCATTTAGTTATTATTATTTTTTTTAATAGTTTTTAATACTTTTTTGCCATC
This sequence comes from Maratus speculifer, assembly GCA_964019185.1. Taxonomy (NCBI): domain Eukaryota; kingdom Metazoa; phylum Arthropoda; class Arachnida; order Araneae; family Salticidae; genus Maratus; species Maratus speculifer. Next base: position 184,497 of record CAXHSM010000071.1, on the reverse strand, counting down.
GTGGCAATAGAAGTATTTCATTTCTAGTCATTAAGCATGGACCAATCAGAAAGCGAATAAAATAAAAAACAGAAGTATTACATTTTTGGACATTAAACATAGACCAATCAGAAAACGAATAAAATGAAATAAAATGAAAGTTGCAATATTGCTTCAATGTTGCACAATTCAACCAACGAAAACATTCACATATACTTCAGATTTCCCAATTCTCTACCGAGGACAAAACTATTTTCCAAATAGTAAAAGGCCCCGCCAGTGGCCGAGAGGTTCTGACCTCAAACTGGAGGACGGTAGGTGCTGGGTTCAAACCCAATCGCGACCGTCGGCCTAACCGTTCGAAGTTTTCTTCGAACCTTGCGTAAATACGGGTTAGGTTCCCTTAGAAAGACCCCCCACGGAGGGCACCCCACCCCTTAGGGCCTATATCCCACAGTGTAGATAATTGGCTGACATACATACAAACAAACGAACAAACCAAATAATAATAATAATTAAAAAAAACTTCAATAAGTTATAAAAAAATTAACGCTGCCATCTATAAAATAATGTGTTCGAAATTTACTAAAATGACATCAGAAATTATCTAAAATAGGAAAAAATATTGTGATTGCAGAATACATAAAAACACATTTTTATCACCGCTTGCCTTTACAAAGAAAGTGAAACTTGATTCTACAGCAAACAGTACATGTTTCCCATTGAATCAGCATTCGCTAATACAAATGCTTATGGAGTAGCTTTATGATATAATTTCTTTGTTTGTGGTTAACGGATAATATTTACTTAATCGTAATTCTTTGGATCTAGGCAAGATAAATTCGTCAGTTGGGAATTTTAAAAAGATAAAATCATATTTCACCTTTATATGCAGTTTTATACCTTCTCAGGAACAAGTATAGTTTATGCATGGTTTTTTTTTTCTCTATTTTAATGCAATTTCATAAGTATTTTTCCTTTTATTTATAAAACGAATAGGAAATTGCACGTCAGATGTCGCAAATAAAGTGCGTTCATACGATAAGGAAGATTTTAAAATATACACTAATTCGGATGCAATACAGTATCCGAAATCTGTTGTGTGTCTCTGTAAATACTAATTGCTTTTTAGCTCACAGGCTATCATAGCCTGAGAGCTTATGTGCCCGTCCGTTCTGTATGTATGTTCGTTCGTGCGTAATGCGATAACTCATGATAAAAATATCCGATCCACTTGAAATTTTGTATGTAGGTATATCCTGACAAGGCGCTCCCCTGATTAGTTTTTGGAGTTCATTCGATATGCATAAGAGGGGGAACGGGGGGCTCATGCCCCTCCCCTTAGTTGATATAAATGGGATTTTCATGCAGAATTAAGTTTTCGTTCAAAATTTAGATTAGGATCATCCTGATGAGGCAATTCCGTGACTGTTATTAGGTGTTCATTGAATAAGTATAAATAGGGGGAACAGGGGTTCTAATGCCCCCCCCTTAATTTATACAAATGGGTTATTCAAGCAGAATTTTCAGATTTCGTTCAAATCTCTGAATAGTTTTGGAAGTTTAATGGTTAAGTATAAAAGAGGGGGATAACTCCTTTTAAATTATATAAATGCTAAATGGGTTTTTATTAAGAATTAGCTCATTTGCTTTGAATTTTGGATATAGATTTTTTATATGATAAAGCATGTCTTTGATAGTATAGGAGGTTCAATGATTAAGTATAAAAAAAGAAGAAAGAGGAGAGCTGTTTCCGCTTCTTTTTTTTTTTTTTTTTCGAACGGAATTAACCCTTGAAAATATAAGGCTTTAATGTACAATTAGTATTTGTAGCCTGTGAGCTCAATGCCATCAGTTTAACTGGGCAGTATTCTTTTCATTTAATACAGGAATTAATTTGTAGTACACCTCAGCAAAATATATCAATTTCATAAAAAGTGAAATAGTTTAATGTAATTAAAAAGCACCTCAAACAATGTTTTCCTTTATACCATTATGTAATAGAATGCTTTTGTGTGGCCGTGTATATTAATTTAAAAAAAATTCTTTGCACCACAGATTGTGCAGAATTTTATTTTAGTATTATTGTACCGGGTGTCCCAAAAATGGACTGATGGACTTTAAAATTCAATAACTTGCAAACGGTGACAGCTATATAATAAATTTTTGCAGGAGGGTTATGTATAATGTCAGGAGTTTTTTTACCGTAATTTTTTATTTTAGGTCTAATTCCAAACAATAGGTGGCGCGGACGGCAATTGAAGGCCAGATGATCAATGCTGAATGAAACGTCGACCTGGCCTTCAATCGCCGTCAGCGCCACCTATTGTTTGAATTCCGAACTAAAATAAAAAATTACGGTAAAAAAACTTCTGACATTATACATAACAATCCTGCAAAAAAAATTTAAATAGCTGTCATCGTTTGCAAGTTATTGAATTTTAAAATCCATCAGTCATTTTTGGGACACCCGGTATGTATTTTAGTCTATATTTCAAAGATGCATATGAATTGCATCATGTTCGAAAGAGTGTAACATCGTTAAAATTCACTTGAATTTTTTTTTCCCTTGACCGTAATATAACGGAATACTTTTGATTGTCCCTGTAACTGAACTATGCATCCTATTTTCATGAAATTTTAAATCGACAATATTATGTAATATCTATGTATTTTAAATTTAAAATGATTTGATTTGGTATTTTTTCTGTTGCCGTATGTGGATAAACGGACAAACGGACGGACTGTAATAAATTTAGTAATAGTCCAGTTAATGAATTTTAATTTTAATTTTAAAATTTAAAAAGTTATTTTTTTTTTTGAAAAATTGTCAATTTTAAATAATTAATATAATTATGAAACTAAATTTGAAGTATAAATTATTCTTTAACTTAAAATGAAGATGTTTATCAAGTTTGATGTAAATTGCTTTATTAATGTTTGAGAAATATTTTGCGCAATCAAATAACAGTTGTTTTTTTATATCAAATTTAAACAGAAAAAAAAAATTTCTATATAGAATATAAAAAAATATCTTAAATAGAAGATATATTAAGTTGTCTATAATAAAAATTTTATTCATTTATGTTTCATAGGAGCTAAGAAAAAACTAGTTGGATGTGCCAATCCCAAAACTTTCTTTTATCTCATACGTACATTTTAATATTTAAAAAAAAAAAAGTTACTTATTTTAATGCTTTAATAATTTTAATTCAATACCATACCAACTTTGATTTTCATCTTTAATTTCTGCTTCAATCAATTAATCGGAGTAAAAACGAATTTCCGTCTCTGCACGAGCCGATGGACAATAGAATGATAGGCGGATTTTTTTTTTTTTTTTAATTCAAGGAGGACCTACTTGCCTTACCAAAAAATAATCATATACAAAAAATTTAGTTCAGTTCTAGAACTAACTTCATACACTTTTATGCGGTGCAAAATTGAAAATGGCATAAAATTCGCTATTGCAGCGCTCCCTTCCGGCGAATTTTTTTCAGATTCAAAGCGATCCAACTAGCCATAGCCATACCCTTACAAAAAAAATTTCGTTCAATTTGATGCATAACTTCATGTACTTTTGGTCGGTATAATATTGAAAATGGCACAAAAATCGCGATTGCAGAGCCCCCTTCCAACGGATTTTTTTCAAATTCAGGGAGGACCAACTAGCCATAGTCATACACATACACAAAAAATTTGATTCAATTCAATGCATAACTTCATATACTTTTTGTCGGTACAATATTGAAAATGGTACAAAAATCGCGATTGCAGCGCCCCCTTTCGGCCGATTATTTTCAAATTCAGGGGGGACCAACTAGCCATAGTCATACACTTACATAAAAAATTTGGTTTAATTCGATGCATAACTTCATATACTTTTGGTCGATACAATATTGAAAACGGCACAAAAATCGCGATTGCAGCGCCCCCTTCCGGCGGGATATTTCAAAACTGAAGGAGGACCTGCTTGCCACAGCCAAAAACATTCACAAAAAATTTGGTTCAATTCTATGCATAACTTCATACACGTTTTGATGGTAGAATGGCGACATACAGACAGACAGACATTTTGTAAAAACATGTTTTTTGGAATCTCTGACCCCTAAAACGTGTAAATCCGTCGAAAACCGTAAGTCGAAAAAAATTTCGATTACAATACTTTCTTCTATTGAAGATAGAAGAAAGTAAAAATTAAATGTTACAAGTGGCTAAATTGCAATACCATGTAAAAAGTAAGACTCAGACCCTTCTATGAAAGTCTCCTAACCTTTTAATCTTTAGAATTTGGTAATTGTGAAGTCTTATGTTTTTATTTTTTATTATTTTTACATTGCTAATGTTGGTTATACTAATTTTGTTAAATTCTTGTGTTATATTTACTTTTCTTATTGTTTTATTTTAGTTACGGTCTTTTTAGAATATTATATAAGTGTAGTGCAGTGTATTCCGGTCCCTAGCTTAAGAAACACATATTTGTGGCCCACTCATTGTAGAAAACGCATGTTTGCGGTCCCCAAGAGTAAAAGGTTGAGTTTAGCTGCTTTAGACTGTCAAAAGATAAAATTTCGCAACATCACGAAATCCAATGATTCGAATGATTTGTAAATGCATTAACTCATACTCATGCTTTAAACAACTGGGATTCGATTTATGCAAAAATTTAATGCAGGTCATAATTTATATTTTTTTAATGTGAATTAATAATTTTCATAAAGAAAATATGCTTTTGAATTGATAAAAAATCATTACATGTGTTTCGGTCTATTCTTTGCATCGCATTAAAAACAGAAAATTTATTTGGATGATTTTTTGGCAAAATATAAATCGAATTTTGTCTCGTGATTTAAAATTAACATTAAAGATGCACCGAATATTCAGCATATATTCAATTTTCGATCTATTCGGCCATGTTACCTAATATTCGGAGATAAGCAGATTATTTTTTAAAGATAAGTTGGTTGTTGTAGATAGACGAAAATTTTTCTGATTTCATGATGATAATGCTAATTCTATCATACTTTTGAACTAAGCCATTGAAAAAAATATATTATTGTGACAGATTTTATTGTTTGTTTAATACTTAAGTTCGTACTAAATGCATAAATTAATTTATTCTTTTAATTGCTCTTTTATTTTTACTTTTTTTTCTGTATGAAATTTATAAATGATAATTATAATTTGTTAATAACTAATTTTAAATCTTTTCAATTTATTATGTTTTTTAGATATTAAAGACTTGGATAAGAGCAAATTCAAAATATCTGAAAACTGAATTATTCTGATGATTTATGCTTTAAACAGGCTTTTTTCATCAGTATTGAAATGCACTAATGAATTATATTCTAATAATTCATAAAATTTGATAATAGAGGAAATCTGAAGAGTTTATTTTTTCTTAAAGAAGTCCTTTTAAAAAATATTTTTATGAATGAAAGTTAAAAAAAATTATTATCTACTGAAATCTGATGACTTCTTTGCTCTTAATAAGCATTTTTTTTCATTAAAAATACTATAACACCAAGATGATTACAGATTCAGAGAAGCTGAAAACTGGGATTTTTTCAGCGAGTTAATTAAACCTAAAGAGGGCCTTGAAAAAGAAATAGCAAAATGAGTTGATAAGTGAAGATTCGGAAATACGGAAAATTGTTGAATGATATTCGTATGAATTACTGAAAATTTATTTTTATTTAAACAAGAATTTGATAATATTTTTATATTACACCACTCTGATATTTGAAAATTCAAAAAATTGAAAATTGGTAAACTCTGACCAGTTTTTTTGTATTCAAAGAAGATTCTTTAAATAAATTACTAAAACACTTGAATTGGTGAAGATTCAGGGAAACTGAAATCACAAGAACTTTTATTTAAATGTTTAAAACATTCTGATGAGTGAAAAATCAGATAAACTGATAATTGGTAAACTTTGACGAATTGTTTGTACCTAAAGAATGCATCTATTTTTAAAGTTATTTAAAACAAATGTATTCGTAAAAAATCAGCGATGCTGAAAACTAGTGAACTGTCTGTTGAATTATTTGTATTTAAAGATATTTTTCTAAACTGTTAAAACATTCTAATGAGTGAAAAATCGAAAAAGCTGATAATTGGAAAATTGTGGCGAATTTTTTGCACCTAAAGAAGACATCTTTTATAAAAGAAATTATTAAAACACTTTAATTTGTAAACTTTCAAAAAAGCGTATAGTTGGTAAACTGTAACGATTTTTTTTTTTTTTTTTTTTTTTTTTTTACTTTAAGAAGACCGGTTTTTTAACAGAAATTGTTAAAAGACTTCATTTAGTAAAATTCCAAAGAAGCTGATAACTAGTGAACTGTCTGACAAGTAAAAAAAAATATTTTTGTGAACTGTTAACATTCAGATGAGTGAAAAATCAAAAAAGCTTATAACTGTTGAACTTCTACTAAGCATTTGCACCTAAAGAAGACATTTACTTAAAAAATGCATTAAAACACTTCGACTAGTAAAAATTAAAAAAAAAAAAGCTAGAAACTAGTAAAAGAGTTATTTTTAATAATAACACTTATTTTATTTTTAAAATATTTTTTATAATTTTAAAACCTTCTGATGGGCGAAAAAACAGAAAAGTCGAAAACTGGTGAACTCACTGAGGAATTATTTATACTTAAAGAAATCATATGGAAAATTCCCACAAGTAAAATTCGCCCTAATTTTCTGGACCATGATTTACAAAGTCCGCCCATTTCGTTTGCTGGTGCAAACTGGACATTGCATCTTTACCCTTATGGGTCTGTTGGCTCTGACAGTGTTGGATGTATTAAAATAGACATTGAAAGATTGGACTCTAAAATTTTGCAGCATTGTGTTCGTTACAAATCCTACTTCATAACTCGACAAGGAAAAGAGTTCAATCCTATTCGAGTAACGCATACTTTTGACTTGAAATCTAAGACTAGATGGTTATTCCACATTCAAAAAGACAACTTCTTCCTTGATGAGAAAATTATCACAGCCCAAGATCGTCTCATATTCAAATGCCAAATGCGAGTGCGGGAGATTAATGGGATTGAAGTACTTTCACCAACAGAATTGACTGGCACAAGCGAGAGTAAGTAGAATTAAATATCTTTCTTATTCAGTATATTTATTTGTGCATATATACACACGACCCATTAATTAGGGATGTAGTGGGGGCATACGGGGGTATACGCCACTTATCTTCTGGATTTTTTTAAAGGAACACCGCATACCCTGTTTCTCTAGAAAGCTATTGTATTTACATCGTTGGGTATACTCTCTGCTTTGAATGTATACCCTCTGCTAAGAACTTATACCCTCTGGCTTTTTTACGGCACACCACTGCCATTAACTCCCTCCGCACGGCTGGATTCTCCGCGAACTCCAATGTATAGTGTCTAGAAGCTTATAGTGTGGAATAAAACAGATGAAGTCTTATCCAAAAAAAATTTCATTTTCACCAGAGGGCGCTAAGATCGAGTTTATTGCTGCGAATTAATCGAAATTCTGAGTGCTTTTAGATATCTATGATACAATATTAACTACTGGAAACTTATTTTTTGAAGGATAAATTTTGCGAAACACAGAAGTAAATAGATTCATGTTGTAATATACGATGCCGTAGAAATGAACACAAATTATTGTAAATATATCGCATTCATTCAGGGATGTGTTTTTTAATTCATTTCACACCACTTATTTGTAGATGCTGCAATTAATACTTATTGTTTACACTTTCACACAATAAATTCGATGACAGCGCCATCTAAAAATAATGTAATATTTTATATTCATTACATTTTAAAGCATTACAGATATATGTGATTGCCACATATATACTTCTAGAAACTTTAGCAAGGGAACTACGTATGGATCCATGTTCAATCATTATTCTGTTGTTGCTTCTAAAATCAGAAATGCAGGAATATATGTTTTTGTATAGCTGGTGCAAACCGGACACTGCATCTTTACCCTTAGGGGTCTATTGGCTCTGACAGTGTTGGGTGGATTAAAATAGACATTGAGAGATCGGACTCCAAAATTTCCCAGCATTGTGTCCGTTACAAATCCTACTTCATAACTCGACAAGGAAAAGAGTTCAATCCTATTCGAGTAACTCACACTTTCGACTCGAAATGAAAGACCAGATGGTTATTCCACATTCAAAAAGACAATTTCTTCCTCGTTGAGAAAATTATCACAGCCGAAGATCGTCTCGTATTCAAATGCCAAATGCGAGTGCGAGAGAATAATGGGATTTTCAGTACTTTCACCAACAGAATTGACTGGCACAAGCAAGAAAAAGTAAGTAGAACTAAATATCTTTCTTATTTAGTACATTTCAGTTTCAGCCATACTCAACATGCGGCCCAGGGGCAGCATGTTGTCCGAAATATTTTATGCAGAGCCGTCCTTAGGGGTGTGCGACAGGTGCGGCCGCACAGGGCCTCGCACTTAGAGAGGCCTCGCAGCTGGACACAAAATATTTTTTCTTTAATAAAAAGAAGGTATAATAGAAAACCTTTAATATAAATTTATTATTTTAGTTAAGAAAAGATAGTGATAATCTAGAGGTCTGCACGGGCCGGAATTTCCAGGCCCGGAGCGTAGGAAAGTTATTTCGGCCCGGCACGGCCCGTTGTAAAACTCAAAAGTTCGGCCCGGGGCCCGGCCCGGCCCGTTTAAATTTTTATATTTTAGGCCCGGCCCGTACAAAAATCAGCGAAAACAGGCCCGGCCCGTTTTGGCCCGTTACAATTTCTACGGTTTCTAAAAAATTCAGATTTTTATCATATAACTAAGATTCCTTTAAAGAATACTGCATACATATCTATGGAATGATTTTACAGTATATTTTACAGCAAATACACATTAATGATTACTTAGATTCTTAGGCTTTCAACATTCGAATAAAGATTCATTAAAAAATTAATATTGCTTAGAATAAAAGAAAAAAGAAAGCTAAAAACATCGTTAATTTTGAAGCTGTTTAATAAAAGAAGATTTATAAATGCATTTCTATATCATTTTATTATAGATTTCAAATCCAAAATCATTCTTAAATTCAAAGAAGCTCCTTTCTGATACATTTCTAAATTAATTTTTTTTTTCTCAGAAACGCATAAGATTAGCAGATATCTTTATTCAGAAACTATATAATCGAATGGCGTTATCCATTTTTTCATACAAGCAATTTAAGAATACTGCAAACAAATAAAATACTGTCATAATTAGCGTTTTGAATAGAATTTCCGGAAGCAATAGCAAGGGAAGGGGGAAAAACCTGCAATCATTTGAGAAACTATTATATCTCAACATGGTTATACAAGTATTTTATTTACCAAAAATGAAAAATGCTATTCGATTCCAAATCCCTTCAATAGTTAGGCTTATCACTTTTATATTTTTACAATTTAAAATTAATCAGAAAATGTGTCAAACTTTCGCATTATTGAGAAATTAATATAAAAATCATCAAGAAGTATACATCCGAAGACTAAGCTAACATAAGTTCTTTATTGCTGTTAATAATTTTACAAATCATGTGACATGTTTTCTGCCAATAATTAAGTCTAGTACCGGTCCGGCCAGTCTATATTCAGAAAAATAATGCAAGCGTGATCTCGGACCGGCATGTGTCAGCTAGAAAAATATTAAAACGGGTTACACATAATGTAATTCTCCGATGCCGATACACTGTGCATTTTACTTACCCATCATACGTAGTATAGGGTAAGTCTTGCAATCGTTTTGAAAATCGAAAAAAAAATTTTGACGGATTTACACGTTTTAGATAGTGGAGATTCCGAAAAACATATTTTTAGAAAAAAAATTTTGCCGTCCGTCTGTCTGTCTGTCTGTCTGTCTGTCTGTCTGTCTGTAAACGCTCTATCTCCCGAACAAATTGAGATAGAGACTTGAAATTTTGTATGTAGTTAGTATGTAAGAATGGGACGAACCCTATTTAATATCAGCAACCTCGATTATCCGGAACTATTTTTTTCGGACTCTCGAAAAATTCGTTCTGATGAAAGGTATATAAAAATTTTCGAATTTTTTTTGTTTTAAGGAATGAATGTAAAAGACAATAAATTAACACACATTTTGCATATAGAACGAAGTCGATCGGATTATTAGTTGCCGAGATATTTGTAATCCTGTTTTCCACATTCTTCGATTTTTCATGACCCTGTATTTCATTCAAATTTCAATTCAGAAGTATATTTTAATTGGAAATGAGACGCTTAATCCGACGCAGTTAATTGTTAGTTAATAGAATTATTATTTTTGGAGTTATAAGGATGTTTCTTTTACGCAGTTCGGTAGTTTGGCGTTTTACATAGTTTGTCGAAATTTGTACATCAGCAGTTCTTTAATATAGCATTAGTATGTATATTAACAATATTTAAATTTTGTTTATGAATTGCAATGCATTGTATAAATAGTTTTCACATGTTTTATTTTCATATACATATTCATGATGGGTAAGTATTACGGAGGCCCCCAACGACTAGTTTATATTGATGCTGTCAAACTAGTATGGCCACATTTATACTTATTACTTACCCATCATACGTAGTATAGGGTAAGTCTTGCAATCGTTTTGAAAATCGAAAAAAAATTTTTGACGGATTTACACGTTTTAGATAGTGGAGATTCCGAAAAACACATTTTTAGAAAAAAAATTTGCCGTCCGTCTGTCTGTCTGTCTGTCAGTCTGTCTGTCTGTAAACGCTCTATCTCCCGAAAAAATTGAGATAGAGACTTGAAATTTTGTATGTAGTTAGTATGTGAAAATGGGACAAACCCTATTTAATATCAGCAACCTCGATTATCCGGAACTATTTTTTTCGGACACTCGAAAAATTCGTTTTGATGAAAGGTATATAAAAATTTTCGAATTTTTTTGTTCTAAGGAATGGACGTAAAAGGCAATAAAATAACACACATTTTGCATATAGAACGAAGTCGATCGGATTATTAGTTGCCGAGATATTTGTAATCTTGTTTTCCACATTCTTCGATTTTTCATGACCCTGTATTTCATTCAAGTTTCAATTCAGAAGTATATTTTAATTGGAAATGAGACGCTTAATCCGACGCAGTTAATTGTTAGTTAATAGAATCATTATTTTTGGAGTTATAAGGATGTTTCTTTTACGCAGTTCGGTACTACTTGAGTAGTTTGGCGTTTTATATAATTTGTCGAAATTGGTACATCAGAAGTTCTTTAATAAAGCATTAGTATGTATATTAACAATATTTAAATTTTGTTTATGAATTGCAATGCATTGTATAAATAGTTTCACATGTTTTATTTTCATATACATATCCATGATGGGTAAGTATTACGGTGGCCCCCAACGACTAGTTTTCGTTAAAACCATTTTCGTTGAAAATAGCTCATATTTTATCGTTTCTGTTTAAATCTTCAGAACGGGCCGGCAGGCTCGAAAATTTTTTCTATCGGCCCGGCCCGTCTGGCCCGTTCAATTTTTTTGCCGGCCCGGCCCGGCTCGTTTATGCTGTTTGTCGGCCCGGCCCGGCCCGTTGAAAAAACTATTCTAAATCTGACGGCCCGGCCCGTTAGAAAATTCGAAACGGTTCCGCCGGGCCGTGTACGGGCCACGGGCATGTATTAATCCGTCCTCCATAAGGACGGTTCTGATTTTATGTGCGGCCCGAAGCATATAATCATTAATCCATATTTATGCAATTAATAAAGATGTGTATTAAAAAGGGGTAGTTATGGTTTTAACTGTTGTTTTATATATTTTTGTGGGGATAATTACAAATAGCAGGACAGATTTTGAATAAAAATTTTGTTAAAAGCCGCTTCCTTAGTCAAAAGTTCTTCCTGCATGTAGTCCTATTTGTCCTACAGTGATGTGCACATTTCTTAATCTTAAACAATAATAAAACATCATTTCAGATTAAATTTGAACTATATATTTTTACAATTATTTTATTTTTTCCATTGAGAAAGATAATGATTTACAAGAGAAAGTCTCCTTAAAAATGTTGCTTTGATATCATTGTATATTCCATTTCTATTATATAGCAAATGCTAATTTTTAGGATTGAATTTTTGTCGCGGAAAAAATTGGCATCGAAAATATGTTACAGTGCTAATTTCAAACAGCAAAGTTTATTATTTGGAAAGAGTGATGTTAAATTTTTTGATGATATTTCATCCGTGATAAAATGTTCTAACCTAGAGGAAATATTAACTTTGTTAGATTCCATTGTTAGACTATTTCTGTTACTTTATTTTTTTTTTTTAACTTTTTTATAAGTGTGTTGCGGTCCGCCTAAAGTTGGAAATTTCTGTTTGCGTCCCGCGAGGAAAAAAGGTTGAGTATGCCTGGTATATTTATTTCTGTGCATGTACGTACACGCGCTATTAACCCCTTCCATACACCGGATTCACGTATGGATCCATACCTGATTTTTCACAAACACCAGGGGATCCACGAATGGATTCATGTCTAATTATTTTTATAACGCTGCTGTAAAAACAAATTTTTGAATTTATATTAACAAAGTGATAACTGAGAACAATTAACAGCAAAAAAAAAAAATTAAAGGGTTTTTTTTTTTTTTTTTTTTTTTTTTTTTTTTTTTTTACATAAAATTTGGTTGTACATGAGGACTTAAAAGGTATTTTTTAAGGTTTTATTTTATTTTAATTTCTAGTTTACAAAACATTGAAAAGTATAAAATAAATATATATTTGATAATATTTTACCACTAATGAACTCAACAAATGATATCTTAATACACAGAACAATCATTTAGGTTTTCATTTTTGTAGATTTCGTGCATTTCTGCTGCAAGCTATTTTTATGTAACACGTAGCTCGCTAAAAAAAAAAAAAAAAAAAAAAAAAAAAAAAAAAAAAAAAAAAAGCTAAAAGGAACAAATTGCTGCATTGTTTAATTCAGCTGTCTGTTTCCATTCACATCCTATCAGGCTCCATTCACATCAATTTCTCTTTTTAAAGGATTTCGTTCATCTGACGAAATCCTATTCGTCTCTGCCCTCTGTCTGTCTGTCACAGAATCCATATACAAAAACTATGTAAGTCAGAGAATTCAAATTTTGTACACTTACAGCTGAATATCTCTTGTCACGCAACAAATCATAAAAGTTTGAAAAAGACTATTATTTTAATTAAAATATTTATTTTAATATCATCAGTTTGGTTTTTTTTGTTGTTGTTGTTTTTTGGGTTTCGTTCATCTGATGAAACCTTATTTGTCTCTGCCCTCTGTCTGTCTGTCACAGAGTCCTCGCACAAAAAAAGTCGGAGAGTTCAAATTTTGTGTACTTATAGCTGAATACCTCTTGTTTAAAATTTGTATCTACGTGAAAAGATAAATTGTAAAGATGTGTATCCTGTAAGATACATCAGGTTTTTAGAGGTTATTTCCCTCCCCCCCCCCCCCCCCCACACACACACAAAACAGAGATGGTGCCATCATACAGATGAGAAAGTACTTTTTTTGCAGTTCTCTCTTATTTGTTTCTTTTTATTGTTTCTTATTATAGGAAAATTAAGAACTGTGGCAACTTTCACCGATTTTGTATTATTGTTATATTTCTATATGTACAATTTAGTTATGGATATACATATCGATTCAAATATCGATACCTATATCTCTTTTTATTAATATGAATAAAAATATCTCATTTTTCTGAAAACTAATGCTTGATATTTTAAATCTAGTTCAGTTGGAATTCTGTTCAATGTGTTTAGGAGAATGACCAAATACTTATTTATTATTATTATTATTATTATTATTATTATTATTATTATTATTATTATTATTATTCAGGACTTACTGAAAGCATATCCAGACAAGAATCCCTGCTCTCTAGAACAGACTCTAAAGGTTTGTGATGTTATTCCTGTATTAAATTGTAGTATCTTTTTAATGACATTGTTAATTCTTTTCTTTTAGTGATTCTATGTAAACTGAATTTGCAACTTTTATTTTGGTTGACTGTGTGTGTCTGGGATAGTAATCAAATGCTTTTCTTTTTCAGGATTTACTGAAAGTATATCTAGACAAGAATTCCTGTCATCCAGATCTGTCTCCAAAGGTTTGTCAGTTTCCTAGTTTTAAAAGTGAAATAATAAATAGTATTAATTATTCAAATATACAGTTGACAATTTTCTCTTAAAAATTCTGTGTAAATTAAAATTACAATATTTATTCTTATGTTACATTTGGAACATCTAAAAATAAATTTCTAAAACACAATATTCAAAGTAAGGAAGCCCCATTTAACAGAGAGAAAATTCTAATAATTTTAAGGGAGACTTTTAATTATAACTTTTGTGAAAATTAGAGGGAAATTGGGAGTATGGGGGAATGTATTTCAAATTTATAAATTTTCCTGGATTTATGTAATTTGCAAAACATATGAGACGGGAAGATGGGTGGGTATTATTCCGAAAAGGTTTACTTTCGACACTCTACGGTACATGTAAATATGTTTCAATGGGAAAAAGAAATGGTATGGGACAAAGAATATACTTATCATAGTCTAAGATCCAGCTGCAGAATCAGTGTATACTCCTCGAGTGTTTGCTGAAAACCAAATTTTTACACATATTTATGATTAGGAGAATTTATATCTACCAGGTTGTCTATCAAAATGTGGCCGCTAGTATTTTTAATTAAATTATTAATAATTCATAATCCGTAAGAAATTTCACTGACTTGTTTTTTCAATAAAATGTCGTCTACTTTACGGCAACATCTATAAAGACTCTGAAAAATCATGGTTGCCGTTGCGCACCTGGCCGCACCTCTTCGCAGCCAGGTATACACAGGTATGATTTCGTTACATTTATACACCCACAAAGTACATTCATAATTTATACATCAAATTAAAGCTAATTTTTTTCTGTTTATTATTATATACGGTTGCCTAATTAAATCTGACCGCAAATAAGGGTTGCTGGCTGTTAAATATAGTAAATATTAAAAGTAGAGTGAAAGAGAGCTAGCGCGTAACACCACTAGTCAGACGAGGATAGCAATTGCCAGCTGTCGGACGGTTTACAGCCATTGCGCATGCGTCAGATGCTAGTGTTCTCAACGGATCATTTGCAACTTTTATTCTAACAAGGAAGGTCTCCATACGGGCATACTCAGAAAAATCTGAAAAAAATACAGAATGTTCTTCTCATATAGTTATATACGTTTATAAAAAAAATTTCGATGGGCTAAGTACTCACGTAGCTTTCGATAATTTTGACCGCTTCGTTGATACAGCCACTGGTAAAGATACTCTGCACGATACAGTCGGTATCATTTATCAGTTTCGCAATAAAGATGACCCAAATGACATGGACAATGCGGAAACTTCTGATTCAGAATCCGTAGGTGCACATGTTCATGAAGGACCCACGGAGCCTCTTGCAAGAGCTCGTAAGAGCACGCATTTACGGGTTGCGACTACACGGCTGCATTCTTTAGCAAAGGGAAAGTTAGACCCTTGAATGTATTTATTAAGCACCCACAAATTCAACAAGTTTTTGCGTCTTTGAAGAATCCTCATGACATTTATAACGAAACCAAAATCCATGCAGTTCAGCATTTTACGTGCCTTATGTATGGACTCCCAAAGTGCCAAAGTGTAAATGCCGCAAGATTGTTATTATTCAACAAAATGTACGCTTCAAAAGAAAGTAGTGAAAAATTTATGAAAAGAATTAAAGGTTTTGACTCAACGCACATTCCACCGTGCTGGAAATCTTTAAAGCAAAAATTATTGCGGACAATCTTTGTTAATTCGATGTGGTTAAATGCTACTGAGCCGGATTGCATCAAGTTCAGCGCGGAAAATAATGGCTGGCTGTTGTTAGATGGATTTTTAAAACCAACATGGTTCCTGGGAGACTCAACTCCAGCGCAAGTTGAGAGTGTGCTGTGTGATTCCACGAACAAGCCTTCCGATAATAACGACGATACGGATATTTGCGATGATAGTATGACTGAGAGCTCCGATGATTCAGATTTTTAAAAAAGAGTCACGGAAATATAAAATACACTTTAAAAATTTATAATTTGCTTAAATTGATGAGTATGTAAAATAGATGTAATACTTGAATAAAATCAATTTTTTTTTTCATACAGTACTTGCACAACACAATTTTTTTACAAAAATAACCTTGGTTTTATTCATCATCAATATCCATTTTTTTTGTAATTTTTAAATTTGTCATTTATTTTTTAATTTTTTATTTTAAAAAGAAAGACGTTTCTTTTGGAGTATTTATTATTTTGAGGGGTACTTACTATTGTTTGAATCGGAGGTTGAGAACAATAGCATCTGACGCATGCGCAATGACTTTAAACTGTCCGACAGCTGGCAATCGCTATCCTCGTCTGACTAGTGGTGTTACGGCTAGCTCTCTTTCACTCTACTTTTAATATTTACTATATTTAACAGCCAGCAACCCTTATTTGCGGCCAGATTTAATTAGGCAACCGTATATAATAATAAACAGAAAAAAATTAGCTTTAATTTGATATATAAATTATGAATGTACGTTGTGGATGTATAAATGTAACAAAATCATACCTGTGTATACCTAGCTGCGAAGAGGTGCGGCCAGGTGCGCAGCGGCAACCATGATTTTTCAGAGTCTATATAGATGTTGCCGTAAAGTAGATGACATTTTATTGAAAAAACAAGTCAGTGAAATTTCTTACGGATTATGAATTATTAATAATTTAATTAAAAATACTAGCGGCCACATTTTGATAGGCAACCTGGTAGATATAAATTCTCCTAATCATAAATATGTGTAAAAATTTGGTTTTCAGCAAACACTCGATGAGTACACTGATTCTGCAGCCGGATCTTAGACTATGATGAGTATATTCTTTGTCCCATACCATTTCGGGGGCTTCAATAAGTAGTAAAACGGATTTTTTTTTCTATTTTTCTTTCAAAGCTCTAAGAACTGAAAACTCTAAGAATCCTAACACCGAAATAGTGAAATTTTCGACTTATTTTTCTTGCGTTCCCCCATAATTTTAGCCAACCGCAGCACTAGTATATTAGCTAGCTCGGGGTCGGAGTCGAGGTCTTTAAAGTTTCCAGAGCCAGAGTTGGAGTTGAAGTCGGCCATTCTTTCTACCGACTCCGCAGTCTTGGTTATAAGGTGTTCAAAATATGAGGTGTTAAAAAATAAGGTGTTTTAATATACCATTGAAATTGTGACTTACTTTTATGTACAATTTGTATATGTTTGATACACTAAAGTCAATTTTTTCTGCATCCTCGTTAAATATATCTGAAGTTATATTTT
Source organism: Maratus speculifer (assembly GCA_964019185.1). Taxonomy (NCBI): domain Eukaryota; kingdom Metazoa; phylum Arthropoda; class Arachnida; order Araneae; family Salticidae; genus Maratus; species Maratus speculifer. The sequence continues at coordinate 167,177 of CAXHSM010000071.1, read as the reverse complement.
TATCATTTTAGAAACTGCAGAAGGAATATCAAGGCAAGTGCTGAAGAAATCGGTGTCCACTAGCACAGGTTCGTATGGAAATTTGAATTATGCTATCCAAATAGTGTTCCTTACTGTTTCAGGTACAAAATACTTCTTCCGAAAATTAACGTGTCATTCTAAAAAATATCTGCATCCAAAATCAAAAAACTAATAAATAATTTGAGTTTAAATTACCCCATTTTTTTAATAAATTAAAAATTTATTTAATAAAAACATTATAAGAAGTTTTATCACGTGATTTTGTTTACAAATACTATTGTTAACTATCAGAAAATAATTCAAAATTTTAATTCAATAAATAAAAATTATTTTAGAATGTGTCCTGGATCCTTTAATTTTATAAATTCTTTTTAAAAATTATCTTAATTTTAATTTTATAAATTCCTTTTGAAGATTATCTTAACTTTAATTTTATAAATTCCTTTTAAAAATTATCTTAACTTTAATTTTATGAATTCCTTTTAAAAGTTATCTTAACATTAATTTTATGAATTCCTTTTTAAAATTATCATAACTTTAATTTTCAGATTCATCTGAAGGAATATTCAGGGAAGATTTGGAATCATCTACATCTTCTTGCAAAGGTTTGTAAATCATTTATGGAATGTATTCCACGAATATTTATTTTCTACGAAACATGAAAAATTTCCTTTTTTTTTCCCACTTTTTTCTTTAAAAATCTCGTTTTTACAAATCTCTTTACTACTTTTTTGACCAGAAACAAACGGCCCAATTTTGAAATACGATAATTCATTTATAATAAATATGAATATGAAATGAGTGACATTTACATCTGGTGGATCTTAAATTTCATGTAGTATAAATTTAAAAATAGTTCAAAATTTCGCCGATACGTGGTGCTGCAGCATCTCAATAAGTTCGGAAATTCAAATTAATTTTAAAAAATCATTTGTCTTTTCGTTGTTTAATCGCTGGGTATAATAAAAAATGAATGAAAAAAAAATTTGCAGTTTTATATGCTAGTTTGAGCATTGTTTCAGTTTAAGACTATCGCCATCTATTGACGGAAATTTAAACTATTTTTACATTTACAGTACATGAATTTTAAGAGCAAATGGCACTCATTTCATATTCATATTTATTATAATTAATGAATTATTTTATTTTCAAATTGAGGTGTTTATTTCTGGTCATCCTGTACTTATAAAAGTCACTCCCCGTAAGAAAAGTGACTCATGTCGACATAAATAAATTTCACAAGAGAAAATTAGAAGGATTTTAATTTTACTGTACCATGAAATCATTCATTCTGCAGTAGGGGGTGTGCCGAAAAAATGCAAAAATTGATTTTCAATTAGCAATACCGCTAAAAAGTTGCAAATTCGAACAAGCAAAAATTGAATTAAGAAATAAATAAAATCCATATATATCTTTCGGTCGCGCATGCGAGTAAAGTTTGCCAAAATGTTAAAATTTTTACATTAGATTTTTTTTTTAGCTTTTTACAAATGTAATAGCTGAAATTCTTGTGTATTATAATAACAAAACAAAATGCTTAAATATTATTTTAATTGATCAACAGCTTCGCGCATGTGCTCTAAAGTTGTGAGAAGCTATTACGCTTAAATATTGACAACATATTTAAGTAAGATGAAGAATTAGCGTAAAGGCGCGAAAAGAAGATGTTGATCGAATTAAATATTTCAGCATTTTGTTTTGTTATTATAGTACATAAGAAAAGCTAATTAAAAATTTGTGTAATGATGTGAATTTTTCACCCAATTATTATTTCTTTTTTTACCCAATTTTTACTCTCTCGAATTCGCAACTTTTCCGCAATATTGCAAATTAAAAATCTTTGCTTTTTTTTCGGCTCTCAGCGACCGTTCAAGTATTATGTAAGCATATTTTTAGTCATTTTGTACCCCCTCCCCCTCTTTGTAAGAAAATGTAAGCAAATGCTAGACCCCCCCCCCTTTGCTTACGTAAGATTTTATGACAGTTTATACATCAATACGTCTTGATTTATAAAAAGTTACCAATCATTTACATTATTAATCCTACAGGTAATGCTTACGTAAGAATTGTCGTGACCGCCACCTCCCCCTTGTCAGAAAAAATAAGCAGACTCTGGACCCTCCCCTCCCCCTTTAGTGCTTACGTAATACTTGAACGGTCCCTCATGGAAGAATGAAGACGTGCATTAAAATCCTTGAGAATGAAAAAATGAGATTTCGCGGGTGGGATAATTTTTCACCCAATTATTATTTCTTTTTTTACCCAATTTTTACTCTCTCGAATTCGCAACTTTTCCGCAATATTGCAAATTAAAAATCTTTGCTTTTTTTTCGGCTCTCAGCGACCGTTCAAGTATTATGTAAGCATATTTTTAGTCATTTTGTACCCCCTCTCCCTCTTTGTAAGAAAATGTAAGGAAATGCTAGACCCCCCTCCTTTGCTTACGTAAGATTTTATGACAGTTTATACATCAATACGTCTTGATTTATAAAAAGTTACCAATCATTTACATTATTAATCCTACAGGTAATGCTTACGTAAGAATTGTCGTGACCGCCACCTCCCCCTTGTCAGAAAAAATAAGCAGACTCTGGACCCTCCCCTCCCCCTTTAGTGCTTACGTAATACTTGAACGGTCCCTCATGGAAGAATGAAGACGTGCATTAAAATCCTTGAGAATGAAAAAATGAGATTTCGCGGGTGGGATAATTTTTCACCCAATTATTATTTCTTTTTTTACCCAATTTTTACTCTCTCGAATTCGCAACTTTTCCGCAATATTGCAAATTAAAAATCTTTGCTTTTTTTTCGGCTCTCAGCGACCGTTCAAGTATTATGTAAGCATATTTTTAGTCATTTTGTACCCCCTCCCCCTCTTTGTAAGAAAATGTAAGGAAATGCTAGACCCCCCCCCCCTTTGCTTACGTAAGATTTTATGACAGTTTATACATCAATACGTCTTGATTTATAAAAAGTTACCAATCATTTACATTATTAATCCTACAGGTAATGCTTACGTAAGAATTGTCGTGACCGCCACCTCCCCCTTGTCAGAAAAAATAAGCAGACTCTGGACCCTCCCCTCCCCCTTTAGTGCTTACGTAATACTTGAACGGTCCCTCATGGAAGAATGAAGACGTGCATTAAAATCCTTGAGAATGAAGACGTAAAATGAGATTTCGCGGGTGGGATAATTTTACCTCCCCACATATTCCACTTCTCTTCTGTGGTCACAAATGGACATATAATATAATAAAGTGATTTTGCGAACTAATCTTGTGAAACTGTCTGTGTAGCAAGACCAGGGTTCTCGCTCGCTTTTGACTAACATTAGCGGTTTGGCAAATAGGAAATAAAAAACAGTAGCCAAATGAAAAGAAACATTAGCAAAACAGATTCGGCGTCAAACATTAAAAAATGTATATTTAATCCCTTATTGTATCCTTTTTTTTCTAAATATTATAAAATAACGTAATTTTTCGTAAAAGTTAATAAAATAGTAATACCCGCTATAAAAACTATTAAAAATAAGTACATTCTAAATGTCTCCTAAATGTGCAAATATTTCAGGATTCTTTTAACAACCTCAATAAAATATAAAAACAGTTATTTGTAATCCACCACTATAAAAATATGCACTAAACATTGCTGTGACATTTCGATTACTAACCGTTAGAAAAAAAATTATCGGCCAGTGATATTTTCCATACAACTAATTAATGGGCAACAGTTCGGAACAATTCGGAATTTGGCGAGACTGATCATTCCTTTAATCGCCAAATATATTTTTTTTCAATTTGGCACAATGGCGAGCGGCAGCGAGAACCCTGAGCAAGACCTATCACTGACCTATTAATAGAATAAAACGCAAAGGAAATTTTTGCGAGATGTGTCACTTTTCATGCGAGTGAGCGATATTTTATTTGAGTTCACTTAAAAACTGTAGCCCTTTCGAATGCGAAGAATGCTACTTTTAAAGTGCAAATACGGGATAAGATTTTTGACACATAAATATAAAATTATTTCTTAACTGAAAATCAAGAGGCATTTACCATCGGTTTGTTTTAAATACAATGTCGTGTGAAAAAGGGTATATTCAAAACAACTTTTCTGAGTAAAAAACACTAAATCTTGTTTTATGCATAATAAACTATATGTGTATTATACAGGACAAATGCATCCATTCGCAATGCTGACACCATTTTTACGGTGACGACACTAAACTTTTAATTTTAAATTTTACTGAAAATTTTTTGAACATTGTAACGTCTTGATGACTCCTCTTTGAAATGCAACACATGGCCACTCAAACATTTCATAGACAGTATTTACTAATTGGCCACCTCGGTTGAAATCGAACTGATACCTTTCCTGGGATTGTAAATAAACAAAAAGTCGAAATTCTAAGGGATACAGGTGCGACGTTAGACGTGGTTTGTAGAAAATTCATTGATCCGCAAGATTTTTGTGGAGAGACAATTTGGGTGCAGCAGGCTCTTAGTTTGGAGTTGATTTGCTTACCATTGGCGCGTGTCGAGATAGAAGGAGACTTTGGAAAAATTTATACGAAGGCCGCTGTTTGCGGAAATCAGTTGAACCAAAACAGATATATTTTAGGAAATAAGACTGCTGCGATGATAAGAGAGGAAACTGGCTATGAATTCCTGCCTACGGAACAGGTAAATGCAGTACAAACACGGGCGATTACTAAACGTTTAAAAGAAGAAACGGGAGATCGTGAAGCTCGGGATGCCGGTAACCCCGATGACAAATTAGCGAACCAGGAAGAATCGGGACTTAGGGATTCAACGGAAGGGGACGAACCTATTACTATTCCAGCGTTAGAGGCTGATGCCCCGGATTTAGAGTTGTTAAAAATAGACAAAGAGGGGTTTTTGAAAGCACAACACGAATGCGTCGACTTAAAGGGATTATTTGAGCGAATGGGCGAGACTGGAGACAAAAAAAATTATTCGGTTATCAACGGGTTACTAGTAAGAAATCGTGAAGATCGTTTTGGAAACGTTACTCGATTATTGGTTATTCCAAAAGAGTTGAGGCCGAAAATAAAAGCATTGTGTCATGAAGGCATTTCCGCACATTTAGGTGGTACGAAATCAAAGGATAAATTAATTCGATATTTTTATTGGCCAAACTGTTATAAAGAAATGGACGAATTTGTGCGTAGTTGCGATGTTTGTCAAAGGGCAGGCAGAGCAAACGAAAAAAAGAAAGCCCCGCTAAAACTTGTTCCGGTGATTCAGGAAGTTTTCAGCAAAATAAATATTGACGCATGTGGACCCTTACCGCTAACTACTGATGGACATCGGTATATTTTAACTGCAGTATGCATGGCGTCCAGATATCCGGAGGCCGTTCCGCTTGTGGACCTCACCTCAATTAGAGTGACTGAGGCGCTGCTGAATATATTCAGTCGTATCGGATTTCCCCGTCACATCCAAAATGATCAAGGAAAATCATTCACCTCAGTTTTAACGACCGAATTTCTAAATAGATTTGGCATTAAGATCAGTCGTAGTTCGGTTTACCATCCACAGTCAAATCCTGTGGAGAATTATAATAGGACTTTGAAACGACTATTGAGGGCGTTGTGTATCGAATCAGGTACCGATTGGTACAAATATTTACCTGTGATTTTATTGGCTCTTCGAAATGTGATTCACGAAAGTACGGGTTATTCACCAGCTGAGTTGGTGTATGGAAAAAACCTCCGAACACCAGAAACGTTAATAATGGAACGTTGGTTAGATCCCCCCACCTGAAAATGATATAGTGACCGAATATGTATTCAAATTAATAAATCGTTTGAAACGTTGTCACGAAGTAGCTGTTACACACATGGAAGAAATGCAAGGTAAAAGAAAGCTGTGGTACGATAAAAATGCAGTTAAACGAGAGTTCAAGGAAGGGGATTTAGTGTTGGCTTTAGCCGTAGCTAGACCAAATAAACTGTCCGTACAATGGATCGGTCCGGGAAAAATTAAGAGTAGAATATCCGAAACTAATTATGTAGTAGAACTACCAGAAAAAAAAAAATCTCAAATTTATCATGTAAACATGCTGAAACCCTATTATACCCGACCCGAACATGTAAATTTGTTGTGCTCCGAGGAGGATTTAAGTTTAATGGAAGATCAAGATTTAGACATTCCATATTTAGATAATAATTCTACCATTTTTGACTTCCAGGAGATAGTTTATGAGTTAGAGAAACGTTTAAATGAAGCACAAATTATCCAATTGAAAGAGATTTTGACTAAATATGCTGCATGTTTTTCGAACGACCCCGGCCTAACCAATTTGGTGGAACACGATATAATTCTAACTAGTGATGAACCCGTTCGTGCGAAACCTTATCGGATGTCGCATAGACAAACCGAAATTGTAAAAATGGAGATTCAAAAGATGTTAAAATTAGGAATTATTGAACTGGGCGAGTCGGACTATACGTCGCCTTTAATATTGGTAGAAGTTCCCGGAAAAGAACCGAGACCGTGCATTGATTATAGACAACTAAACAAAAAAATTAGAACGGAATATTTTCCCCTCCCTAGTATAGAAGAACGGGTTGAACAAGTAGCCTCAGCTAAATACATAACCATCCTAGATTTGGCAAAGGGATATTGGCAAATTCCTTTAAGTCCCAGAGCTCAACGTTATACAGCGTTCTGTACAACTTTCGGATCCTTTCGCTGTTTGCGAATGGCGTTTGGATTAAAAAATGCTCCTTTTTTTCAGTAAAATGATGTCAGGACTACTACGAGAGATGGAAGCATTCGCAGTTCCTTATCTAGATGACGTTGCGGTATTTTCGGACACCTGGGAGGACCACTTAAAACATCTTACTGTAGTTTTGGATAAAATCAACAAGGCAAATCTGAAAATAAAACCGTCAAAATGCAAATTTGCCCAAAACAACGTTCAGTATTTAGGTCACGTTGTAGGAAATGGGTCTCGGTCACCAGCAGAAGCCAAGGTAGAGTGCGTAAAAAAATTCCCCACTCCCCAAACGAAAACACAGGTCCGAGCTTTTCTCGGCCTCGCAGGCTACTATCAGCGGTACATAAAAAATTTCTCCGTAATCGCTGCTCCTCTCAGCGATGCACTAAAAGGGAAAAGGACGCGCGAAAAGATTGAATGGACGTCCGCGTGTGAGACCGCTTTTTGCACTCTCAAAAGAAAACTTACGGAAAAACCTGTCTTGCATGCACCGAACTTCCAGCGGGAATTTATTGTTCAGGTAGACGCCTCGGCCTGTGGTGTTGGAGTAGTGTTAAGCCAAAAAAACGAAACAGGGGACGAGCATCCGATTTTATACTTAAGCCGAAAGTTCTCTCCGGTGGAAAGGCGCTACAGCACCACCGAACGAGAATGTGCCGGTATTGTTTTTGCCGTAAAAAGGTTGCACTACTACTTAGACGGTCGAAAATTTAGAATCATAACAGATCACAATCCTTTGCGGTTTTTACAAACTCATGCGAGTTCGAATTCAAGACTGATGCGATGGAGCCTTGCTTTACAACCGTACGATTTTGAGATCGAACATCGTGCAGGAAAAAAACATAAAAATGCTGACAGTCTCAGCAGAGCGGCTTTTGACCAGTAACACTGTATCATTAAAACATAACTTAAAGGTATTTGTTTTAATACTATATATTTAGAGGATACTTATTGTTGTTGTTTTGTGGCGTAACTAAAAGTGTCATATAAGGAATAAGATTTATATCCGAGTAGATATTTCTCGCATTTTTAGAAAAATGAATGAGAATGAGCAATTTAGGTTTACAGTAAAAGGGTTGCATTATTATTAAGAATAGTTTACGCGTCTTTGTTTAGTATTGTATAAATATATATATTTGTTTCTGATTTAAACTATCCTTAGAAGATATTTATTGTTTTAAAAACATGATAACATGAAAGATAGATTTATTGTGTAAAGTACCTGTGATGTTTTTTTTTAATTTTGTTTATGCTAAAGGTAAAGCCTTGAACGAAGGTACAGTTTTTTATGTTATTGGTGTGAATATCATTATTATTATTCTTCTTGTATAACTAGTGTTCAATTGTATTGTGATAATTATTCTTCTTGTATAACTAGTGTTCAATTGTATTGTGATAATAGTATATTGCTGAATCCCTCCCACCATAATAATAGAAATAATTAAAGGAATCTCATAATAATAAATAATAATAATAATAAAAAAATATATATTCACATAAATCTTTTGTTTTGATTTTAAAAATAAAATTTGTTAGAGTAGATTGCTTTTATTTTGTATTACAGTTAACTCCTGAATTAATGGTGATTTTGCACCTGTGTGTTTAAGAAAATTTTTTTCTTGAGAAAAAAATTTAAATTTTGGTAGGGAGGAGCTGTAACGTCTTGATGACTCCTCTTTGAAATGCAACACATGGCCACTCAAACATTTCATAGACAGTATTTACTAATTGGCCACCTCGGTTGAAATCGAACTTATCCACTGAAAGACTCCAGATGGCTATAACTCTGTTAAATAAAATACTAAATTTCAGAGAGAAGTGCCCGGACTGACATTTAGGTAAATATGAACTAATGAGGGCTAAGATGGTCATGTGACCAAAGTTTTGGAGTTGAACGCAGCCAGAAGGGCAGACGCTCGAGAAAGGCGATGGAAAGCGGTCGCGTAGGCCATTTCCTACTTGTTTAACTATATTCCCTTTTATTTCAGTGTGTGTTCTGTCATTATATGTCTGTGTTTTTTACGTAACGTGATTGTTGTTAATAAAAAGTAAAAAGACCAAGTTTGCAGTAGGGTCTTATTTAAATCCGTTACAACATCTAAGCCTCGCATAATTTCAGTTTTTCACCTTTGAATAGGGAATGAAATGTGCTTTCAAATGAAATTTCTAGCAAAACTATCTCGAAATTCTTTTGAAAATTTTTCGTAATTTAAACAATTTTTATTGTTTAAAAATAACTTGCACGCTTTATTTTTTTAATCCATTTTCATCGCGTTCAGGAAAGAAAAATCCGTTCGCACTTTTATTAATATAAATAACACCGCATTTGTTTCCAACTTATAGTTCATAATAAACTAGTAAATCTGCAGATCAGGAGCCTCAACGTCAGCTTTGCACATCATTTTTTAAACACACTTTGGGTAATATTAAACTTCCTGGAAACTGTAATTTAAAATTTTCAAATTACGTAATTATTTATAAAAATAAAATAAGAATAAGAAGTTTTCAGTCATCAAAAGCGTTAAATTAAAGATTTAGTTATGTTAGGATATTCTGAAATTTCCATGATCTATTATTTTTTTTATATTATATTATAATGTATTTCTTTAGGGGGGCTTCGCCCCCCTGAACTCCCCGTAGTCTCATTAAATTTAAATTTGTAACTTTCTATCAATTTGCTAATGGTTATCGTATATCTTCTATTTCTTTATACTTTTTCATTTATAAGGATAAGTAACAGTTTTAATAAGCATTTTTCATTATCCTCATACTTCTACATACCTGCCCACCACAAACACCTAAATCTGATGTATCAGGAACTTTTGAAAGTGTAAACTCAGTAATCTAGGATTTTACAATTTTGTCTCCGAAAAAAAAAAGAAGTTTTGATTGCATTTTGTGGCAGTTATCGCAGACAGACAGACGAAAAACAATAAATTTTGTGTCGCCAAAATAAGCCTTCACTGAAGTTTTGGCAATGACGTCATTATTCATGAGTGATTGCTATCCATGTTTCTTGTATTTTTAACGACTACTATAAAATACCTGTTTTATTTCAACTATGACATCATATTTTACCAATTGAAATACTTGTTAAAAATATAATTCTTTTTTTATTTCTTTTGCATCTTAATTATGTCCCCATTTTTGTCAGAAAAATTCTTATTAACGAAACAAATATATGTGTTTAATATTTAACAAAAAGTACTATATCTGTCTTTATTTTAATTCTGACGTCATATTTATTTATTTTTTCTTAGTTTAATTTTTCGCAAGGAAATTGCTCAATTGAAACTTATTGCCGTTGAAAAATTAATATTCCAGAATTTGAGTTTTTTGGCAACGATAAAGGAAATTGGTTAAATTTTATCTAAAAAATCGCTATTGATTCTGTATGAAAAAGAAGGAAACTTTGAGTTATTAAGGAAAATATTTGAATATAATTAATAAAACATAGCCTATGTTCTTTTCTGGGCTATGTTATATTTATATGCAAAGATAAAAGACATTAATTAATTCACAAGTTTTGACGCTAACTTCATTTAAATTTTCGTACACGCATTCAAATTTATAACATTATAAAAATAAGGATGAGGATGAATGGTTGCTTAGCAACCATTAAGAGAAAATAAAGCAAATGAAATAAATACATTTGAAATAAGTAAATCTCCAAAACAAATTAGTTTATATTATTGGAACACATTTATAAAAAATCTCCAAAATTTATAGTAATAATTTTAAAAATCTGACAAATGCGTAGACAAAATTTCAAAACAATACGAATAGTTTAACTGGTAAATTTCAGTATCCATTTATCATTGAATTCCATTAATGAAATGTGTCATTTTCTCTCAAGGAAAAAAAAATTGAAAATCATTGGATTTGCCATAGAAAAGCATTATTGCGCAAAATAAAATACAGTAAATCCTCTAAATAACGGACACCTCGGGAACGCCGAAATTGTCAGCTATTCGGAGGTGTCCGCTATGGGAAAACCTCAGAGATTAAAAAATCCCTAAGAAATGCTTAAAATTCATTAATTGACTTTTATATTCCTAAAACCTATACATTTTACGATTAATCAGAAATTAAAATTATTTTTTAAGCAATAAAACTGAAATAAAATTGTGCACACCTTTATCTACTGTTTATTACATTCTTAAGAAAAAATCAGCTACAAAAGTTTACTTTTGCTTGCAATTACATATAATTTGTTTTTCAATGTGACGTTATTGGACTCTATAGAATTTCGGGCGGGGAGGAGAAATTGCACTTTTTGTCTACTAAAACCATAAAATCTTAAAAACTTCCAGGGGGACATTGCAATGTTGAAGAAGATGTCCCTTCCGGGCAACCTTTTCACACTAAATGTAGAGGGGGGAGGAGATTTTCCCTAGCTCATCCTCTACATTTATCTGTGATCACAAAATTGGTGGCACATTGCTCTGATAAATTTAGAAGCATCCTTTTTACTCTTTTTTCGGTTTTTTTTTTTTTTTTTTCCTGGATAAAAATTTTTTTTTCATCCTTTATCGCCAAAAATAGTGTCCGCTATTCGGAATGTCCGTTATTCGGAGGTTAAACATACAAAAATGTAGGTTTTATATATGTTCGGGATGAAGGCAGGGAAAGTCGATAGCTTCAGAGCCCCGCCCGCCCACTAACCGTCTCTCAATATCTTTAATTTGTCTACTTTTTCTCTTAAATTTGTCCGGTTTTAATTTTCCTTTTTTTTTTTTCCTTTTCTATTAAGAGTGCAAGGCTAGTCGGGTCGTAAATAAAGTATTTTGGCACTATCCGTGGTCGCCTACCGGCGACAGCGCTGTCGCGCAAGAGACTAGGTCTATTTGGGTCGTAGGTAGGAGTCGTCGACGAAAATTGGTCGCTCACCGCGACGGTTGAGCGACCAATACCGCCACTACGTAAAATATGACTTTCAGTTTTGTGGAAAGCCCTTTGTACTTAACTTCGAAATCTACTGAATTTTTAGGCTAAGCCGGCAGAGATTTTTTTTTCTTTGTAGCATTGTTTTGCAGCATTTATATCTATATATTTTTTAATTATTAACTTTCAAAATAGATCATTTATTTTTGTAATTTTATTTTCCTTAACTTATATTTGTCAAAACGTACAAAAACACTACTTAATCATGCATATTTTTTTTCTGTTTTAATGAAGGTTGTAATTGCACAGCACATTCCACATTATTTCCCGACAAGATGGTACAGGACTTCAAAGATTTATTTCTCAAGGGGGAAGATTGTGACGTCATCCTCAAGGTACAGGGGCAAGATTTTCCAGCACACAGGAACATCCTCAGAGCTCGTTCTCCGGTCTTCGCCTCCACATTTAGGAACGACATGAGAGAAAGGGCCACTGGCATCGTGGACATAGAAGATTGCGATCCGTTTTCCTTTTCCGATTTCCTGTGTTTCCTGTACTGCGGAAATACAGAAAATCTCACAGCGGATAATGTTTTCAGCCTCTTCACTGTTGCCGACAAATACGATGTTAAAGATCTTAGATCAGAATGCCTAGAATTCCTGAAAGATAACTTATCGGTGGATAATTTTTGTGAAACCGTTACTCTCGCTTTTCAGCATTTCGAAAAAGAGTTGATTGAATTAACCACCGAGTTTTTTGCAAAAAATCTCCAAGAAATTATTGTGACGGTCAAATGGCAGTCTTTTGTTGTTGAAAATCCCATACAGAGTAACGAAATTATGATAAAATCCCTGGTGTCTAAGAAAAAATGAGGATATTTCATTATTTGTTTTCATTCAAAAATCGAAAAGGCTGTAATTTGCAATGTTAATGAACCAAATAAAGTAATTCCAGTCGCTTTATTGTTGCTGAAAATTATGATCGTAAAGATCTTAGATCAGAATGTCTAGAATTTCTGAAAGGTAATTTATCGGTGGATTCTTTTTCGAAAAAGAGTTGATTGAATTAACCACTGAGTTTTTTGCGAAAAATATTTGAGAAATTATTGTGACTGTCAAAAGGCAGTCTTTTGTTGTTGAAAATCTTATACATAACAACGAAATTATGATCAAATCCTTGGTGTTTAAGAAAAAATGATGATATTTAATTATTTGCATTTATACAAAAATCGAAAATGTTGTAATTTGTAATGTTAATGAACCAAAGAAAATGTTTTCATCCTCTTTATTGTTGCTGACAAATACGTTGTTAAAGATCTTAGATCAGAAGATCTAGAACTCTAGAAATATAATTTATCAGTGAACAAATTTTGCGATACCGTTACTCTGACTATTCAGGATTTTGAAAAAGAATTGATTGAATTAACCACTGAGTTTTTTTGCAAAAAATCTTCAAGAAAGTATTGTGACTGTCAAATGCCAGTTTTTTGTTGTTGAAACCCCCATATAGAAACGAAATTACGGTAAAATCTGTAATACTGGTGTCTAAGAAAAAAATGAGGGTATTTAATTATTTATTTTTATTCAAAGATCGAAAAGGCTGTAATTTGTAATGTCAATGAACCAAAGGAAATGTTTTCATCCTCTGTACTGTTGCCAGGGATGAGATGTCCGCTTTTTTTTCGCACCAGTAAAATTTTTGAGAAAATGCTATATTATGTAATCGTAACATTTTTGCGATTTAAGAGAACAACATTTTCTCTATTCTTTTCTCACATTCTTTTCTGATGGCCAAAAAAGCGGAAATCTCATCCCTATGTTGCTGACAAATACGATGTTAAAGATCTTAAGTCAGAATATCTAGAATTGAAAGATAATTTATCAGTAGACACATTTTGTAGTACCATTATTCTTTTTTTTTTCTTTCAGTATTTCGAAAAGACTGATTTTTTTTTCAAAAAATCTACAAGAAATAATTGTGACTGTCAAATGACAGTCTTTTGTTGTGAAAATCCAATACAGAATAAAAATTATGATCAGTTACCTGGCGTCTAATAAAAATAAGGGTATTTAATTATTTGTTTTTACTCAAAAATTAAAAAAGGCTGTAATTTGTAATGTCAATGAACCAAGGAAAATATTTTCAGCCTCTTTATTGTTGCTGAAAATACGACATTAACGATCTTAGGTCAGAATGTCTAGAATTCCTGAAAGATAATTTAACAGTGGATACTTTTTGTGAAACTGTTACTCTGACTTTTCAAGATTTTGAAAAAGAGTTGATTAAATTAACCACTAAGTTTTTTTAAATCCTCAAGTAATTATTGTGACGGTCAAATGGCAGTCTTTTTTTGTTGAAAATCTCATACAGAGTAATGAAATTATAATCAAATCCCCGTTGTCTAAGAAAAAATAAGGGTATTTAATTATTTATTTTTACTCAAAAATCGAAAAGGCTGTAATTTGTAATGTCAATGAACCAAAGAAAATGCTTTCCCCCTTTTTAACTGTTGCTGACAAATACGATGTAAAAGAAACTTAGATCAAAATTTCTAGAATTTTTAAAAGATAATTTAACAGTGAATCGTTTTTGTGATACCGTTACTCTGAGTTTTCAACATTTCGAAAAAGAGTTAATTGAATTAACCGCTGATTTTTTTTTTTTTTTTAAATCTTCAAGAAATTATCGTGATAGTCAAATAGCAGTCTGACAACAGAAGTCTTTTGTTGTTGAAAACCTAATATAGAGTAACGAAATTATGATCAAATCCCTGGTGTCTAAGAAAAAATGAGGGTATTTCATTATTTGTTTTTACTCAAAGGTTAAAAACGCTGTAATTTGTAATGTTAATAAATTAAAGAAATGTTTTCAGTCTCTTTACTGTTGCAGAAAATACAATGTTAAAGATATTAGACCCAGTATATTTAAAAATTTTAAAAGATAATTTATCTATGAATCCTTTTTGCAATACCGTTAATCTGGCTTTTCAGCATTTTGAAAAGCAATTAAATTAACCAGTGATTTTTTTTTTTTTTTTTTTTTTTTTTTTGGTAAATTATTGTGAAGTCAAATGGAAATTCTTGTTGTTGAAAGTCCAATACAAATTAACGAAATTATGATCGAATCCCTGATGCCTAATAAAAAATGGGAGTATTTAATTATTTCTTTTTACTAAAAATTCGAAAAGGCTGTAATTTGTAATTTTAACAAACCAAAGAAAATATTTTCAGCCTCTTTACTGTTACTTACTGAAAATACGATGTTAAAGATATTAGATCCGAATGTCTTAAACTCTTGAAAGGTAATTCACCGGTGGATACATTTTGTGATACCATTGCTAAGGATTTTCAGCATTTCGAAAAAGAGTTTATTAAATTAACACCACTTATTTCTTTTTTTTAATCCTCAAAAATATATTATGACTGTCAAATGGCAGTCTTTTGTTTTTAAAAATCCAATGAAAAGTAACGAAATTATGATCAATTTACCAGATTGTAATAAAAAGTGAAACTATGTCTTTATTGGTTGTACTAAAACATAAAAGATTCTGTAACTATTAATTTTAAAATAAAATATTTTTTGAATCATTTTTCTTTTTTTAATTTTCAGATGTATAGGTTCAAGTGTGGCAAATTCCGTAATGGCATAGTATTAATAGCTATCAAACAAATATTTGACATGTATCAAATTGTATCAATGAAAATGTTTTTTAAACTGCATTTTAAGATTTGCTACATTTTCAAAATTTTAAAAATAATGCACAAAATTTAATTTTTCCAGCTTCCTCCTTATAATTCAAAAACCTACAGCACACAAATTTAAGTTATCGAGCACAAGAAAAAAAACCCTTTATTTTATGTAAGAGTAGTAATAGGGGAATTTAATGAGCCATGTCTGCCGGGAGAGAAGGGGATGCATAAGCCAAAAATTAATTCTACTATAGTCCTTTAAAATAACTCAGGCGGCTAACCTTCAGAAGGTGAGACTGTGTTTTCGCGAAACTCGTGATAGAACTACATATGATTTTCCCCTCAATTGGCAAAAGTGAGGGGTAACCTTGTCAAAGTCATCCGCCTTCGTTATTTAAAAGGACTTTAGTAGTTCACTCATAGATTCATCACTATGTTTGCCGTATAACCATTTCAACCTTTGATTGTACGGCAAGCGCAATTATAAACCTACGAGGGAATCACTATTGGTATTAATTTTCGGCTTATGCACCACCTCATTTCCGGCAGACACGGATCATTAGATTCAGCTCAGCTATGACTACTCTTCCATAAAATAAAGTGTTTTTTCCTTGTGCTCGATACCTTAGGTTTTTGTGCAGTCGGCTCTTGGACTATTATCCATTTTCTAAATTTAGTCGCCGTAAACTCCGAAACAACAACAACAAAAAAAAAATTTAAATTTTTTGTTTTTATAGTTTTGCTTTGTAAAACGGTAAATAATTTTTTTCAACTTACCATTTTTTTAAAATCTTGAAATAATTAAATCGCTAAGGCATTGCTATGCATCTTAAATGAAGTTTCTTAGCTATGACAACTTTGACTACCATTATTTCGGTACAGTAATCAACATAAACATTTTCTAAAACATTTTCAATAGAAATGTGTCAGGAAGATTATTAAAAAATTGAATAAAATAAGCTAATTTAATAAAATAATTTGTACTGATGATGCCTTAATGAGTACTTGGACGAAACGTCTACTTTTTATATTTTTAAATGTTTATTAGTATTTTTATTTTTTATATGTAAATTTTAATTTTTTAAATGCATTCAAGTCTGCCTCAGTTTATTTCATATAAAAATTCAATAGCTTCTTAAATTCAGACGTTAAATGTATATGTATTGCAAAAGGAAGATTGTTATTTGGAAATAGTGACAGCCAATAAAGCGACCAATAAGAGTCCTGTAAAATAAGTTTTAATTATTTTAAGATTTCAAAATATTCAACTCTCGTTTACGGAAAAGTTACAGATAAAAATTTTATGTGTGCTTATGTGTGCTTTTAACTGCGCATAAAAAATATTTTTAATCGAAATAGTTGAGATTAAACTATGCACATAGAATAGTAGTCTAGTATTCTATCATCTTGGATCACAAGGTAAAATATCGTAGGAATATGCAGATTGTAACAGCATAATCTATAATACTGTAGACTCTCTCAAATCCGCATACCTAAAATTCACATAGGCCTAAAATCCACACATTATCATGTATGTAAACAATAAAACTTTCAGTTAAATGTAGGAACGATATTATTGAATATTTTAGTTTTATGTCATTCTATAAGTACACTCTTAATTCAAAAGAATGAATTTCTCATTCAGTGAAGGAGCAAAATATTTCATTTTTTTCTCGAGAGACAGTGCTATCGTAAAGGGATCTTTTGCGTAAAAAATCTGGCTTGATAAGTCATCACTATGGGTATGTGAGCACATGCAGAAACACTCAAATAATGATGGCATGTAGTTTTGCTTTGGCTCTGATTCGTCTGAAACTCCAGACATCACATGTATTTTTATAAACTTTTTTCATTTCTTTTTAAAAGAATATCCAATAAAAAGGCTTTAATATACAGAAAAACAATGCAATGTTATCCGTTAAAAGGTTGGTTGGTTGATTTGGGTTTAATGGCGCAAGGTCCCCCTTGGGACATGCTGCGCCAAGACAATGTCAAAGTACAAACCCATCTATAACTATATAGTAGTAACAACCAATAAAATCAGTAATAATAGGTAAATAAAACATGCAATTAAAAGCTAAAATTTATAGCTAAAAGACACTTATGTCAATTAAAAACCATAAAAATTTATAGTAGAAAGTTAAAATACAAACAGTTGTATAAGTTGACATAAAAACAAGTTTAAAAAAAAAAAAAAAAAAAAAAAAAAAAAAAAAAAAACAAGGATGCAATTTTGGTAACACATACTTATAACTAATGAAAGAGTAAAGAGGAAGATCTGAAAAAAAAAGAAAATATGACTGGATAAAAACTGAACAATCAATAAAGAAACTCTAACATGAAATTGGGAATAAAATGCAACAAGTTAAAAACACAAAGTAAAAAGAGACAATGTTGTATCAATTGGGCTCATATTCTTCTAAAATAGTGTTATCGTCTTCGGCATCGAAGTCGTTGGTGTAGCATTCAGAGTCCATGGCCTCTTCAATGTAGTGCTGTAGCTGTTTCGGGTCCTTCACATTTCTAATAATTGGGCTAAGGTTGGAGTTTTTCTTTTTAGGTGCGTTCGTAATTATATAAATACGTAGCACCTATTGTTGTCGCTCAATCCGTCCGTCTGTCTGTCTGCCTGTCCGTCCGCATATAACAACGCAAAAACTACCCAACCGAATCGTTTGAAATTTAAAATACATAATTATAACATAATTTTGTCGAGTCATTTCAAATTTTATGAAAATCAGATGGATAGATCAATTACAGGGACAATCAAAAGGATTCCGTTACATTACGGTCAATGGGGAAAAAAGTTTCAAATGCATTTTAGTTGTTTGAAATTTAAAACATATAATTATTGCGTAATTTTGTTGAGTCATTTCAAATGTTATGGAAATCGGATGCATAGATCAATTACAGGGACAATCAAAAGGATTCCGTTACATTACGGTCAATGGGGGGAAAAGTTTCAAATGCATTTTAATCGTTTGAAATTTAAAACATATAATTATTACGTAATTTTATCGAGTCACTTCAAATGTTATGAAAGTCGGATGCATAGATCATTTACAGGGACAATCAAAAGTATTCCATTACATTACGGTCAATGGAAAAAAAGTTTCAAATGCATTTTAATGATGTTACACTCATTCGAACATAATAGAATTGGCATGAATCTATGAAATATATACTGAAATATGCATTCTGTACAATATGTTATGCAAAGAATTTTTATTATTAAATTACAGGGCCACACAAAAGTATTCCACTACATAATGCTATATGGGGAAACATTTTTTGGGGCGTGTTTTAATTATATCAAACTATTTCACTTTTTATGAATACGATATATGTTGCTGAGGTGTAATAAAAATTACTTCCGGCATATTTACAGAAACACAAAGATTTCGACTACGATACTGTATCCGAAGTACGCTCTACTATAGCAGCACGATCTGAATATTTTTAAAACTTCGCTATCATACGAACGCATCTCATTTGCTACGTTCACATGCAATTTCCAACTTGTTTTTACTCATAGTATTCCACGGTAGAGAGGCTGGAGATGAGGTTTTTTTTTTTCTGCTTGCGAAAAACTGTGTAAGCTAGATTTTTGTTTTAGAAACTGTTTTTGACTAGTGTCAGATCTTTGTGGTGTTCTTGTACTTGTGTATGCCTTGGTACCAGTTTGGGGTTTAGATGAGTTTGGTGTATTTTTTGAAAATGGAGCAGTATTAGTCTCAGTTTTGATTTTGGATGGTTCCTTAGATTGAGCCATTAATTTCTGTCGCCGTTTTTAAAGATTAATTATTTTAACGGGTTCTGAAGATGGCGGCCAACATTCTAACTGTGGGTTTCCAGTCATTTTTGTAGGGAGACAGATATCACGGGATTCTTTGATAGGGGTATTGGTTGATTGAGTTATAAATGAATTACTTGGTGGATAAGGGGAGTCAGTCTGAGTGCTATTGTGCTATTGTTTGAATGCTGCCGGAGTAAACTGGAGTAAGATACTCCGACAGATGGAGTTCTGGATTCGACAACCTTACGGGCTTCAGGATAGGAGACATTTTGGGATATTTTAACGGCAAGGATTTCTTTTTCCCGTATCCAATTAGGACAGGAACGGGAGAATGCCGTGTGATCACCCTTGCAGTTAATGCAGCGTTCCGATTTTTCACATGAATTGCTGTCATGGTCAACTTCTGCACAGCGTGCACAGGTAAGGGAACCGCGACAGTTTGTTTTAGTGTGGCCATATCGCTGGCATTTAAAACAACGGTGAGGGTTAGGAATGTATGGTCTGACAGGACAATTCAGGTAAGCGGCTTTAATTCTGGTCGGTAGAGTAGGGCTATTGAATGTTAGAATAACATGTTTTGTAGGAATGACGTGTCCATTTCGACGGATGGTGATACGGCGTGCATCTATAACATTTTGTTCTTTCAAATTCTGTAACAGTTCGTTTTTAGTAGAGTATAAAAGATCTGGCGCAGAAATAACACCACGGCTTGTATTTAAAGTTTTATGCACCTGAACATTTACTGAGAAAGTACCTATTGTAGAGCAATTCGAGAGGAGCTGTGACTGTTTAGCAGAAGAAACCTCAACAAGTAAATCTCCGGATTGCAATTTTTTAAGAGAATGTCCATCTCCCAGATAAGACTAGAAAGTTTTTGCAATAAGGAACGGAGAAGTTTTCTTAAAAGAACTATCTGAATGACTGTCTGTGCGTTTAATTACAAAGTAACGGGTTAAATTATTCTGTACACTTTGTTGCTCTCCACTTGGGAGAGAGTTAGAAGGAAATAAATTTTTTCCATCCATGTTAGATAAAATAGAATTCAGAAACCGGCCGCACCACCCACTACCGAGCCCAACAAGGGGATGCACATTCGTGCACCAGTGCTAACCAGGGCCCATACGGTCACAAGACAACCCTATGTCAGTCTCCACCCTTAACGAAATGACTAGTAGTTGCTCGATCACTTGATCCCTAAAGCCAGTGACAAAAGTCAGCTGACCAGCCGATTGGCACATACGGGACCAATATGCACCTCTCGTCTACCTGAAGCAAAGGCCAAAGCAGTGTGTTGGTTTCCCTCAACTGCCAGGATCCCCCTTTCCAGGGACACGGGTCGCCACGCACGGCCAACACGTGGGAGGTTTACAATTCTCTTTGAGTCGATATACAGGATGATATTGGCCCATACAGATTTGCTCTCACCTCCGAAGAGGAAACCACGATGAGAGTGAAACAAAGATGAAAGGAAGACAAGAGGAGTAAGGGGAAAAGGAAAAGAGAAAGATCACTCAGGTGCCCCGGGGTTGTGAAGTCCGTAAATACCTAAAGAAGGTATCCCCCTGGGGGATTTCCCTTAAAAGAATAAAAACAATGTTTTTTTCATTATAAATTAGTATATTAAATTGATCAAAATGAGAATAACAATCAACAATTGTTTCATCTCAATTAACAATCAATTGAAATGAAAATTTACTTTTCGTTTCAACTATAGGTATGATAAAAAATGAGTCTTTAATCAGAAATATAAAACTACAGTTGAACCCCGTTACAGCGAACCCGGTTTATAACGAACTCCCGGATATAACTAACGAAAATTTTGGTCCCACAGTTTTCCTATTGTTTTTAATGTTTTATCCTTTTATAACGAACCTTCAAAGTCTTAAGAATCGGTTATAACGAACATTTTTTCTAGTCGACCATGATTTTTTTTTTCTTTTTTTACTTTTCCGCTGTTGTGAAAACAAGATTTCGACTCTAATTTTATAAGAAAATACATGTCGGCTAGTGAAACATGGTGTAAATTAACGGTAAGTCTTTTTATTGAAGAGTAGTAATAGTAAAAACTGCATTATTTCTGTTTTATGGTAGCTATTCTGTAGGTGTGATCCCGCCCACCCGTGTTATTTTCTATTTCTCATATCATAGCTGTTTAGTAACGCATTTAAGGCTAACTAAGAATAATCCGGCATATGGAAACATTGGAAAGAACGTCTTCTTTAAAGCAAGCAATAATCATAAGCTTTTTTCCTTAAAGCATAATCTCTGGAGTTCGGAAGATGATTAAAAAATATAAAAAGGGAAACTTTAAATGATAAAAAAGGAAACAAACAAAATAAAAATGAAACGATTTTTAACACGACAATAATTAGTGTTAGTTATCCTCAGCCTGGATAAAGTGTATAGATTTTAGTATTAGTCAGGATCATTCCTTAAATTGTCTGCCCATTTAATCCTAACATTTATACGAATTATAGTCGGTCTCGACTTGTTTGGATAGTCAGCACTGTACTGTATTTCTATTTGCATTCATTTTTAGTAAATTCATTTAGCATTGTGTCAGATTAATCTAATCAATTTTAGTCAATTAATTTAATTCGAGATAATAACTAATTATCTCGAGTTTATATCAAGGTGTAACTGAATTTAAAGTTTAGTGAAATTATATGCGTCAGTTTTTGAGATAGAGTGCCCATAAACGTTTTGTAACATTCAGACTCACAGAGTGACAGTTAGTTTCCAAAAACCACCAAATCATGTTCAGAACCTTCTAAAACGCTTAAATACATCAAAAAATGGAAGTCAAATTCTTCACGAATTCAATACTTACTTCTTGTAAAGATAGAAGAAAGTAATAAATGCATGCTTCAAATTTTATGCTAAATTTTTAATTAACCATTCCCATTAATCGGCAGTTTATTGAAATAATTTTGCACATGAATTAATTTTTAAAAAGAGAAGTTGCATTTAATTATATATCTGGATTTTTTTCGTGTAATCCTGTTTTGTGAAATTGTGAACTTCTTGTATATACTTAATGCAAAATATAATAAGAATTTATGATTTAGAAATTATTACTATATTTAGGTTATTATTTAGACATTTTTAATAAGGTTAGTCATACATATATACAACTTGATAAGATTCAGCTGCTAAATGACAGTTTTTTTCTTCAATCACTGCATTTGTAAAAGATTCAATTTGGAGATTAAACTTTTTTCTGAAATGTCTATTTTCAAGAGAAATTTTGTGAAGGGTCTTGTATTTCAAACTAGAAAAAAATGTGAAGGATCCTTTCAAGTCTTCTCAAACAGATTTCTGCTGAGAGATCAGATTACTCACATTAAAGTTTTCATGTGGGACACTCAATATAAAAATAAATTAAATTAAAAGTATGAAAATGTAGCTATTACAAAATTTTCAATATATTATTTTACAAATTAAATTTCAATTTTTCCCGTTTGGAAAAATTGAAAAATAAGTCTTCGGAAAAAAACTGAAAAAACCGTTTTTTTCCCAATTTTTCCTGTTTTTTTTTAGCATTCCCATCTCTAAGAATAATAATAGGGAAATCTAACGATCCATGTCTGCCAGAAGTGAAGTGGTGCATAAGTCAAAAATTAATACCACTAGTGGTTGACTCACAGGCTTATCACTGTGTTTGCTGTACGATCATTTCATACCTTTGATTCCTCCCTTAGGTTTTTGTACTGTCGGCTCTTGGACTAATAGCTAAGTCATAAGATCTTTTGCCAGTTACGTGTAGTGATATCATATAGGAAAAATTCTAATAGCTTTTTATGTGTTACACTTTCGCTTTGCTTAAGCAAAGAAACCGCTCTATTATAACATCGTTTTTTAAAAATTTCACCGACGTGCTGATAGTAGAAAAATTGTTCCATATTGCTTCTGTTTCTCAGGAAATTTCCAGTCGAAAATCTTCTTCTGTTAAAAACAAAAATGTATGTTTGCCTGCATGGCTAATGCTTGTTCTTCTATTCGTCTGTTAATTATCTATACAGAAAATCTCCGGGATAAAGGGGGGTCTTTTCAGATTGCGGGTTTTAAGCTTTTTTTCGACTCGAAATAATATTGTATAGAATTTGTGTTGTTTTATACAATTTGTTTTTATTCTGAATTCATTTATCATTGGTAAACCGTTTTAGCTTGTCCAAATATTAACAAAAATGTGAAAATCTATGATGTATATTTTTAGTGTAAAAAGGCGGGAAAATGTAATTTTAAACAAAAAAACACATCATATACATTTTGAAAAGCTGCAAAATCACTTAGATTGTTTTTATTACAATAGGAGACAAGTTATTTTGACCGACTTTTAAAAGATTTCGAAACATTGAACTGTATGTTTTTAAGAGGGGGCGATATGCCTGTAAACGGGTTACCATTCATTTCCCTTTTGCTATAAGTTGTATTTGGGGAATCGCTATCCCAGCAATATTTAGCAGCCAAAACTTGTGGGAACGAACAAGTCGGCCCAAAATAATAATGTTACCGGTAAACAACTCCTCAAATACAGCCAGCAGCGCGAGAACGTAAGCGTGACATTGCGTTGTTAAACATTCACTTGGGAAAAGTGAAAAGGAAAAAATCTTATCATAAAAATTTACTTTAAATTATGATAAATTCTAAAATACTTCTTCTCCTAAAAAGGAATAAAAATGAAAAAGAACTCACCCGTGGATGAAACACACAGAGCTTTAACATGTACACAAGTGAACTTTATTTTTGAAAATAGTAAACATACTTGATTAGGTGGCCACCATCATAAGCAGAATATATTAATTATTAAAACAGATGAAATGATCATACTACAGAAATATAAGTTCACAGTTTCTACTCTCTTTTTTTTATGATGTATCTCTCAAAGTTCTTAAACGTAAAAAGTTCAAATCTGTGGAATTTAAACTAGCTGGGGGACCTTGGAGTCCAGAACATCACCGATGGAGCTAAATTACAGCCGCAGACAGAATTCTGGATTGGTGTATCGTTGCTCAGGCAGCTACAGAGATGAAATGTTATCGATGAGCTCAAGGATGAAATTCATTGCTGATGGTACGTAAAAAGTTCTAATCTCTGGAATTTTAAACTAGCTGGGGGACCTTGGAATCCACAACATCACCGATGGAGCTAATTTACAGCCGCAGACAAACTTCAGGATTGGTGTATCGTTGCCGAGGCAGCTACAGAGACGAAATATTGTCGATGAGCTCAAGGATGTAGTTCATTGCCGATGGTCCGGGACTAGAAACTTTTTTCTTTGTTACGAAGCTACAGTGCCTTCATGCCACAGCTCTTTTACGGGGTAGCAAATTTAAATACATCGATTATAAGAGTAGATTGCTGAGAGAGGCTGAACAAACATTAAAAAAAAAAAAGATTTTTCTAAAAACAAATCACGGCAAAGCGGTTGTTAGAATAATTTTCTTGTCGCATAATCTTAAAAAAGAGACTCTTCTCTCCCGACGCTAACCCCCGAGAGGGCTGCGCCGGGCCACGCACGTCTATCTCCTACCCTGGTCTCTCTAAAAGTCTCAAATAAATCAGAATATCGCCGTCCCCCTTCACGGCAGCGCGCGTGAGCTCAGCCAATCAGAATCTCGCATCACCCGACGCTCGGAATGATCGAGAAAAAAACATGCGTCATCAAGGGATGGACGCGGAGATTTCGGCGGGAAATTTGTACCCAAAACGAAGCTTCCAGAATGTCGTGGAACATTCCGAGCCCTGATGACTCATGTCCAGCTTCTAGGAGGTACCGGGAAAGAAATGGCGATGCTCAGAAAGGAAAAGTTAGCGATCGTCATATAAAAAATACGGAGATAAAGCTTCATTTTTGAAAAAGCATAAATTGCGAATTATATGCTTAAAAGACCGGGCGATTACCTGAAAATGATCTACATTTAAAATTAAGACTGATTAATATAATTTTAAGAATGAATAATTAATAATAAAATAATTTAGAAAAATATTATTTTGTATATTGCTATTATGTAGGGAAGCTGCGATGTATAAAATGAAAATACTGGATTTATAGGATATATTAATGAAATTATGGAAAATTAAAATTATTTTTTTTTGAAATGACTATTAATTAATTAATTTTTCTTAAAATAATGATCTGAATTTTTTTAGAATAAAAAATAATCTGAAAATCATCCCCACATCCTAGCACCTTTGATTGGAGAATTTTAAGATCGAATCAACAGTTTTTAAAAGCCTACTATCTGATTACATGTTTGATTAAACAAGGTCAACTAAACAGTGAAATACGCAGAGTCTTTCCTTCTTAGTATTTTTTAATCAGAAGTATATTAAAAAAAATAAGTAAAGCATTTTAAATGTGTCGTTTAAATTTGGGGTAACTTTCACTAAATTTTTCTTTCTCTTTTTAATATTCACGAAAAAATTCTTTAGTTGTTTGAAAGGAAATATTTGTGCATTCTTATAATTCACAACGATGTTAAATGATCATGTCAAAATACATGTCAAAGTAACTGTCTTGTTGAAATATATTTTTAAATTATGACTCTTTTCAATATAGCTTGCTCATTTTAAATAAGACATAATTCCTTTTATTTTCTGCTTTTAACGCACAAGAGGTGGAACCCGTCGAATTTCGACGATAGAAAATGTTTATGAAGGAACTGTCTCATTGATTTATAATAAAGCTACAAAATTAGCAACAGTAAAAAATGCATCTTATATTGGTCAGCTTAACTCTAAAAAAAATTATATATAAAATAAAAAAATACTATTTCTATAAAACTCAGTTGTATAAATTATTAAAATTAAACTTTAATCGCATATGTAATCAATAAAATATAATAAAGATCACTTATGATAAAGAAAAGTAAGTTTGCAATAAACTAAAAAAACATTTAATTGATTAATAAAAAAGAAATAGAAAGCCGGAATTCACCTGATTTGATAACAGACGATTTTCGTAAAATAATATTTTAATTTTCTTTTTTTCGTTTTTCTTTTTTCAATTTTAAGAGAAAATGGCATATTTTTGTTGCCACGATTAGAAAATTCGTATTAAAACTACAAAAAAATTAATGTTTCAAAAATAAATTGTGATACAAATTTTAAACAAATTGCATTTAAAAGTACATTTTTTTTCTCTAAACGACGGTGTAAGAGTTGAAAATGTGTTATGTGTAGAAGTATAAAATTTGCAGTAGCGAAAACTGAAAAACCGAATTGCATGGGAAAGTGTTGCCATTCGCAAAATGACGTATGCGTTAAGCACCGATACGTTTGGCCTTTATAATATAGATTCGACGGATGAAAATGCTTAAAAGAACTTTTCGAAAAAAAATTAAATTTAATTCTTTACGTCATCAGTAATGTGCTTTTAAGATAATAAAATTAGTAAGTTAAGTGAGGCTTTGACCTTTATCTTTCCATAATGAAAACTCAACGAAAATTACGTCACTATGACTCAATTATAATTCAACGAAATCTAAAAATAACATTGCTTTCACGTCGCAAAATGTGCAGTGCATGCATACTTTTCATATTCATATTCACTATTTTAATTATAATTCAACATGCGATTGATTATCAAATATATTCCATGTCATATTTTTCAATTACAATTTTTCATGTAATACACATTTTTACTTTCTTCATTTTTTTCAAATTTTCGAAATCCGGTTTTCAATTGATTTACACATTTTAGGGGTCAGCAAGCCCGAAAACATGTTTTTAAAAAATGTCTGTCTGACAAAAATTTTGTGGGTGATCTTATCTCAAGAACTAATGCATGGAATTTCACAAAACTTTAGATTCTGTTATACCTTGTTATTAACTAGACCTAATTACTTTTTGGTGTATATCGCTTGACAGATGACGCTGCAACGCAGCATTATTCACAATTTCCACAATAGCTATAACTCAGGAACTAGCGCATAGATTTTCATAAAAGTTAAAATTAAGTTAGTACTATGAGTATAGTATTATGATGTTGATTACTTTTTGGTGCAAATCGCTCAACGGCACTGCGACGGTACATTATTCTTATTATCGCAATAGCTCTATTTCAAGAACTAATGCACGAAAATTTCTAAAACTTCAGATTCAGTTAGTCCCTAATATAGATTAGTGTCATTTACTTTTGGTGTAAATCTCTATACAGATGGCGCTGCTAAACTGCATTTTTCATACTTTCGCAAGAAATGCATCTCAAGAACTAATGTATGGATTTTCATCAAACTTCAGATTCAGTTAGTACCTGATTAAAAATTGATCCTGATTAGTTTTTGGTGTACATCACCCAATATATTTATTTTAAGCCAAATTGAGACTTTGTTAGACTTTTCAAAATTCCAGATTTTTCAAAGAACATCAAATATATCTCTGATATTCTTAATGGTGCATTTATTCATAATTAATTCACAGCAAAGTGATATTTATGCAAAATAAATCAATATTTTTTTCTTACATAAATATCACTAGGCTTAGAATTATTTATGGATAAATGCACCATTAAAAATATCAGAAGTATGTTTGATGTTCTTTCAGAAATCTGGAATTTTCAAAAATTCGGCGAAGTCCCGGTCCCGACAATACCGGATTTTCGAGACAATACAAAAATAGATACAATAGATAAATAATAAATCTAAATTATTCCTCGCCTAAATTTTATGATAACCTCACTTCCCATTCATTGGTCCTCCAACACACAAGTTGTCATGTGGAATATTTTGTAACTACCAGCGGGGTGAAATGGGGAATATAAGGGGACAGTATCTCACTTCCCATCGAATAACATGTATTATACAGGGGAAACGGCAATTCTATTTTGCACAAGATCGATGCCGCAGCAATAGTTTGGATCAATAAAAGCATGTCAAATTGCATTGGCCTAGGATAAATTAAAAGGTCGGAAAAGGGGCGGTCTTTGAATCAATAAAATCATGCTAAATTGAATTGGCTTAGGATAAACTAGTTCGGACCAATAAAAGCATGCCAAATTGCATTTGCCTAAAATGAACTAAGTTGGCCTAGGATGAACTAGAAGGTTGGCGAAGGGGCGGTCTTTGAACCAATAAAATCACGCCAAATTGAATTGACATAAGATAAACTAGTTCTGACCAATGAATAACAAGCTAAACTAGTTTATTCTATGAGCGTTAGGCCAAATTAGTACAGCCTAAGAAAAACAAGTTTATCTATTGGCGTTAGCATAAACTAGTTTGGCCTAGAAAAAACTGGTTTATCCTATGGGCATTAGGATAAACTAGTTTGGCCATTTATTTTATGCTCGTTAGGATAAACTAGTTTGGCCTCGGCTAATCTAATTTTACCTGAAATAGGGTTTGACTGGTAACATATACATTCTATAGATCGTATACAGGACTGCACAAAAATACTTGCTTTTGAAAATATTTTTTCAAACAGTCCTTGCTTTAATAGTATGTTTTCTTAGTAGCTGAATAAAAATGCTAGAAGTTTCATGCATGTACAAATAAAAATAGCTTCGTAAAGAAAATGGAGAATTATCAAGTTTCGCCACTAAAACCTTCATTGAATATCAATTCCATTTGGAAAATTGTTGTCCACTTCCAAAGTGAATCTTTGCCCAAGTTGAATGGACGAACCCTGCGTTAGTCTACTTAAATGTAAATATTTGTTACATTTAGAATTAAATAATTATGAATTTTAGGTATTTCTATGTCCCAATAAAATGTGCATAAACTGTTATTCTAGTTTACATTGTAGTTTACATGTAGTTGACCGAGGAAAACTGGCATATTTTATTTTTAACCGACTTCAAAGAGGAGGTTATGATTTCGACCTGTATGTATTTGTTGTTCACGCATAACTTTTGCAAATATGAACCGATTTTGATAATTCTTTTTTTGTTTGAAAGCGTATGAGGCCCATGCGGTCCCATTCAAATTTCATAAAAATACGATAATTAAAACTTTTTTAAAAATAAAAACTTTAAATTTCAAATTCATTTTGAAGCAATCGACCAATTAGAAGTGTTCATTTTGCATGCTTTTATGTTACACTTACATAGACACACGATCTTTTCACTGTTAAAAGTTTGAAGTTTTTGCTGCATCGTCACTCCTTCGCTTTTATGGAATATCTCCGTTTTGACCAATGAGAGTTCACCATAATACAATGAAGTAATCATTTTCTATAAAAGCGATGGATTGACGATAAAGTAAAAGTTTCAGATTTTTAACAGTGTTCAAAGTGCATAATTCTAACTAGACGAGGGCCAGGATTCACATAAATTTTGCGCTGTTTGCGGAACGAGATTTATTAACATGAAAATTTATTTAAAACATTGAAAAATTTGCTAAAATTCAGGCTTCTTATTCGTTAATCTGGTTTCGCTAACAGCGCAAATTCTACCTGGATTCCGGACAAGTTCTCTTATGCAAGAAACCCGAAATATAGCATCTAGGGAATATAGTGTGGAAATCGGCTATCTCAAGGCGTGTTCAGAGCAACTTACAAAAGTAACCAATGTTACCAACCGATTGTAGGGCAGTACGAAAGCAAATTGTGGCATCAATGAAAACTATTCTGTTGAATTGTAGCTGACGTCACACTTCGCTTTGATTTTCATTTCGTACTTGTCTGCAATCGGTAAGTGGTCGGTAAGTAACAGGTAATTTGTGCTGAACACGCCCTCTGTAACACTTAAAAAAAGCGCTAAAATGTTCTATTCTTTAAATGTGCACAATGCTAATCAAATTTAAAGATAGAAGCGACATCTGCAGGACATTTTATAAAAATGCAAGAATTATTGCTAGTCTAGATAATGTATCATGAAAATGCCGCAGATGTCGCTGTGATCGACACTTTGGAATTCAGTAGCATCGTTGCACATTTAAAGGATACAAATTTTTAGTCCTGCACTGTTAAAAATCTGCTGCATTTTGCTGCAACGCACTCCCCTGCTTGTATAGAAAACGCTTACTTGGCCGTGAAATGGCGCTTTTTCATTGGTTGGAATAGAGATATTATATACAAGTGGTGGAGGGCGTTGCAGCAAAATGCAGCAGATTTTTAACAGTGTGCTTGCATTGTAAAAAATTGAACCCGTTTGCTGCATCGTCACTCCATCGCTTTTATAGGAAACGATTACTTTGCTCTATTATGGAGCATTCTCATTGGTCAAAACAAATAAATTCTATAAAAGCGATGGAGAAACGATGCAGCAAAAGGGTCAAATTTTTTACAGTGTCGATAGCAGATTTTCACTCCATGTATTCCAGACTCTCTCCTTCGAACAATGAAAAGTTCTCAAAAATGAAAGCTTATGATTGGTCAATCTTGTTTTGCTTAACAGCGAATAATCCTTCTGGATCCTAACCACTGTTGCAGAGATGCTAGTTTTTTCCAAAGTACGAAATCTTAGCTGGAACAATTCTCGTATCCACCAAAGTGAAAGATCCATATCGATCCAGACATGAGAATTCGATATTGAAAAGCTGCAAATTCATCTCTAAAGAGCCTTACACGTTAAAGCAAGAATGTCTGTGTATGAGGGTGCTTGTTATGCCGGATTCATAAAGTGATTAAAGTACATTGCTATGTGCTAGATTTACATTTGGACAAATATAAATGGCGAAAAAAATTGATAAGCTTACCATTAAAGTTAAGCTAGTTAACTTCTTTCACCCATAAAATAAACTCGTTCAGGCGACTACCGCCAAGTTCTGGAATAAAAATTCTTAAATTTTCTGCACTTTGGAAAACCGCGTTTATCAAAGAACATTCTTATCTTCAAATATTGCTACATCCATATAGACGCATGATAAATCATGGAGTGATTTTGATAATATCTTCCTTTTTAGTTTTTATGACTGAAAAGGGTATTTTAATGCATACGAACATTTAGAATTACTTTGCTATGCATTGAATCAGAGAAGCAACTTGACGCGCTCTGATTGTGTAAGCGTATTTTAAACTGTAAAAAATCTGACCCTTTTGCTGCATCGTCACTACCCCGCTTTTATAGAATTTATCACTTTTGATCCATGAGAATGCTCCATAATAGGCTGAAGTAATCGTTTTCTATATTAGCGGTGGAAAGACGATGCAGCAAAAGGGTCAAATTTTTAACACTGTACCCTTTTAAAAATATCTTGAAAAATTACCTCTGTTTTTAAAGACTATTTTCTGACCAATGAAAACGCTCCATAGACGTTTTTAGATCGCTCTCATTAGTCAAAAAATAGATAGCTTTAAAAACAAAGGTAATTTTTCACAATAATTTTAACGTGTACTGATGGATTGTCAGCTTTTCAATGCCCATTTACGAAGTCTGTAGATTTCAATGTGGACCTTAAGGCACTACATTAGTCTCAGAAAAAGACCCGAGTGTTAGTGTAAAGACTATGGGTGTGTTCTTTTCAAATATCTCGCTCAAATTTTAATATATTTACATGATTTTTTTGCATAGGATAGCCGAGGATGATCTACAACCGGCCTAGTTTTTACTTCTTCGATTTTGCTTATGTATGTTTTATATAATGATAGTTTCAATTTCAGAACCGTTTAAACCGGTTTTGAAATTTAAAATAATTTTTTATAAAAAATCTGAAACCAAAATTAAAAAAGTAAAAACTAGGCCGGTTGTGGAATATCCTCAGCTATCCTATGCAAAGAAAAAAAAATCACGTACAAATTTTTAAATTTGAGCGAGATATTTGAAAAGAACGCCCCCATAGACTTCACATTATCATCCGGGTCTTTTTTTGTGCCTAATGTGCGGCCTTAAAGTTTGCTGGATGCGATAAATTTCCGAAATGTTAAAGCTTAAATGGACAAGTTCTCGCATTCACTAAAGCGGAAATAGACATCGATACCAATCGACATCCTTAAGTTATTGAAAAGATGAAAATCCTTTAGTATATATTTTGCTCCGGAGGAAAAAATTATCTCTGCATATCAATGCAAAATAAAGTGCATAGATATGCGTAGCAAAATTATCTTTAGATTCAGATTTGGTTAGCGGATTAGACACCAGAATGATTTCAGATTTTGTTCATGTAGAATTCCTTGATGTGAATATGACGACACATGGAGAACAGTATACGACTGATTGAAAAGATTCTAGACAAAAATGAGTCATCAAGGGGGTCCTTGTGGCCGAGTGGTTAAGACACCACGCTGCTAATCTCTTGAAAGCGTAGGAGATTGTGCGTTCGAATCCCACTGGCTCCGTTGCACACACTCTTTATGTGTAGCTTCCGGTTGTACTCTTCTTGTGTCGTAATATTTCCTTGTGCTATCTTGTCCTTGTATGTCCACGAATTTATAAAATAATATGGATTATGTATTTATGTCTGTGTAGAAATAAAGGATCATTCGGCGTACAATCGAATTCTACCAGGAAATCATCATCAAATTTTACAATAGAAAATGCCTAGCATTGCGATACATTGTTTAAAAATTAACTTTTGCTGCATCGTCACTCCATTCCTTTTATGGAATATCTCATACATACACTGTAAAAAATTTTACCGTTTGCTGCATCGTCACTCCCCCACTTTTATAAAATATTTGTCTTTTGACCCATGAGAATGCTCCATGATAGGCTGAAATAATCGTTTTCCATAAAAGCGATGGAGTGAGTTTCAAATTTTTAACAGTTTAGTTGGGACAAAAGCATCCGTGAAAAAAGTATTGCTGTCGAATGCTGTCACTCTCTTATAGATGCAGCCAAGTACAGGTTATGATTTTCGAATTCCTCGTCGAATCATCACCGCTCAATTCCGATGCCTTTACTGCATTTATAGGAATTAGATTGTTGTTGTTTATCTATTGAATCATAGAACGATTTTTGTTAAAATCTTTCTTTTTGCTTTTTCTGACTGAAGGGGGAGTACTTTTGACTACACCAGAGAAGCATTTTACTATTCATTGATACATGGAGTCATTTTGCTGTTTACTCATATATGGAAGCGCTTTGCCGCGCGCTTATGTGGGCTCGCCACACACTACAGAGAAATGTGCCAAAAATCGTGCAACATGACGCAGCCAAACCTGTTTTTTCTTTGTTATCAGGGTGAAATTGTCGCGTGTCGCAGGTTTTTTCGTTCAATGTTTCACTAGTGTGTGGCGGGTTTAAGGACACTTTACTTGAGGCATTGACACCTTTCGATAACCATTTCCGATGTCCGTACGATTAGATCTTGACTTAAAGATTTCATGAATGCGGTAGCTTTTCGTCGTGCCAGATCTGAAGAAGATATCACATCCAGAAAACCTAATGATTCACAGCGATACTAACCGATATTGTAAGTGTCTTTTGAAAAGATGACAACCAAACAGTGACAGCATTGCAAAGAGTCATCATATGTCAGTACACATAATTATGTATTACGGTATAAATAACTAAAAAGTAGGAAATAAATTTAACTTTTTCAAAAAAATGTATAACCGACTCCAAAAAAAGCGCTAAAAAGAATTAAATAATTCTATAAAATTCTCTAATGACAAATCGTTATCTAATAACCACACATTGACTATCATGTACCGGTATAAAACGGTTAAATTTAATATATAGAATTTAATATCCACCAAACATAGATTTTCAGAGAATATTTTTTACAAGATATTAATTTACATATTTTTGATTTAATTTTTGAATATATACATATAAAAAGTAAGGAATTACTTTCTGAAGTTGGTGCCAAACTATCTTAAGTATAGTAAGAATTGTGGATATATACCATAAATAAAATGGGGAAATCATTATCGATTATGATTGTTTGGCACCAATTTCAAAAAGTAATTCATTACTTTTTATATGTATATATTAAAAAATTAAATCAAAAATAT
The DNA here is from genome assembly GCA_964019185.1 of Maratus speculifer. Lineage (NCBI taxonomy): Eukaryota > Metazoa > Arthropoda > Arachnida > Araneae > Salticidae > Maratus > Maratus speculifer. The sequence continues at coordinate 133,208 of CAXHSM010000071.1, read as the reverse complement.
GTAAATTAATCTCTTGTAAAAAATATTCTCTGGAAAATCTATGTTTGGTGGATATTAAATTCTATATATTAAATTTAACCGTTTTATACCGGTACATGATAGTCAATGTGTGGTTATTAGATAACGATTTGTCATTAGAGAATTTTATAGAATTATTTAATTCTTTTTAGCGCTTTTTTTGGAGTCGGTTATACATTTTTTTGAAAAAGTTAAATTTATAAACAATTTCTTTCTTTCCGATTCTAGGCTGTTGAATTCTATTTGTTACCGGGCTGTGATGGGTTGGGCAGAACGTACAGAACCAGAATTTCTCTCTTCGTCCGGAACAAAAGAAGGTAAGAACTTTTTGTGTTAAGGATGTTTGCATAAACGTAATAATTAAAAATTTATGTGAGAAGTTCAGTTAGATGTTTTCATGTAAATTGAACAGTTGAACCATTTATAATTATTTAAATGTTTATTAGAACAAAAAATTGTGCAAACTAAATCTATTGTTAGAATTACAGAAACAATATTTTAGTTGTTTTATGCAAGACGATTTTAGATAAGGCATCGTAAACGATTATTAATATTTAATAAATAAGGTGACGGAAGATCAGGGGTAAGGGGCAGACCTCGATCGTTAAATAAAAAGTTTACGCATAAGACATGGGTAGTATAAATGTAAGATTGTTAAGTATCATTGCTGGATTCTTGAATAAATTGAAGATCATAATAAATATGCTTTTTGAAAGAAATACTAACCGACTTCAAAAAAAGAATTAAGCTTGGTGACAACTTGGCACTTTAGTCCAGGCATTTGGTAAAAAATAAATGCAAGTTTTGATTTTTGGTTCATTTTATGTTTTTTGGGTCGCTGAACACGAATATGGCATTATCCAACAAAATTTCTCCCCGGAAACACGTTTTTTTTGGCAAAAAATATGCAAAAAAGGAACTTTTTTCGTTTTTTTTTTTTTTTTTTTTTTTTTTTTTTTTTTTTTAATAACTTCAAAATTAAACATTTTACATAAAAGTCATCAATACATAAATAAAAGCGCATAAAATTTCCTACATTTTATGTATTAAAAGTTTTTTTTTTCTGATTAATGGTTTAGCCATGAGAGCGCCGCAAAAATGGGTGTGAAAAGCAAAAAATTCTGAAAAACATGAAATGCGACACCGTACGTCGATGAAACATGAAAAACAACCATTTTACGCAAATTTTCCCCACTTAATACTCTAAATGTATTATTATTGAGTATATTTTATTAATCTGATGTTGATTGTTTCTTTCATAGCTAAAAAATAAATAAGAATGAGCATATTTGTGATCAAAATCTTCATTTGCTATTATAAAATAATAATAGTAATAATTTCTTAATTTGACTTTTAAATAAGGTAAATAAAATAACCAAAACAGGCTTTAACATATAAAAGCTGACACGGATTCCAGTTCTTAATGTTCTCAAAGTTCAAAATGTATGTGTGAAAAAAAAAAAAAAAAAAAAAAATCCGGAAAATAGGAATTATGGCACTGTACATAGATTTAACGTGAAAACTGATTATTTTTCACAAAGATTGACTTTTAATGATACTGAAGGTATTATGATCGACTACATTTTGCTAACATCGACTATATTTTGAATTTGCTAAGAATAAAAACGACGACTCACTAATGAATTACTATTTAATTATAAATAATTATGTACATTAGAAAGTACATTTACTTAAAAAACAAAGTACTATTTCCGCTTTCTTTTATTTGAGGGTCCCTACTTTTCACCGACATCTACAAAATAGAAAATAGGCGAATGGAATTAGTGGGTGTTTTTATAACTATCAATATTATAAATAAATGTTTTTATTTAATAGTAAATATTTGACACCTTGCGGCGCGGCGTGACTATTAAAATCGGCATTGTCATAAATAAATTGACAAAATCCTTCTTTGTTTATTTTAATCTCAGGTTTCATAGCTGATGAGATCTCGAAACGTATCACTTCCTGGTACGAGCTACAAAACCCCATTGAATTTATTACTTCTATCAACTTTCGGTATCCAGTCTTCTTATAAATGAATGATGCCAGCTCAACTTGTAGGTTAGACAAAAATGATTTGGGCCACACAGAAGTGATGATGCTGTGAGCAAGAGCGTTGCATTTATTTTTCCATTTTCGAGTATTTCCGCGTTTTCTCTTTACAATCAGAGTTTCCAAAAAATAGGCAAGAGTTTCAGGAATTACAGCTTTACTCTCTTCTAGAAAATGGTCTGGTGTAGGATATTCTTGAGTGTCATGTACTTGCAATCTGATATCTTCGCAAATAATTTTTGCTGCTGCTTCAATCACTCACAGCCTCTCATCTCGATCAGATTTACATGCTTGTTGATACCATGCATTAGTCAGTATCTTCCCTCCTATATTCTTGAAACGCATAATGGACTTTTTTTTCCGATTCTTTGTGATCAGTATGTCGTCTTCATATCTCTCAATGAGCTTAAACTTTACAGTTCTCTTATCAGGTTGATAACTCCCTGTAGCCTGCTTCATTAGCACTTCCATGGAGAATTGACACTCGTCATCATCATTTTCAAGGTAATCGTATATACTAGTGATGCACAACCTTTTTGCTAGAAAATCGTTTGCCACCAGAATATTTGAAAAGTGGCGTTTGTTTTCTTACATAGCAAAGTTTCTGTCACTATTATAAGGCAAATTATTCTGCATAAAATTAGTGGTATGAGTTTGGCCCGCGGGCCACAGGTTGTGAACCTCTAGTATATACTTTGCATTGTTCTGTCGATTGCCTCGACAAATGGACCAGGTTTCTTCTGTTCTTGGACCTTCGGCCTCCGATAAATATATTTAAAACATTTGATGTGTTATTGAGCATCTGCTGCGAACAAATCATTCACTGGTTCGATGCGCTGAATTATAGACCTCCCATAATCATCATTGCTGCTTTCAGAATTGTACTTTTGAATCCCATGTATCACACATTGTATAGAGTATTTCGTTCGCTTGGTGAATTTTTCGCTTGTGTTGCAATGAACTCATCGGAAATGCACAGTCCACATATAAAACAATTAGCTCGAAAATTAAACTGAGGAGTTGATGATCTTAAAATTTGAGAAGTGCTAGCACTTTGTTCTTCAACCTTCTTCACATAAGCAGTAATCATTCGTTCATTTACGAATGCTTTTCTACACTTAACATGCACATCTACTGAGGTTTTCCCCTTTAGGAAAACTACATTTCCATCCTTTCTTTCTGTACTTGCCTTGATCGACGCTGCAATACCTCGACTAACTTTCACTGACACTCTTCTAAAGGAGAGTCAGAAAAAAAACACAGCGACATCGCGCAAAATCACTGTAGATGTTCACTATATTCACGAAGACACAAACAGTGAATTATTAAATTATAAGTAAGCAGCTGCATATGGAAACTGAGAGAAATGTGTTTCTCCTGATAAGCTAGTAATCTGTGCGACGCATGACTGTTGGGGAAGGGAGGGGGGGGTTAGTATTCCACTGAACATGGACATGGGATGCGGGGGTGGGTGCTTGACCAACGTTATTTCACACTTGCACCCCTTCAATCAAGGGGGGGGGGGGAGTGCTGATAGGATTCGTACAGCTGTGTTTCAAGGACGAAGATCGCCATAAATTTCGTCTGTGTCAACTGATGAGATGTCCCTCTTCCCAAATAGTCTGTTTATGAAAAAACTGAAATTTTAAGAAGTGTAGTGCGTGTCAGTTGTTATCAGTTAAAGCCTGTTTTAGTTATTTTATTTACGTTACTTAAAAGTCAAATTAAGAAATTATTACTATTATTTTATAATAGCAAATGAAGGTTTTGATCACAGATATGCTCATTTTTATTTATTTTTTAGTTATGAAAGAAACAATGAACATCAGATTTATAAAATATAATCAATAATAACATATTTAGCATTATTAATAGGGAAAATTTGCTTAAAATGGTTGTTTTTCATGTTTCATCGACGTACGGTGTAGTAATTCACGTTTTTCAGAATTTTTTGCTTTTCACACCCATTTTTGCGGCTCATTCATGGCTAAACCATTAATCAGAGAAAAATACTTTTAGTACATAAAATGTGGGAAATTTTGTACTCTTTAATTTACGTATTGATGACTTTTATGTAAAATGCATAATTTTGAAGTCATTTAGAGAAAACGAAAAAAAGCCATGTTCTTTTGCACATTTTTCGTCAAAAAAGATGTTTCCGGGGAGAAATTTTGTTTGATAATGCCAGATTCGTGTTCATTGACCCAAAAAACATAAAGGGAACCAAAAATCAAAACTATACCAAAACTTGCATTTATTTGTGCTTTTTGAGCACTTAATGCCTGGACTACTAACCAGACTTCGAGTAATCGTAATCGTGTAATCGTAATCGATTATAATCGACTACATAAAACTGTGTAATCGCATTGTAATCGTAATCGTAAATTTTAATTTCGAAATAATCGCAATATAATCATAATCAAAAGATTTCACTTTGATTACAATCATAATATAATCGTAATCGCAATGCAGATAATCGCAATGTAATCTTTATCAAAAAGCTATATAATCGTAATCGAGCACAAATATACGATTACATTCATGATTACATATTTTTTTCTCTTCTTCCTTTCGCGCAGTCCATAAAATACTGAGTCGGTGAGTTAAACATTGCACCAAGGAAAGACTAGTCCACGTTTGTAGCTCATTAAATCGCCCCTAAAGTTAAAAGTGAGAAGAGGTCATAGGTCATAAGGGAGCAGTTCGGGTGAAACATAATGCATACTTTACACTGTATATAGCCAGTGCTATAGAGGGCTGCTCCTGGTATAAGTAGTATAAGACATAGAAATAGCCTGACTTCGTTAAAATGTATGGGAATTGGGGAAAAAACTTTTATGTGGTCATTCGAGGTGTCTTGTTTCGCAGGTTATTGAGTGGGAGTGATAAAAAATAAAAAAGAAAGAAAAATACTATACTTATGGTTTTATTATGGGCACTTAGCAATAAGACAGACATCACAATCTTTCAAATGTGAGATTCGAAGACTAATGAAAATTGGGAAAAAAAGAGATGTTTGAATTGCATGTGACAATTTATCTAACAGCTCATTCGCATGTTGGATTTCTCAGTGGTTATATCTATATGGTTGTTTCCAAGGATCAAGAGAAAGAGATGGCTAAGAGAAACAACAACAAAAAAAATTTGAAGATTATTTCACGGAATCTGTATCAGATTTGAATGAAAAAGGTGTGAAATTTTTAAAATAGAAATGCAAATTGTGTTCGTCAGATGTCAGAGTCTCCATAAAAACCAAATCTAATTTGAACACCCACATGCAGGTAATTTTTGTAATAGATATATGCATATTGTATAGATTTATTTTAGAAATATTGCATAGTGATACCTTGTCTTTTTCTTTTAAATTGTAGTGAAAGGAATTTTTTATATTAAATTAATTATATAGTGTTTTTAATCATAAGTATAAAGTTTGTTTATTCAAAATTTGTATTTTAATATATCTGGATAAGTTAAACATATAGATCAGTTTTCTTACAAAAGGTCTAATAATAAAAGATTTTATATATATATGTATGTTTATTTTATCAGAATCCCCCCCCCCCCCAAAAAAAAACAGAAATTAAGATTGGTTTGTCAATAAATATACGGGTGTAAGTAGGATTTCTTTAAGGGTGAAGGACAATGGTAATGATACCTAGTTGTTGGTAAATTCTTTTAGCATATGCGCCGGCAAATTCAATGACGAGCCCCTGAATTTTGAAATGTAACCACCAAATTTTCTTTATCTCTTATCCGAAAAAAACTACAAAAAAATCTCTCTAAATGAGTCATAAATAAATAATATGGGTAAAAAAGATAGTTACTTTTTTTTCCCGAGAAAGATTTGTTTTCCCTCTCTCCCCTCCCCCAATATACTCCTACCAAAAGACAATATTTTAAATTATTATTATTAGTAGTAGTATTTGCCTATTAATGTTCAAGTATCTCAATTTTGTTTTAAATATGTGGTTCAAGAGGACAGAGGCATGCAAATCAAAGAAAAAAGAAAGAATTGGTTTGAATCTCCCATTTCGAAAATTTTGGTAGAAGCTTATTTTATTTAATTTTTCTTCATTTTTTAAATTTTGTTTTGCTTTTATCTCTAAATATCTTGCAACGAATGTTCTGAGGAAAATATCATTAGTTAAACTCATTTCATGTTTAATTTTTGTGTTAAAAAAATAAGTAAAAGGTTGCGAAACACAGGGTCCCCCCCCCCGGCAATTTTAGTGTATGTGTAAGAGGAGGGGGGATTATTCTACGTACACCGGTATTCGTGAATTTTAAATCAGAATTTCGCATGTTGCAAATACCTATTCTATCAATCAAACATCCTTAGAAATGCTCTTAATTTCAAAATAAATTTATAATAATGAAATCAGTTCTAAAGTATTCAAAAAGGAAAACATATACTATTTATATAGAAAAGAATAGCTCATTTAATATAAATGATTTATTTTTTCTTTAAAAATAAATAAATAAAAGGAAACTCATATTTTGTAAATTTGTAACTCTAGTTTGTAACATGTGGACTACGGAATTAGTGTAATCGAACTGTAATCCTAATCGACTAGTTCGGTAATCGTAATCCAACAAAAAAATATTAATCGTAATCCAAACGTAATCGTAATCTAGAAATAAAAAAATGGATAATCGATTATGTAATCGTAATCAGACTTGCATGAATAGAGACATAATCGTAATCTGTTTTTTGAAATTGAAAATAATCGTAATCTTAATCGATTACAGTCCTGTGTAATCGACTCGAAGTCTGCTACTAACTCAAATGAAAGCATAGTTTTAATATGCTTATGATTTGAAAGCGGTTGCAACAATGAAAGATAATTTGCGATAAATCATTATTTTTTTTATCAAATAATAATCATATTTAAAATTATGCATATGCGCTAACGCCAAACTGCTAGAACAAAAAAGCGTCAATCTGCTTTCGCTAACTTCGCAAAATCTTTCTAGATCCCGAACTTTGTTCATTCTAGATTTCGCACTTTGAAGAAAAAAGATTTCGTATCTATATAAGAGTAATATCCCAACAAATACTCGACTTATGGCCGTAAACTGGTTTCGTCGCGGCGAGAAAGAGTTAGGGCCATTTGTGGCTAAACAATATTGTACCATAAATGACTGGCTGCTAATTGCGGCAGCGGTCGTCAAGCCGATAACGGATCGGCGATGAAAGAATTGTTGCGTTTACTTTGCCAGCCAACTCTTAAGGGTCGGTTAATGGCTAACATGTAATGGCCCATCATCTTGTAGAACGCAGAGGGCTAATGTCGTTTAACCGGCATTTTTATTTAAAGAAAGGATTTTTTAAAAATCTATTTCTTTTAGCGTAAATTTAATTATTTTAAATTAGGGTTTTAATAAGCATATAAAAATTATGCGAGATATATATTTAAAATAGTAAATTAGGTGACATATTTTTATTTAGTTAGAAAATATAAAAAAAATAGAAATGATCTCCAAAATGTATACAATATTCCAAATATTTTTTTCACCGGCGCCGTATTACACTCATTACAAATATAAACAAGTAAGAAAAATCATGCGTTAAGCATAGATTATGAAGCACTTTCCAACGCTTCATGAAATCTTAGACAAAACTTCGTTATTTAGGTAAATAAGGATATAAAGCCAAATATAGATAACATGTATTCCAGTAATATTGAACAGCCTTGTATTTGATCTGTCAGCTAATATACATACTATATATTGGAAAAATTTAGTTTAGCAAAAAATGCCTAGAAGCTTGAAATTTCTCTTTCAACAATATGTACTAATAAATGGAAACATACTTGAATACTTTGTTCACCCTTATAGTTTGCCTAGTACCTTTATTACACATCAGTGTTAAGATAAAATTTACTTTAAACTAAAACACTCTTAAAACAACTGAAATCACTTTCTCATAAGTTATCATTCATAGGCCCTATGTACCCAATTCTTTGCGTGGACCTGTATATCATTTTATCTAAATTCTGAAAACATTTCTTAGTAAATTGAATGCAGTTCAGTGTAAAAATACATAATTTATTTAAGAATCACCTTTTAGTAATTTATGCTCATATTCGGTAAAGTTGGCGAGCTCTTTTGGGTAGCCCTGTATATTAACTATATAGCATTTATACACACCATATAATATGCTTAAGTTTAGTGAAACTTATACGCGCATATCATAATTAAAATGCATTTCATCCATCCATCAGCTATCATCGGATACATATACAGTACGTCGTAAAGATTGTACTATTTGAAATCTTTTCTGTGTCCCTGTAAATACTATGTACTTTACATTAGGGAAGGCAGTATCATATAATTTATACTAAGCCTCAATGACACACATCAATTTTATTATACATGAAACAGTTTAATACATTTAAAATATGTCACGCAAAATTCCCCCTTTTACCATTATCTAATGGAATTCTTTTGTGTGGCCCTGTAAATGAATAATAGCTACATTTTCACCCTATATTTTATAGAATGCATATTTTAATGCACCTCGTAAAAGCATATAAATTTTAATATGTTTGACAGGGTATAACATCGTTAAAATTCCTTTGAACGATTTTTCCCTCATAGGCCGTAATGTAATGGGAAACTTTTGATACTCCCTGCAGATAAACTAATCATGGTAGAAACTTCATTTTCAATAGGCTTCGTGGTAGGGTAAACGTCAATAACATTCTAAAATTTCATGGCAATCCGAGTATATTTACGTGAGTTAGAGCGCGGACAGACGTCCAGACAAACCGAATGCATAAGCACTTTTCAACTTTGTTGGAAAGTGCTAAAAAAATAAGGAAAATGAATAAATACTTAAAATAGATTTATAAGAAATATTAAAAAAAAAAAAAAAACTCTTAGATTGTGCCTAAAGCAGTCCCTGTTTTCCCACCTCTCTTAGTAATGCCAAACTTACGCATTATATACATAACATCATTTTTAGCCATAAATGCGTAAATATTTCTAAAACTAACGATTGTAGTATGCCTAAAATTAGCTTAAAAATACAATTATTTTCTCTTCTTCACTCTCTCCTTTTTTTTTTTTTTTTTTTTTTTTTTTTTTTTTAAGAACGATTATAATTTTTCTCATTCAAAATTTTAGTTTCGGTGAAAGCATTTAATAAAACGCGGAATTTAATTTTTATGCTCTAAAATGTACATTGACGACTTTTTCTCTTTCACACATTCTTATAAATTACATAAAGTTATCTTCTCTGTAAATTATGTATTAAAATCTATATATGTATGTTTTTATAAACTCACTGGAATGTAATACACGTGAAAATATTTTCCTATGAAATCTGAGAACCTCCCTGAATTTTGTTCTGAAATTCCCATGGAAGCTGTTAAATCCAATATGGCAACTTAAAGACACAAGCTTTAATTTATTTCTGTTCGAAAATGCATGAAACTATACAATGTTTATTGCATTAATACGAAAAAAATGTATTTAAAAAGTTTCCTCTAGCATTTAAAGATTACATTTTTTTTTTTCAATGTGAAGTTTTAATCATGTCAATAGTTTTAATTTTCGTAAATCATCTTAAAAAAAAAAAAAAAAAAAAAAAAAAAAAAAATGTCACTGCTGATTGTATTTTGCTACTTCTTAAAAGCATAAGATCTCAAGTCTTCCGGAGGGGAGTGGGGGAGGGGCATTGTGATGCATGTGTGAGACAGTGCTGTAGCTAGGACTGAACACTAGGGGGGGGGGGCTCAAGAGAGTGTAGGGGGGAACTCATAATTTTTTTCTCTCTCTCTCTCTAACACAGAAAGATAAATTAGTGCATATTCACATTGTAGGTGCTATGTTTCTCATTAAACTGTTCTAATAATTTCATTTTATGCTAATAAAAGTATATGATTATGAAATTTTTGAGTGTATAACTGGTGCAAAATTAATCATCATGTTATCTTCATATGTACAAATAGGATGAGGGAGTGTTGAAACACTTATTTTAAATACAATTTAATAATTCTGCAAAACAGTGAAAGGGTCTCAAAACTAAATTAGATATTTGAAGAGAATTTCATTTGAATTTTCGGCACAAAAATTCATTTATTGACCTTTGAATCTTTTCCAGGGGGAGCCCAAAATATTTTAGGGAAGGCTGAGCCGCCCATAATGCCCCTTTAGCTACGGCCCTGGTGTGGGAGGTAATGTCCCTCGGACCAACCCCTGAATTTAATGGGGTAGCAGAGAAGGCTCGGGTGGGACCCGGCCAATTCTCTACATTTATCTGTGATGACAAAATTTCGACACATTGCCCTGACAAATTTAGAGGTTTTCTACTTTTTTTTCTTCGTTAAAAAAACAATTTCTCATACTTTATCGCAAAAATTACTGTCCACCATTCGAAATGTCCGTTATTCAGAGGTTAAACATACAAAAATTTAGATTTTGGAAATGGAGATCAGTAAACTGTCCGTTAAATAGAGGTGTCCGCTATCTGAGAGTGTCCGTTATGGAGCTTTTACTGCATCTTTTATATAAAAAAATATGATAGGACTTCTCAAATATGCACGTTGCGCTGGTGCAGATTTAAGACAATTGTTTTGCTTCTTATTGTTATAAATATGTATGTGTGTGTGTGTTATTTTTCCGAACTATAACATTAAAAAAAGCTATAACTAATTTTTTACAAGGATAATTTATGTTTTCAACTTGCTATAAAGAAACAGACTAATGTAGTTTTTTTTTTTTTTTTTTAATCGAAACTTTTCTTTAATGCCGGAAATAAATCCATTATTTTTCCATTAATACGATAGATTGATGAAATCTATTAAAGATGAAGGAATAAATAAATTTTGATGTAAGAAAAATATAAAATGCTTGAAAAATACAGACTTATCAAAACAAAAATCCGCTTGCTTGCTTGCTCCGTTTCGTCTGCTACTGGGATATCGTGAACTATGACGTCACACCAATAACGCACCGTTTTCCAGTCGCGCGCTTTTCTATTAACTTTAAGCTTAATTTAACCCTTTAACGGTCAAAGCATTTTCTTTGCCAACAAGGAAGGTCTCCATACGGGCATATTCAGAAAAATCTGAAAAAATTACAGAATGTTCTTCTCATATAGTTATATATGTTTAAAAAAAAATTTCGGCGGAATCTCCTTATAACGTCCGTAAAAAAATAATAAAAATTTCGTTTATTTGGCGATTTATCTCCGGTTGGCGAAAAAACGAAATTTTGAAAAATACGCTTTTACGCTTCGAATACTTTTTAAAGAAAAAACTTTCTATGTTCAATTTATTTAAATAATTTTAGTATAAGTAATTTTAGTTTTGCATTTTTACTTTATTTTAAGTGTAATTTTGTCATATACGTTTATATATACTTATAACAAAATGAAATTAATATATTTTATCATTTAAAACACAATTTAAATTGATTAAAATTGTTCCAAATTGAAAAATACACTGTTAAAAATCTGCTGCATTTTGTTGCAACGCACTCCCTTGCTTGTATAGAAAACGGTTACTTGGCCGTGAAATGAAGCTTTCTCATTGGTTGGAATAGAGATATTATATACAAGCGGTGGAGTGCGTTGCAACAAAATGCAGCAGATTTTTAACAGTGTATGACACTGTCAATTCACCGTGCTATGGAGCATTCTCATTGGTCAGAAGAGAGACACTCTATAAAAGTAGTGGAGTGACGTTGCAGTAAATGCAGCATATTTGTAACAGTGAAGTCAATTAAAATCAATTTTCAGATTCGTTAAAGTCGTCTGCTTTTGGCGAGGAAATGCACTGCTCGCCAAATCCCGCGTCGCTTTCGGCTTTTCACGCCAATTATTCCAAACTTTTATTTTTTACATATCTAATAATGTAATTCCGCCGCTAATTTTCACTGATCCTTTATTACCTACATGAGTAGTTTAATTCGTATTTTTTTCAAAAAATTCTGAGTATGCTCCCAATGGAGACCTTCCTTGTAAGATGTTGAAATAAATTAATGACACCGGTAATTGTGAACAAATATATATGTAAATAGGAAAAGGTGATTTTTCTAATGCATAATAAAATAGAATTCTTAAAATGAAAATTCCGGTGTCGTTGTTGCATATGCGAATTAAAATTTTGTGGTTTCGTAGCGAAACCAATGAACGTTAAAGGGTTAAAAGCTATTGACCCATTTTTTTTACATTTTTTATGAAATTTTCGGAATCTACGAGTCTGTAATTATCAGAAAAACATGCAGCTGATTGATTTCCCGATGTGTGCAAATTCCTCATTCTTTTGTAAAAATTAGATTACAATTTTCTTATTTTTAGAGAAAAACTAATAGCGCCAAAGATAATTGCATACAAAATTCCAAAAAGAGTGAAATAGGAACATGATATTAATAAAAAACTGTTCAATAAAGTGATTTTTTTTTTTTTTTTTTTTTTTTTTCGGAGATAGGCTGCCACCTATAATATCATTTTCAAAAGAAAAAAAAAAAAGAATTGAGAATTTTTACTAATAAGACAAAAACAAGAAAACTAAATAGGATATCAATTTGAAAATTTGAAACATGGGTAAAAAAAAATTTACATCAGTGTGTAATTCTTTTTAAAAATCGGAAGAAAGAAAATTTTACTGTTAGGAAAACTAATGACGCCAGAGACATTCATAAAAAAAAAAAGAAAAAAAAGCAACGAGGATGAAGAAGAGACCAACGAAAAGTAATTTAAATTAATGGTAAATATTTAACTAATTAACCAATTTAGACCATTGAAAACATTGAATATATAAATATCATAAAATGAATTTTGCGGCGGGTTTCACCTGCTAGGGATTATCCGAGAATTAAGGACACGGGAAAAGAATTGTTTTGAATATAATTTTTGAGATGGATATCGTAGGTATTTAGTTATGCATCGTTATAGCCCGGTATCAATTTTTATTAGTTTTTTAAATTAATTTTTTATTTGTTTTATTTATTTATTTATTTGTTTGTTTATTTGCCCTTTCAAGAGATTTTTCTTCAATAAAAATAATGCGCTTTTAATCTTTCAGCTAATTTTTTCTCTGTTTAATAAAATTTATTCCGTATTCATGAAGCGATTTTTTAAAATTATTCGCGACTACTTGGCTTCGTAAAAGCTAAAAGGAATTAGATTTCAAATTTTTAGCCTAATACAATAAGTTTTGTCATCTATGATTTTTGAGCTTTAGCCATTTTTAGAGATTTTTTTTTCGTTCCATGTCGACTTTTGTTAATATCACACACACACACACACACACACACAAAAAAAAAAAAAAAAAAAAAAAAAAAATCTGATCAACTAAACAAATCAATATTCCAGTTTATTATAACAAATTTGGTACTTCTAGGTTATCCCGTTGACCAAAAAACGATCGCCAAAAAATAAGATTAAGTGCCAATAATGGAGGATCGTGAATGTAACATTCAATGATATTAAATGCGATACACGTATTTAAAACATCATTAAGTGATTTTTTTCGATTTTTTATTTATATTTTTATCAATATTCTACTAATTATTTGTTTTTTTTTATGATTATTATTTAAAAGAAAAAATATGTCGATATGTATATTACAAATTTAAAATTTTTTCGCCAAAACTAACCTTTATACTATCTTAATTTTCTTATAATAATATTCCGTACTTACTTCAAATTATTAAATTAGAATCTTGTTTCTAAATCTAATCTGTTAATCCTTATGCAGACGATATAAATTCTTAATTTGCCTTAAAAAACATTATTCCAGTATGCGTAAATTTAAAAAGATGGCTCTAAATTAAAAATATTCTTAATTAAAACTTTATTTCTTAATATTCCAAATAAAACTGATTTCTTCTATGTTTTTATCAACCCTTTTTAAGAAAGTCTTATTAAATTTATTCCAAAACCATACCTTTCAAAAAATATCATTATTTTATTTTATCTATTTATTTATTTTTCCTACGTCAACCTTTGATGTGTGCATATTAATAAATTCATTTCTTTTCTTTTTCTCTTAAAATTAATCATTTATAAAAATCGTCTGCGTAAGATATTTAAAATTCTGAGTCAATTATAAATTGGTTAAATAATATTTTTTTTTAATAAATTTATCGTCTGTTTAAAAATAGCCTCGTAGCTGGACAAGAATTCTGTTTACATAAAAGAATGATGGTTTGGAGGTTACAGAATGTTCCAGTACTTTCTTTTTTAGTTTAGAAGGTGGAAGTCTCGAGATGAGAGAGAAGATTTCTTGGGTTGCTTCTTCGATGAGGACAGCTCGCTGAAATAATGATGGAATTTTAGCAAAAGGAGCTTTTCCTTCCTCATTATTACGAATCTAATAAATGAATTTACAGCAGCCCATGACTAATTATTGGATCTTCTACATTTATTATTTTATTTTGTTTTTTCCCTCGCTTGCCATGACTGCGCGTTTCTTTTTAACCAGTGGAAATAATTCGAGTTCTCCTTAAATCGTCACAACTAATCGAAAAGTCCGACAGGATTATTTATCTGTGCTGCCGTTTTTGGATATTTAAAGAAAATTGCGATGGAACGAAGAAAAGCATGCTATCGCCGAAGTTCGATTGAAGGACATTCTATATGGTATTTTCGGCTTGCTAATGAAATCGGCTGTGGACCGAAATGATGATAGCTTTGTGAACCGCCGATTATCGACTTCTCGTGAATGTTTTTGTGCCTAAATCGCCGTAATTTCTTACTTAATTAAAGTAAAAGAAATGCTCTTTCTAAAGAACTTCACAGCTATGCTTAGAAAGAATTAGTACTTGCTTCGAGTCTGATGTGGATTTCCTGACGCTTGATGTTGATCTGTGCGCACAAATTTTGATTGAGTATTCATGGTCATAGGAAAATTTTTGAAAAATAATTACTTCAAAGTGCTGAGTATGCGAAAGGTATTTGATGAGGAATTTAATGAAGAATGGATTTTATTGAAGATTTTTCGTGAACTGTAAGTTTATTTTATTAAATGTTTTGATTATTATTTCTATTCTATTTATGATTGATGGAAAGTATTTATTATTTATTTATTTATTTATTTATTTATTTATTTATTTATTATTTTATTGATGAGAGTAATTTGAAGTTAATTTATTAATTTACTAATTTATTTATTATTTTATTATTTATTGTATGTTATGGATCTGATATAGTAATTTTGAAAAAATATGTAATTGATAGAAATTATTAACTTTGAAATTTATTGCGAATGATTTTACGATCAGGATTTAATAAAGAAAATAGAAGTGCTTCATTTATTCTAATTAGTAAGAATCAAAAAATTATGGAAGATCCTAAGTTCGTACCGTTTGACCCGAGTTCTGGAATGAACATTTTGTCGTGGTTAACTTATTTTGATACAACATGTGAAAAGGAGAAGAAAAATCTAGAATGGAAATTTAATTCTATTTCGCAATATCTGAAAGGGGAAGCGCAAAAAATTTATATCAATGACTGTTTAAATTGTACGGATTATGAACAAATTAAGAAAATTTTGATAGAAAGATTCATTCAATTAGACATCCCGAGTTTTTCTGATTTTTCAAATCTGAAATTAGATAATTTAGACAATTTAGAAACTTATTGTCGTAAAAAAGTGGAAATTGGTAGGAAATTACATCTTAGTGAAAATATACTATTACAAGGTTTAACTGATGGTTTAAAACCAGAATTCAAAAACAATATTATTATAAATCCTCCTAGTAGTACCACAGAATGGTACCGGGTTGTCAAACAATTCGTGGAAGTTTCCACCCCACTAGTTTCAAACCAAGTAATAAATCAACCATCAGCTAGACAAAATTTTCAATCTTTTCAACCAACTAGGCCCTGGATTCAGCCAGTTAGGCCCAATAATACACCTAGGAATTGGATTCCCCAAAGGTAATATCAGTTTCAAAGACCTAGAGTTTGTCAAAATAATTATATTCAAAATTCATACCCTTCAAGACCTTGTAGGATATGCACAAATAGGGGTGTCAGTAATGCTTTTCATTGGGAAAGAGAATGTATTTTTAGGAGTGAGTTGCCATCCTCTGATACTCTTCCAAGTAGCTCACAAAATAATTCTCATAATATTTGACTATTAATTGTGTATGGATGTACAAATAATTATAATTTGCCATGTGTTGTAGATACTGGCTCAACTATTGCAATATTGCCAATTAAATTTGTTAAAAAACTTAATGCTAAAATTGAGACTATACCCTCAGTTACCATTGGTCAGGCAAAAGGATTTTTACATATAAATAAAAAATGTAGTGTTCTTCTAAAAGTGGGTAAAATTAAAAAATATGTTAACTTTTTAGTATGCAATACAAATTTGGATTATGCTATTTTGGGGTTAAAAGAATGTTCTAAATTTAAATTAAACATAGAATGTAAAAATTGTATTGTAAGGCAGGGAAGGAAAATTATAACTAACAGTATATCCATACATAATGAGAGATCCCTTCATTTCAATACAGTAAATATGGACCAAGTACAACAAAACAGGGATCAATCTAATGAATTTGTAACCTCAGAATATAAAAAAAATATGAAATTAAATACTGGTAATACTGTAGCAATAGATAATTATGATAATGAAACACTGAATGTAAGTAATCATGATATAGAGTTACAATCTACTTGTGGAAATATTATGAAAAATGAAGACTGTGTTGAATATGATCACGCAATTAATGTGCATCCTGATTATAGAGGTTCCATGACTCTTCAAAATTTTCGCGATAATTCGGATTCAGATTTAACTGGGGAAATAAATTTAATTCAAGATGTAAATTTAAGGGAATTAGTTCATATTTATAGTGATATTTTTGCAAAGCATAAATATGATGTGGGTAGGATTAATATTGAACCACAACGCGTTATACTAAACTCAGACCTACCTATATCTTTGAGGCCCTACCGAACATCTCCTCTAGAAGAAATAGAAATAAAAAACCAAATTCAATCATTGTTAGCAGTCGGACTGATAAAGGAAAGTAATAGCCCCTATTCTGCCCCTGTTACACTAGTTATGAAAAGAGAGGAAGGTAAAAAAACGCGATTATGCATAGACTATAGAAAATTAAACGCAATAATTAAAAATGATGCAGAACCCTTGCCCCGTATCGATGGAATTTTAGATAAATTGAGTAGTGCTCAGTATTTTTCAACTTTGGATTTAGCCTCTGGCTACTGGCACATACCAATACATCCATCCGATACAGAAAAATTAGCATTTGCAACCAATTTTGGACTTTTTGAGTGGCTCGTGCTCCCTTTTGGCATAAAAACGGGCCCTCCCATATTCAATAGAACCATTCGAAGAATCCTTAATAAATATAAAATCGACTTTGCGTGCCACTATTTTGATGATATTATAATTTTCTCTTCCTCATTAGAAGAACATTTAAACCATTTAGCTCAAATTTTTGACATTTGCAAACAAGAAAACATTAAACTTTCTAAATGTAAATTAGGCCAAAATAAAATCAATTTCTTAGGTTATGAAATCACTAATGGAACTATAACACCAGCAAATGCCAATATTGAAACCATCAAAAATTTAAAACCTCCTTCAAATGTGAAAGAGTTACAACGATTTCTAGGTTCCATTAATGTTTACCATAAATTCATAAATAAATATGCTGAAATTAGATATCCTCTGAACCGATTACTTAAAAAAGACACAATATGGGAATAGAACTCAGAGTGCCAGGAGTCTTTTGAAAAATTAAAAAATTCTTTAATTGCTAAACCCATCCTCAAAATTTATGATCCTAAATTACCTTTACATATGTTTGTAGATGCCTCTCAGATAGCAGTAGGTGCTGTTCTAAAACAACCTGATAAAGAAAATTTCTTACATCCTATTGCTTATCATTCTAGAATTTTGAAGAGTTATGAGCAAAATTATTTCATAACTGAATTAGAATGTTTAGCTATTATAGATACTCTTGACAAATTCTATCATTACTTTCATGGTGTCAAGTTTACAATTCATACGGACCACGCATCTCTAGTATGGTTAAAGAGTGTTAAAAACTTAAGAGGTAGGCTTTTTAGATGGTCGCTCAAACTTAGTATGTTTGATTATGAGATAAAATATGAAAAGGGTTCAACAAATGTCGAAGCAGACATGTTGTCACGAAATCCTGTTTGTCATTTTAATCAACATATTAGTTTATTGCTAGATAGGAAAGAAATTATAGAGATGCAAGACAAAGACAATGTTTGTGACAAAAAATATAAAAAAGAGAATGGAATTATTATAGTTCAGAAAAAGGGATTCAAAAAAATTGTTGTACCAATGTCATTAAGAAAAAAATTACTCCATATTGCTCATGATAATTTTGGACATTTAGGGATTCAAAAAATGCTTAATTTAATATCTCCCAACTATTATTGGCCTAATATGACAATAGACATTACAGAATTTGTTAAACATTGCGATACCTGTCAGAAAAATAAAAAACCAAAACAGAAAAGATTCGGCTTATTACAAGCTATGCCAGCAACAGATCAACCTTTTGAATGTCTTTCTATTGATACTGTTGGTGGATTTAACTATTACAACTCAACAAAAAAATTCTTACACATAATAATAGATCATGCAACTAGATTTTTTGGGGCTTTTCCCTCCAAAAATGTTACCACTGAAACATACACTAACTGTTTAAAACAAATTTTCAATATCAAAGCACCTCAAAAAATACTTAGTGACAGGCATAAATCTGTCAGATCTCCAAGATTTAAGAAATTCCTTAGAAATCATCATGTTCAACAACGTTTTACATCCGCACATCATCCTCAGACCAATGGAAAGGTAGAGCGCGTTAATCAGACTATAGTTACCAGGCTTAAATGTAAAGTTAATTCCACTTCTTCTAAAATACCTTGGACTAGATTATTAAACCAAGTCATCGAAGAATACAACAATACGCCCCATTCTATCACCAAATTCCCACCTGCCTATTTATTTTATGGTCAGTTGCCTTATGAATCTCTTTTAAAACAAAACTATTACCCTCCAGTAGACAAAGCCCTCAAAATTGCGAAAGCGCGAACTCATGAATTTCACCTTAAAAGTAAAAGGCTCTATGATCGAAATTTTGTTGAATGCCCATTAAAAATACAAGACTCTGTAATTTATGAAGAATTTAAATACCCTAACACTCGAAAATTAGAACCTACTTTCTCTGGACCATATAAAATTATAAATAAACTTTCTGATGTAACTTATGAAATAGATAAATTTAATTATGAGACAGTACAGAATTCCGTTATTGTGCATGTTTCTAAATTAAGACCCTATTTTTCACCCGAAGATTTTAAACTGTTTCATGAGCAACCCAAAAAACAAACAAAACCTCAGATACAATCACAATCACTAGATCAAACTAAAGTCAAGACAATAGATTAAATTTTAATTCTTAGTCTTTAAATATTTTATCACCATAATTTTCAACATCAGCAGGTATGTTCTTGGAGGCCTACAAGAATATTACTTGTTTTTGGGAGTTTTTGGGGTTAAATTGGGCTCCTTATGCAGGCATAAGGTGAACACTTTGATTGTAAAAGCTTTCAAATTGATGTTGATAAATTAATTTTAAGGGTGTTTAAGTCTAACTATATTTACTCATGTATTTGACCTTAGTATTATTCTATTTATTCAGCAGATATTTATGTTATAACAGTTATAAAATCTAATGATTCTACTCAAACCTATAACATAATATGTGATTTTCAGTGATTGTGAAAATTACAGATATTAAAAGTTTTTCAAAAAAGCACACTATTTTTATTTCCATTTCTCAATTAAGAATGACACCTTTTATTCCTATATTTTATTATTAAAGTTTATAAACCATGTGTAGATAAAACTTTATTCTACATTTGGCATTTGAAAACTTATAACCAAATTTGACAATTTTGTAAAAGAGTATCAGAGAGGAATTATTGTAAGGAAATACTGGTTGAGAGTCCATTTTCTAAATAGTTAGATTTAATTTATTTGGATTTTGGCATTATTATGATTTTTTTTTATTTATACTTTCGGCTAGCAAAAAATACTTTCTTATGCTATTAGAAGATAAGAAAATTATTTAGTTGCTATGTAATTATTTTTATCCTCAACCAGTTTTTTCCCTATCAATAATAAACAAATAGTGATATTTTCTTTTGATTATACTCTTGTTTTACTATTATTATTATTATTATTATTATGATTTCTATAATGAAGTTTAGTATTAATTATACTCTTATTGAAAAATATTAGGATATGGAGTCTTATTATATTATTACTTATTATTGTTGTTATTGTCATTATTTAAATTTTTCTATATTATTTATTATTGATATTGAGAGTGATGCTATTTATTATTGAAAAATTGATATATTACTGAAAGATGTTGGATCCAATATAACATTAAAACCAAAGATTAAACTAGGTTTAAAGATCTTTAATTAAAGAGACTATATCTAGCGAACTACAAGGAAGAATTGCATTTTTAAAACTATTTGAGACTTTTCATTTGAAGGACTGTATGTAGTCAACTAAGTTTGAGAAGAATGTTTTAGGTAGCCTTTAAAGACTTTATTTCCTACAAGGACTGTATTCAGTGAACATTGGAAAAGACTTTTATATATATTGAAAGACTTGTTTCATTTAAAGGACTTATTTAAAATAAACTATGCATTAAGTCATTGTAATTATTTAAACTTCCATGAGAACGAATTTTTATTGTTTTTATTATATTTTTATCTCTTGCTTATTAATATTCATAACTTATTTACTGTTATTATATGTATTATCTCCTATGCACTTACAAATGGTAAGTGATGTTGTAACATTATTGTATTTCTTTCAGGGAAATGCTCCTACCTAAATTTAATTCAGAATTATTTTCTCTTAGCTATTTTATTTTAATTGCTAATATTTTTTATATTGCGTTAATTTTCTTTTCTTCCATCTCTTGGCTTCCTGAGTTTGACATTTTTATTCCAAAATTTAACTTTTCTAAATTATTATATTTCTGTTGTCTGAACTTGTAGTTTTATTTAACTATCAATTTCATACAAAGTCTTGGGGAGGGGGGATAATATTACAAATTTAAAATTTTTTCGCCAAAACTAACCTTTATACTATCTTAATTTTCTTATAATAATATTCCGTACTTACTTCAAATTATTAAATTAAAATCTTGTTTCTAAATCTAATCTGTTAATCCTTATGCAGACGATATAAATTCTTAATTTGCCTTAAAAAACATTATTCCAGTATGCGTAAATTTAAAAAGATGGCTCTAAATTAAAAATATTCTTAATAAACTTTATTTCTTAATATTCCAAATAAAACTGATTTCTTCTATGTTTTTATCAACCCTTTTTAAGAAAGTCTTATTAAATTTATTCCAAAACCATACCTTTCAAAAAATATCATTATTTTATTTTATCTATTTATTTATTTTTCCTACGTCAACCTTTGATGTGTGCATATTAATAAATTCATTTCTTTTCTTTTTCTCTTAAAATTAATCATTTATAAAAATCGTCTGCGTAAGATATTTAAAATTCTGAGTCAATTATAAATTGGTTAAATAATATTTTTTTTTAATAAATTTATCGTCTGTTTAAAAATAGCCTCGTAGCTGGACAAGAATTCTGTTTACATAAAAGAATGATGGTTTGGAGGTTACAGAATGTTCCAGTACTTTCTTTTTTAGTTTAGAAGGTGGAAGTCTCGAGATGAGAGAGAAGATTTCTTGGGTTGCTTCTTCGATGAGGACAGCTCGCTGAAATAATGATGGAATTTTAGCAAAAGGAGCTTTTCCTTCCTCATTATTACGAATCTAATAAATGAATTTACAGCAGCCCATGACTAATTATTGGATCTTCTACATTTATTATTTTATTTTGTTTTTTCCCTCGCTTGCCATGACTGCGCGTTTCTTTTTAACCAGTGGAAATAATTCGAGTTCTCCTTAAATCGTCACATGTATAATTTGGCTAATAGTTTGGCGATTTGTATAACTTGGCGAAATTGGTCGACGGGATAACCTAGAAATAATACAAATTTTGTTGTCTGCGATTTTTGGTTATTTAATGCTTTTTAATACAATTTTAATCATTTTTGAGTTAGCGGCAATTTTTTGACATTCAAAAAAAGATTTTTTCACACACTTTTATTTTAAAATAGTAAATTTTGTCCTACACGATTTTTAATTTTAACAATTTTTATACGACTTTCAATATGGTTTTTGGCAATTTTTTAAAAGTCCTTGGCGATTTTTATACATTTAAAAAGTAAACTCAGTTTCAAATTTTTAGATTAATGCAGTAAATTTTATCTTCCGCGATTTTCAATACGATTTAGAGTAAGATTCCTAAGTTTTTTCGAGTTCTACTGCAATTTTTTGGGGCATTCAGATACAGAATTAGGTTTAGTTTGAAATATTGGGTTGGAAACTAAGTTCCCGCAGTTTTTTTAAATAGAAGTTTTCTACCAGAATCTATATTTTGTTTTTTTGGATACTAGAGCTAATTTGTGTTGAAACACAGACCTATAAAATGGAGTGTCAAGTTGAGAAAAAGGAACATTTTCGACACCACCTTCTCTTTGCTTTCAATCAAGGTTGTAAGGCCGCAAAAGCTGCTCGTGACATTTGTGCTGTGTATGGCGAGGGTGCGATAGCTGAAAGAACCGCCCATGATTTGTATGCCAAGTTCAAAAATGGAAATTTTGACATCAAAGACGCACCTCGTTCTGGCCGTCCAGTTGAGTTCGATGAAGAGCGATTAAACCAACATTTGCACGAAAATTCGCGTCAAACGACAAGAGAACTGGCAAAGAAAATGAAATTCTCCCACACTGCTATAGTGAAGCATCTTCACTCGATGGGAAAAGTTCAGAAGTTTGGAGCATGGGTTCCGCATGTTTTAAGTGACAACAACAAGAATCAACGAGCCGCAATCTCCGCTGGTTTGCTTGCTCGTCACCGCTCAACTCATGGAAACAAGCAACGATTTCTTTACCGAATCGTTACTGGCGATGAAAAATGGTGCCTGTACATTAATATGAAGCAACGCAAGGAATGGCTCAGCCCTGGTAAATTACCAACACCGCGTGTAAAACAAGATCTTCACCCACGTAAAACGATGTTGTGCGTATGGTGGGACTGGGAAGGCATTATCCATTACGAACTGCTTGAACGGAACTAAACAGTCAACGCGGAACTCTATGTTCGACAAATGGAACGTAGCTATTCAAGAGAAAAGACCTAATCGGCAGCATGGAGTCCTTTTGCTGCACGACAACGCCCGCCCTCATATCGCCAATATGACCAAGGAAGCCATTCAAACGCATGGCTGGGAAGTACTGCCGCACCCGCCGTACTCTCCTGATTTGGCACCAACGGATTTCCATCTCTTTCGATCTCTATCAAACGCTATGCGCGGAGTTTCGTTCAATACTGATGCAGACTTGAAAGCTTGGTTGGATGAATTTTTCGAGTCGAAACCAGGGGATTTCTACCAACGAGGTATTGAAAATCTTGTTGAACGTTGGGAAGAAGTTGTAAACAACAAGAGAGAATACATTGTTGATTAATTATTTGTTATTTTTTATTGAAAAATAAACTTTGAAATAATTTTTAAAAAACGGCGGAAACTTAGTTGCCAACCCAGTTGGCATTCCATAGTTGACATTCCATTTAAACCCTTTCGACTCGGGTGTCACTTACACAAATTTTATTTGGTTTACACCACTTTTTAAAAAAGTTTCCTTCAAGTACACAATTTCAAAAATGCTGTAATTAAATAAGGCAAATTTTATTTTCCTTTATTACTGGTGCCAAAAACAAATTTTGCAAAGAAAGATGATGTCGAGTCAGACTGGACATACGAATGCAAAGAGTTAATGATCTGAAATTTAACATAAATGAACTCGATCAAAAAAAAAAAAAAATGTAAATTTGGCAGAACAAAAACGTATTTAAAAACACGGCGGGAACTTCGTTGCCAACCCACTTGCTACTTTATCGCTGACATTACATTTTAACAATCAGCATTTTAACATGAATTAGGTCGATCAAAAAAACAGAGTATAGATTCCGGTAGAAAAATTGTCTTTAAACAAACGGCGGGAACTTAGTTTCCAACCCAATAGTAAATGTCCCTCCTACATTTTTGAATTTTAATAATTTTAAAGCGATTTTATATGCAATTTTTTGGGTCCACAGCAATTTATGTACCAGTGAAAGAAATTATGTTTCAAACTTTTAGATCAATATGAATTGGATTTTAAACTTTTATTATATAAATTTACTATTTATGTTATTAAACTAATAACATAAATTTATTATTTATGTTATTAAACTAATAACATAAATTTACTATTTATGTTATTAAACTAATAACATAAATAAAAATTTTCTCCTCCATTATTTTTGAATTTTACTGATTATTAATGAGACTTTTTGAAATTTTCATAGATGCCATTTCTTACGATCTTTCTTACTACACATATTTAATAGCAATTTTTAATTATTTTTTTATGGCTGTAATCTGAAAACAACTGTTTTTCTGGTATAAAAAAACGTAAGAGTTAAAATATACGCATTCGGAAAAGAGTTCGGTTTTAATATAATAAATTAGCGGAGGTATACATACTAAATTTTAACTTGTACATTGCTTTTTGTAGAGATATTTAGTATTTTTTTCAGGTTCCACGCCATTTTTTTTAAACATTTGTAATCGAAATTTGATAACAAGCTTTTATCTTAATAAACTAAATTTAAGTCTGTTTTATCGACTTTCAGCGTTTCTTTGCCGTCCATTGCAATTTTCTGACATTAGTAAAAGGAATTTGTATTTCAACATTTAGTATCATATAGTAGTTCATTTTGCCATCTACAATGTTCAGTGCGGTATGTAGCTTTTTTTTTTTTTTTTTTTTTTGGTTACTTGACATTTTTTTTTTTTTTTTTTTTTTTTTTTTTGACATCTGTAAATAAATTATGTTTAAATGATCACTGCAGTAAAATCTACTCGCTACGATTTTTGAACTTTTCTTGGGGCTATTATAATTTGCAGCGATATTTTCACATTAGTAAATTTGTTTACAATAAATGTACACTGTAAAAAAAAATTCCTTGAAAAAACGGAAAATGTACTGGCAGCAAAGTTGCCGTATCTGCTCCACTTTTTCACGTAAAATTTACTTTTATGATTTTTCCGTTTCCGAAACTGAAATGTTCCGTTTTGGAAAATGAAGTGTTTCGTTTTGAAAACTGAAATGTTCTGTTTTGGAAATTGAAATGCTACGTTATAGAAACAGAAATGTTGCGTTATGGAAACTAAAATGTTCCGTTTTGAAAATTGATATGTCCCGTCTTAGAAACTGAAATGTTCCGCCTTAGAAAAGCAAATATTCCGTTTTAGAAACTATTGTTTTCAGTTTTAAGTTTTTTTCCGTTTTGCGAACTGGTATCTTCAGTTTTATGCCCGGTAATTTTCAGTCTTATTCATTTATCCGTTCAATATTTTTTTCCCCACTGAGAAAGTGAGATCTCAAATTCCAGTGTTTCATGTATGACGAGGGGGGGGGGGGAGGGACTAATGCCTGGACATTTTTAAAAATAGCAAGCTAATATTTGAAACTTCTTTTTCTTCTGTATACTTTTAAATGTCGCTTTATTTAGTTATCTAAATGTTTTTAAAATATATATCTATTTAAATTAAAATTTTAGCAAAACAGAATACTGTTTTAACACATTAAATAAAATTAAGTATATATTTTCGAAATATTTCATCAAAATATTTCTAAATTATGTATTTAATATAATTTAAGTGTTATAGTACTTAGCAAAATAAAGTAAGAAATAAAATTAAGTATATATTTCACAAATATTTTTTACAATAGTAAAGAAAGAAAAGAAAAAGAAAAGAAATGATGTTTGAAGAACTAACTGTGTACAGTAAATATATTTATTTCATATGGAGATAAACATGGCACACACACATAGGTTTGACATTAGGAGGAGGATTAGAGATGTGATTTTCATTCCACTTAATGCTAATGTACTAACTTGATATTGATGATATTTTTTGGTTATTATAATTTGCTATATTTTAATCGTTTTAATTTTTTGAAAATTAAATTCGTTTTTAACAATGCTAATTAAATAAACAACTACAGTCGACTCTCGTTAATTCGAACTCGTTGGGACCGCAAGAAATGTTCGAACTATCCGAATTCCGAATTATGAAAAAAAAATGAAATTAAAACATGCTTAATATGATACTATTACAAAAGAATTAATGTTATAGTGTTTTTTTAATTTATTTCGTCTGTTACTATTAGAATATAAGATTTAATATTAAATTAGTATATATAAATACCTAAACTAATTAAAAGATTAAAAACAAGCACAATGGAAGAAAATTTTTCAAGCGTCACTGATGGACGGACGGGGCACTAAGAAAAGGATATCAAATGCATTGGACAATATGTATACTCGTTCGGAACAATTTTCACAAAAATCAAAGAAAAAGTTATTCAAATAATCTGAAATCCGTGAGAAAGAAAAGAAAAATGAAGTTTCGTTAGTTCGAATTAAACGAAGTCAAGAGAAAATGAGTTCGAATTAATGAAAATTTTTAACGTTATTCTGTCATTGAAAATTTCGGGACTTCATGTTTAGTTCGAATTAAGCGAAGATTCGAATTATCCGATTTCGAATTAACGAGAGTCGACTGTATATCTTTTTATAATTACTGCCAATATAATAAAATAATATATATTAAAACTGCTTCATAAATTATAAAAAAGATACATTGATATCAGCTATTTTCTATTTTCAAAATGCTGTGCCCCCTTAAAATTTTAAGGTAAAATTTTGAAAATTGTTTTTAGATTTGTATCCACAGTGCGCAAGGCTGTAGCAAAACTATTGGTTCAAAGTGCCTTTATCCCCCCCAAATATAGATAATGATGGATAAATAACGTATCTTGAAGGTATATTTTGTAAGCAATTTACTTATTTATTTATTTAAAATTCGTAATTTTTCAATAATTTTTTCTTAACTTATAATTAAATTTCAAATAAATAAAAAATAAAGAACTTATAAATGAAATATATGTTCAAAATACATTAGTTTTAAAACATTATCAATATTTTTAGCGCCTCTTGAATCAATAGTTTTGTTACAGTTTAGTGCGCAGTGAATGAAAGTAAAAAAAACAATTATACACTTTTTTAACCAAAATTAAACATGAATCAAAACAAAATAAAACTTCAGTATAAAATATAAAAAAATTATTTTAAATAAAAGTAGAATTAAGTTGTCTGTATTAAAAAATTTATACAATTACTTTTTATAGGGTTGAGAAAAAAAAAATAATGCTAAATTGTACTGCCAGATAAAAAGTAAGACACCTAAAACTAAGTAATATATATCGTCACTTTTGACAATAAATTTACATTTTTTATGCAAATCTGTAAATTTTCAAGTTTTAATTATAGTAATGAATCACTCTATGTTGTAAAAGTTGTACATTTTAAATGTTTCTCAAATTTGTCCACGTAAGCTACGTTTTTACAAACTTGTATATGAAAATAAAGGCTTCTTCTACATATTTGTATATAAAGGTTATAGTTTATGTTCCTTTTATTAAATCTTGCATTAGAATAGAAGAATATTTTTCATTACAATACTATAATCAGTTTAGATGATTTTCTTAATGTACATCATACTGATGTTTTAGATTTAGCCTTTGGATCAAAATAATTTAAACTTTACTTAAAAATAAATAAAGTTGCCAATGTTTTTATTTTTAAAAAATTAGATGAAGAGAATTGTTATTTAAAAAATGTTAATAACAAAATATAAATTTGAAGCATTTCGATAATCCTTAACTTCTGTGACAAAAATTGTTGCATAACTACAGTGAACAGTCTGTCAAACTGCTTAACCATTTCGGCCATTTTAGTTTTGGTTATTTATTTTTCTAAATCTCCCTCAAAATTGTCCCCCCTGTTGTCTGCTAAGGACATGCCACCGTCTCGGCTCAAAAATTTTTGCTCCAGCCCCATTTCACTTGGCACGGCAAGTGGGAGTGATGTGCGGCGCCAAACTCAGTACTTTCAAAAAAGAAATAAACTACTAAGTCCAGCAACCGTTAGCCACAATCAGCCGACCTCGGCACTTGTCTGCGTCGATCGCCCCCACTCTGCCAGCTAAAATTCCATCATTTACGCTAATGGCACCTGGTGCATGTAAAATCCGTCGTGGGTGCAAAGTCCTCCAAGTTACCTATGAATTATACCTCTGGAGGTGTCTTGCCAGGTGAAGGTCTCGTCATCTGATCAAGATTCTAAATTACGAGATCATCTTGCGGCTGCCATGTGCAGTACATCATTTATTGCCGCTTCGCGGCAATTAGGCGGACGTCCGCCCCGATACCAGGTATCTAACCCGTTAAGCTGAGATTATTAACTCGGCAGGTAGGGGCCTGGTAATCGGTTAGAAAGAAAGAAAGAATAAAATCTTAACCCGGAAGAACTCGCTATGAGATCTTCTCGCACGGTGCCCAATTCTTTTCTTTTACTTTACGAGCACTTAATATCAAATTTTTTGTTTGGCTTAGTATTTTTATTCAAAAAAGAGTTAAAGTAATCGAAATCACATCTTGAAACTTTATTAAAATGAAAAATAGTATTAAAAATAGTCTTAAAAAGGGTACGATGAAGAAACAAAATTTCATGCGCGAGTTCTCGCGGGTTAAATTAACTCTCAGACCATTCTTTTTATATTTAACTTTATATACAGGACTATTATAAATAAAATTCAACTATTCAAACATCTCTAGAGATACTAATAAGATTTCAAACGAAGCAAATTTTGACAAGTATCTATAGTTAAACTAAAAACTGCGAGTTAAACTCTGAAACTTGAAAAACACAGCGGTCTGTGAGATCGCTAACAGCAGTTAAGGGTTGAATATTTTTTCAGAGTCGTTATATTTAGTTAATTTGAACAAGAACAAAAAGATTGGTAACTACATACTACCCTCAAAATAACATTTCAGCCTAAACAATATTTAACACTTACTGCACTTTTTTGACAAAACCACTAACATTAGCAGTATTTTCTCCTTACATGCAATTCAGAAGATTAAGATTTTTCTGAAAAATTCACAAATAATAATCTTATTTTTGCATACTGTAAAACTTCAATGGTAACTCATGCTACCAATTTAAATAAATATATAAAATAAAGAACTTTATTTACATGTATATTTTTAAACAAAAAATATCGCTGAAAAAAATTTATGTTCATCAAAAATTGCAATTTTACAACCACCATTCATGCAAAGAAATATCAATCGGTATTAAACATGGACCAGTTATTCTACTACTCGGAAGTGTTATCGGGTTTTTAATTAATTGACTCGTTTTTTGAAATATCCCAGTAAATGACAAAAATTTTGCTAAAAATCAAGTGAATATCAATCATTCAATGAAAATGTTCTCAGATCTTCTAAACTCTGAAAAAGAATTCATAATATGACCACCCTCCCCCCCCCACCCCAAGAAAAAGAAGATTTAATTGAAAATGCAATTATTTCAAAACACTCAGCTAGAAAAAGAATCCTGAATCAAATTTAAGCCAATTTCATCACAAATATCCCCTACACTCTTTTACTGAATAATAATCGCATTTGTGATCTAACTATTGATCTCAATTGGGTTGATTGATTGATTGATTGATTAGGATTTAATGGCGCAAGGTCCCTTTTTGGACATTCTGCGCCAAGACAAAGTCAAATTGAGAAAAAATAATAAAAGAATGCAATTAATTACACTAATAGTATAAGTAAAATAAAAATTAATTTAAAAGACGATAGTTAAAAAGCTAAAAGATTATTAAAACTGTAAAAATTTAAAATTTGTTAAAATACAGTGAAAAGGATGATCTACTAGTGCTATAAAAACGCAGGTTTAAAAATCAACAATAAAATCTGATGACATAAATGTAGTTGAAAACCAGTCAATGAGAGTAAAATGTAAAAAATTAAAAATATATTTATACTTAGTTAAAATCTGTACAATAAGTAAAATGGCAGGATGATTAAGAATAAAAAGGTAATAAAACAGTGTGCATTCAAGTCGGCTCGAATTCCTGCAATATAGTATTATCGTCATCGGCGTCCGAGTCATTGCTATGTGACTCGGACTCCATAGCCTCTTCCATGTACTGCTGCAGTTCCTTTGGATCTTTTACGTTTTTAAGAAATGGGTTAGTAGTAGAATTTTTCTTTCCTCTCACCGCAGTCTTCCACAGTGAAGAGGTTGGAGTTACGGTTGTTTTCTTTTTTCCACTTAGTGCCTGTGATGTTTCTTTCAAATTCTGTTTTCGGAGAGTGTTGGACTTAGGCGGTATTTTTGTACTGGTTCCTGCTTTGGTATTAGTTTGGGGATCAGATGATTTTTTGGATTGAGCATTTAATTTCTGTTGTCTTTTTTCTAAGTCAATTATTTTAACCGGTTCTTTGGATGGTAGCCAGCGTTCTAATTTAGGGGTTCCAGACAGTTTAGTAGGGAGACAGACATCACGAGATTCTTTAATTGGTGTGCTGGTTGATTGTGATTTAGTAGATCTATTAGGTGGATATGAGGAATCCGTTTGGGTGCTTATATGTCTTACAGATTTCGATTGATTTTTAAGTAAGCTGGAGTAAGAAATTCCGACAGATGGGGTTCTGGTTTCTACAAGTTTGCGAGCTTCAGGATAAGACAGATTTTGAGTAATTTTAACTGTGACAATTTCTTTTCTCTGTTCCAATTAGGACAAGCACGGGAATATGCAGTATGATCTCCCTTACAGTTTGCACAACGTTCGTTTTTTTCACAATCTTTATTGTCATGGCCCACTTCAGCACAACGTGCGCAGGTAAGAGATCCACGACATGTACCTTTAGTATGGCCGTAACGTTGGCATTTAAAGCAACGGAGAGGGTTAGGAATGTAAGGTCTGACAGGACAATTCAGGTAAGCGGCTTTGATTCTTGTTGGCAATGTAGGGCTATTGAAAGTGAGAATGACATGTTTTGTAGGAAGGACTTGTCCATTCCGACGGATAGTGATACGACGTGCGTCAAGGACATTTTGATCTTTTAAATTTTCTAATAGTTCATCTTTTGTAGAAAATAATAGGTCTGGTTCAGAGATAAAACCTCGGCTTGTATTTAGTGATTTATGTGTTTGTACAGAAACGGAAAATGTGCCTATTGTAGAGCAATTAGTGAGAAGCTGCGATTGTTTAGCTGTAGAAACTTCTACTAGTAAATCTCCAGATTGTAATTTTTTGAGAGTGTGGCCATCCCCGTGGCCCCGTGGCGTGGAGAGAGACGGATGAAGTGAAGTATTTCCATCCATAGTAGAAAAAATAAAATTCAGACCCCGGCCGCACCACCCACTACCGAGCCCAACAAGGGGATGCACATTCGTGCACCAGTGCTAACCAGGGCCCATACGGTCACAAGACAACCCTATGTCAGTCTCCACCCTTAACGAGATGACTAGTAATTGCTCGCTCGCTTGATCCCTAAAGCCAGTGACAAAAGTCAGCTGACCAGCCGATTGGTACATACGGGACCAATATGCACCTCCCGTCTACCTGAAGCAGAGGCCAAAGCAGTGTGTTGGTTTCCCTCAACTGCCAGGATCCCCCTTTCCAGGGACACGGGTCGCCACGCACGGCCAACACGTGGGTGGTTTACAATTCTCCATGAGTCGATATACAGGATGTATCGGCCCATACAGAATTGCCCTCACCTCCGAAGAGGAAACCACAACGAGAGTGAAACAAAGACAAAAGGAAGACAAGAGGAGTAAGAGGAAAAGGAAAAGAGAAAGATCACTCAGGTGCCCCGGGGTTGTGAAGCCCGTGAATACCTAAAGAAGATATCCCCCTGGGGGATCTCAATTGGGAATCACAATTACTCAAGTAAACCCAAATTACATATTATTTTTAAGACAATAGAATTTTTATTGAAATTATATAAAAAAAACCAATAAAAAGGCAAAACTAACTAATATCAAAATAATTTATTGCTATAACATCAAAAATTAAACTAAATTTCATAGAATAAATACATTAACTATAGATTTATAAACAGCTTGCAACTGTAACTTTATTTTTGCGTTTACCTTCGAGATTTTGCTTCCTATATCTGGATTTATATCAGCCAAGAAACTGAAAAATAAAAATGAAGATAGTTAGTAATAAAAGAAGTTAAAATAGGTAACAAAATGTGCGATACAAAACAGCCCTGCAGCAAGTCGTCTCGCCAGCATAAACCCTGAAAAACCCAAATTCACAACATGTTACATAGGACTAACATGAATCAGTGTGATGCACCATAACATTTACTATTGGCCATGCAAGAGGACGATCAAGCATGTCGTCACCTGAGAATAATAAGGTTCGAACTGACAATTTTGAAAAAATTGACTTTTTGGCATAGGGATGTTCTATTTGTATCAGCGAATGCGTTAAAATTTCAATATATATATATATATATAATTTACTTCCGCTTGCGAAAGAGAATAATATAGTTGCATCAGATATTGTTGATAGCAGTCAGAATAACAGAGTTCTATGTGCAAAGCAATCGCAGACAACACATAAAATAATACTTTATTATTTTATTTTATAATAATAATGATAATCGGCAATTTTTTATTTCTTAAGTGAAATAATATATTATTTTGATAATTAATTTTTTTTTCTTTGTGGTAAAATACAAAGGAAATTTTTATCAGTAAAAATCTTTTTAAATATGTTTTTAGTACGTCGATATGCAAAACGAATTGTGTTTAATTTTATTAATGGACCTGATCCGAGCAGGGATGAAGGACTAATTGTAATTGATTTAGATTTATAAAATCCTTTGGGAAGAATGGATGACAATTTAGATGAAGCACCAGCAGCTTTAGATATTCTTGGTGCTAAAACAATTTTAAAAAATCAGCAAAAGTAATTCCTACAAATCCAATTGATAGCAGGACTATGAGTTTTTCGTGAGTTAAAAGTGTCTTTATGTAGTTATGTATATCCTACTGGAAATGCCTCGTCTCCAGCTGCGAACAAAATTCCTGATGTAAATTTGAAAGCAGAATAATCTCAAATGATATCAAGAATAAAATAAAAGCTCACATTGATAGTTTTCCCAAGATACAGTCACACTACAGCAGAGCAAGCACTAAAAAAAACATACTTAGAATCAGGGCTTAACTTTCAAATAATGTATGATTTATACTCTCAGAAATGCAGAGAAAGCAATGAAGAGCCATCAAAACTCATGTTATAACCACATATTTAATACACAGTTCAATATAGAATTCAATAAACCAAAGAAAAATAGGTGTGATCCATGTGAGGAATATAAACATGCTGAAATTTAGGAAGAAATTAATAATGATATGCAATTTAAATATGATCTGCACAGAAAAGAAGTTGAATCCACCCAAACTCTCAGAAATGATGGCAGAAATTCCCCTGATAAGTCAGTCATTTGCTTTGTATTAGAAAATGGCCCAAACATTTTATGCCTTTTGTATAATAACATGTCCCAAAAGTGATGTCAGCAACTTTTTCTATAAAGAAAATTAACTTGTATAACATGACGGCACATGCAACATGGAAGAAAGAAAAGAAAGCATATTTTTGCTTGTGTACAGAAGACATGTCAAGCAGAGATGGGAATGACATAAGTTTAGCTGTGTCAACGACTGTTCGGAAGATACTGACAGACTTTCCACATGCCAATAGTTTAACTTTATATTATGAAAGTTGTGTTCCTCAGAATAGAAACCAAATGATATCTTATGCAATTGCAATACTTATACAATCTCATCCACATATTATGGACATTACTCTAAGATATTGTACACCTGGACATTCATGTAGGCAAGAAGTGGATAATATTCAGAGCCAAATAGGAAGAATAATGAATGTAGCAGAATTTTTTTTTGTCACTTTCATTTATGTGTGTGTTGCTGAGAGTAAATTGTAATAATCCATTTACAAACCTGACAATGAAATCAAAGCATTTCTTAGATTTCCACTAGTGTAGCAAAAAATTTGCCTATAATCTCGTTCCGTACCCCGAGATGATACAGCTCATATTCAAAATATTAGAATAATTACCTTTTTTTTAGAAATTGAAAATATCGTTTGGTAATTTAATGTCTTTTAATGAAAATATGCAAACGATATTTTTATTAAGGACTTATTGTTGATTAAACTTACTTGTTATCTTAAATTTAATATCATTTTTGAAAAGATTAATTGCAAAAAAAATTATTTTGAAAAGTCAAAATATTAGAATATTTATTCAAGTGGTTCAAAATATTAGAATATTTCGCATTAATTCTCCTTTAATTATTACCAATTCTTAACTGGTGGCATCATTGATTAAATTCAGACTATTTTATTTAAAATCAGTATTCTTTTTTGCAGTTTGTTTCTTTTTCGTCTTAAAATGGGCCGTGTGAGTGATATTCCTGAATCTACTAAACTTCGTATGGTTGATTTGTATCGGCACGGTAAAAATCAATGTTGAATTATTTACATTGTTCGCAATCGAGCGTTAGTAAAATACTAACACAATATTCAAAAATTGGAAAATTTCAAAATAATCGCCGAAATGGTGGCCGAAAACCAAAAACATTTGCTAGAGATGACAGGAAACTGAAGCGTATAGTGAAGAAAAACCGTTTTAAAAGTGTGCGATTCTTGCACCGAAAATGGAAAGAAGAAGGAGTTGAAGTTTCTACATCGACAACATTAAGACGTCTCCATAAATTTAAATTTGAATCTCGTGTACCGAAAACAAAACCTCTCATGACTGCAAGACAAAAGCGTATAAGATTGAATTGGTGTAAATCAAGACGTTTATGGAGCAATGAAGATTGGAAAAATATATTATTTAGTGATGAAAGTATGTTTTGTGTTTCATATGGTAATCAAGGTATTCGAGTTTGGAGAATGAAGCAAGAAGCATTTGATAAAGAATGCCTTAAACGTTCCGTAAAATTTGCTGCTAGTGTCATGGTTTGGGGTTGTATGAGTGCAGAAGGACCTGGAAAGTTATGCATCGTCTACGAAATGGTTAACTCTCTGATATATCAAGAAATTTTAGAATATTACATGATTCCATCATCAGAAGATTTATTTGAAGATGATTTCATCTTTCAACAAGATTTAGCGTCCCCGCATACCTCGGTGTCAACTAAGAATTGGTTCCGCCAACGCAACATTAAGGTACTTCCTTGGCCACCAAATTCACCAGATCTTAATCCCATCGAAAACTTATGGTGTATAATGAAGAAAAAACTTCAAGAAAATCCTCCTTCAAGTAAAACTGAGTTAGTGGCACGTATAAAGTCTATTTGAGCTAATATTGATAGAAATGTTTGTAAACACCTTGTATATAGTATGCAAGATCGATTGTACGCTGTTATGAAAGCTAAAGGGGAGGCTACAAAATTCTAACTACCATTTACTTCATATTCATAAGGTAATATTGTTGCGTAAAATAAAATATTCTAATATTTTGAACCAATCTAAATTTTATTCTAATATTCTGGTGTGTTTAAGGAAGCTGTATACCTAATTTATTGTGCTGTATTTTATATTTTATAAATGTTAAAATCTTATCTAAACATTCCAGATTTAATTTATAAGAAATTTAATTGCATTTACTTAGTATAAAAAATAAATAAATGACAAATAATTTTTTCTTATTACTTTTTCTCAATTATTCTAATATTTTGAATATGAGCTGTACAATTATGATTCACACAACTTCTTTATAATTTTGAGTTTAAGACAAGCAAGTGTTGTGATCAGAATTTCACAGAGCTGAATTTGGAAAGGAGCTTTCCATGTGTGTTCTCCTATTGGCTAATACTTGCATTCCTATGTCGTCCTATTGGTCACCTTCAATCCCATGTCTCTCCTATATACATGAGCAAATTTCTACCTTCCTCAGCACTGACGACGGTACGCTATATACTATTGAGATTGGTTTGCTGCTAAATTAATATATTTAGTGCTTTTAACGTTGCTTATTTTTATATTCCATAAAATAAAAGACCTGCAGAGCATGCTAAAGTTGATTCCGAGAGCTGAAAGATTGTATTTTCAAAATATGTTTTATATTACAGTCTAACTGTAATATAAAATAAAGCATGATTTATGGAACATTCCAAAATTTTGCCTAACAAAAGAGTATCAAACTTATTTTGTTGTTTTAAAAAGAACAAGAAAGTTTTTTTCTTAGAGATATAAAATCTTTTCTTTTGATCATGAGTACACCTGACTGTAATACGAAAAATTATAATACAATTATAATTCATCTTAATTTTATTTATCAATATAATCACAATTTTTTAAATTAAATTTCATAACTCCCCCACTGAAATAGTACGCTAAAAAGGAAAAACTGTTGAGTTCCTTTTTAATATAATTAAATATTTAAGCTATTTTATGTTCAGTTAAATAATATATTTAACTTACGTATATTCATTAGTTTTGTGAAGATGGTTAAATTAGTATGAATAAATGAAAGCGGCAATTTTCTGCTATTGTGCTACAATATAGATAGTAATAAATATTTTACTATCCACTGATATTTACTTGAATAAATCAATGAAATTTCACTTTGTTAAACTATGATAGATTGTTTTTCATAATAGAACTATCTTATTCTAAGGAAGATACGACGTTTGAGAATAATATGGTTCTATCCAATTTTTTAAATGTAAAAAAATCCACGAAAATATTATTTAAAAACTTTCATTTTGTAGAATTACAGTCTATATCTACATATGAATCTATTAATACCAAAAGTTTTTTGTAAACTTTAATAGCTGCACGAACACAGCATGCTGATTTTCAAAGTATTCTAACTCGAAATTGATTTTTGGCCAGATAGAACCATCTTATTCTCAGGTGACGATATGTCAGTCTTTTTGTGTCCCAAACACCTTTGGAAAACATGGAAAACCACAGAGTCTCTAAAACAGCGGTTCCCAAACTTTTGGGCTCGCGGAGCCCTTTTTGGGAAAAATTTTTAAGGCGGAGCCCCTGAACCCAACTATAATCTGTGGTTTACAAATTAATGTTTTTTATGCTTATGGAGCAAATATGGAGCAAGCCTATGTTGAATAAAAATCTGAGCCAGTAATTTCTAACTTTGGACCAAAGTTCTCAGTTTGGCTTTTTGTTGATACAGAAATTCTGAATTTTGCATGGATATCCAGTAGGAATTCGGAATTAAAGATCAAAATGGTAACCACTTTGTTTGGATTATACATTGCACTGGGGCTTACGTAAAACTATTACTCCCTCTGTCCCATATTAGTTGCGACATTTGAAGACTTTTTTACAGATTATTGATATTTATGACTTTATGATTTTGTTTGAACATTTTTCAGAGAGCTATACTATCAATCAACAATATTTACGTACCTAACATTCCCTCCATAACTCCATAAATAAGCAATGAATTATTTAAAAAAATCCCGGTTCACCCGCAGTTAGGCCACGCCCTATTAAGATTCTTTTAACAGTAATCACATAAAACTGCCTTCAACCTAAACAATCGTGAATACATTTAAGAACATTTTATTCCAACTGTTGTTTCTTATTTCTTTTTTACTATAAATTCAAGATTCTAGTATAATTTTACTGGTGTCGATTTACTAAACTGCATCAGAAATTATTTATGACTCCACCTATTTGAAATGTACAACTAATTTGGGACAAAAATTTCAACCTAAATGTTGCAACTAATGTGGGACAGAGGGAGTATTATTTATGGCGAAAACCACACAAACACAGAAAAAAAGTTGAGTTGTACCGTTTTCATTAGCAGAGAGGTGTTTCTATGAAATTCCCATAGGCTACTCGCGAAAAAAAAAATGCTTAGTTTCAATCACCCATGAGTAATTATGTAACATGTTTTCGCTAGTCCCGCCTACCCGTAATAGAATCAAGCGATTATGGAATTTTTTTTTTTTTTTTTTTGTTCATCCGCAAGTTTCTAATACTTCTAAACATGCAATAAAAATGAATCGTCTCACACCTTCTCTTTTTTATTATTAAAAAAATAATTAAAATTTAAAAAAAAAATTCATTTAGAATTAAGTCATCGTTTTAGTGTTTAAGTGGGCGGGGCAAAACCTATAAGCTGTATTGTTTGGTGCAGCATTGTTCACTTTTTTGGACATTTTATTTAAAGTATTTGGCTATTAATAACAGTTTTAAAAGAAACTTTTTTTCGTCATTGTTTTTTCCCCCTCAAAACAGACATGCAGTTAAAAGCACACAAGTTAACCCCTTGAGGGGCAAGCATTAAAGTCCCTGTAACATTGAATTCTCGCCGAAAAAATCGTAAAGTTTTGTTTTAAAATAAGAAAAGGCATTTTTTTTTTAACAATTTACTGCCAAAGTTAAAAATATAAAATTTCGTTAAAAGTTTGTGGTGAGAATCTCGTTTAAATTAGGTAGGATAAAATATGTTTCACCGCCCTTCAAAGGGTTAAACGAACTGCAATCTTGATGATCTTGAACAGTTTCTGATATTTTATTTTTCAAACTTAATGTAATGTCATTTAAAAATATTTTAGTAGGAGTTAGGTATTTAACAAGAATTAAGAATAAACGTATAAATAGGCGGAGCTCCAAAGATTAAACTGTTCTCCCTTTTGTTCGGCAAGCAGAGTTAACAGCACTGGCGAGCCTTCTCTGTTTCGATTCACATTGTACATTCAATTCAGAATGCTATTTCTTGTAGTTTATTTTAAATCGAATTTTTACAACACATTTAGAGTAGAAGTATAAAATAAAGCAATTCAAGCCAAAAATATTATACAGAAAGTAGATACATTCACAATGCCAATGATTAATTGGCTTTGAAATATATCATTATATTTTTCAACCCAGTTATAGATATACTTATTTTTGACACACATACGCACACACGATTTTCTACATACTTTTTGAAAATCTTTTAATTACGATATGCTAATTTCTTTCATGTTTTGTTTACTTTCCTGGAATACCGCGGAGCCCCAGGAAAGTTCAGGCGGAGCCCCAAGGGCTCCGCGGAGCACACTTTGGGAACCTCTGCTCTAAAATAATGATCTTAGAGAGTAGCATTGTTTGACTACCCCTACAATAAACATTTTTTATAGATCTCAGAGCATCAAATTCTATTTTTTTTTCCGATAGTTACTGTTAACATTATTAAACTTAAAGTAACTTATATCTGAAAATTGAAAAACAAATTGGACCCAAAAGAGTTAATGATAATAAGTTATTTCTTACATAATTATTTATATCATTTCTAAAATTCTATCTTGTTCCAATTATTCACTACATTGACTTTTACTCAAAATTTTAATACAGGGTTACCAAAATTTCAAACAGCTAATGAATTTTAAAAGAATAAAATAGTAGGCTATGAAAGAAAAAAAGAAGTAAACTACTTTTTAATCTAAGAACCCACAATGTCATATTCATAAATTTTATTTATCAAGTGATATTGAGAAAAACGCAAAGGAGAAAAAAAAAATATACGATGGGTAACACACAAATGTGAAAATTTCTAAAGCAAAACAAGAATTCTACTAAGAAAAATTAAAATTAGTTCAAAAATACTTTGTCATAAACTTTAATGAATCCATTGACATTAACGGAAATTACACACATACATATAGAAATACAAACACATACCTTCTTCTCATTTAGAGGTTTTTCAGTAGCTATTTTATCAGAAGAAAGAGATTTCTCTGATTCTTTCTTTTTAGATGAAACTGAGACTTGGTTTTTATTTACATTACTGTCATTTAACTTGCCATTTTGAACAACTTTAACCTGAAAAATGATAAGTACAATGTTAGTTGTTTAATTATTTTAATGCACATTTTAAAAATAAATACTGTCAAAACTCTGAGAAAACAGCTTAAAAAAAATGCAAAACTAATTTAAATGTAAATAGAAACTAAATGTGTCAAACAATAAATTTTAAATCACTTGTTTTAAAAGAAAAATTTTGTTGAATGGCCAAAATATTTCATAAGAAGATTTGCAACAAATATATTTAAAAACAAATGAAATCTTGATCTAAAGATAAACAAGTCTGCTTCTCACTAAGTTTCAAGCAATAGTAACTGAAGCAAAAAGTGATTTGGTCTAATTGAACATTTCTTTGTTAATTTCACTTGAAATCCAGACTTATCTTGGATAAAATACATTGTTACACTAAAGAAAAAAATTGTAATCTGAGATGATATTCTTCCATAAGTAATTTTTTATAAAGTTGAATTTATGAGAATTTTTAATGCACTCGAGGAAATAATTTTTGTATAGAAAACCAGGGTTGCAATCAACTTATTCACTCAAAAATATGGAATGCCTCATTTCAAGTTGAACACAAATTCCTGTTAAATTTCACGGTATACCTAATGAGGCTATTTCAACAAAATTTTCAATACACTTTATGTCAATAACAAGATCACAAAAATTGGAGGAAGTTATTAACATCCAATTTCAAACAGCACTGAACTAGATGCTCCATATTTTGGAATGAAGTTTAATTTTCATACAGTGTTACTGATTGAAATACAGATATCTCCAGCATTTTTATAATATTTTGATCAAGGTACGTCTGCTAAAAATTTCTTCATTATTGAAAAATGTATGCATAAATATCAAGGCTTGGCTTGAAATAAGCACCTTATATTGTTTGATTAAATGGACCTAGTTTTGCTTTCAGTACCTTAGCATTGAAGATACAAAGAAAAATAATGTTTAGGCATGCCAAAATATCTTTTACATTTTCTCAACTTACATTTTAATTTCATAGCATGTTATTACATTAATGAAATTTGAAATTAAAATTCAGATCAGCAAAATATTCAGTTTTTCATTATAAGGTCACTGGGATAATTTTTGGTCGAAAATTCTCTACACCCAATTATTACAGAAAAATACATTAATAAAAAATTTTTATTGTTCTTTATCAATACGGTCTTAACAGGTTTTACTGTATTTTATAAACACAGTAAAACCTGTAAAAGCAGAACTTTTTTAATTGGAATCTTGCCTTAAGTGGAAGAGTTTCAGGATCCTGATGAAATTAACAATAGATCTTATAGAGCTAGTGTATCTTAGAAGTCTAATTAATTACAGTTATTTAAGCAGAAAATATCTGTCCAATCTCCAGTCACTTTTGATCATGTCTTGAAAGGATTGACTGTGTGTCAGACTTTGAGTAATCGTAATCATAATTTATTTTGAAATTAATCGCACTGTAATCATAATCTAACCATAATCGCTATGCAATGTAATCTGCATCGAAAAGCTATGTAATTGTAATCTTGCACAATTATATGATTATGTTCTATGATTACATCTTTTACTTATATTTTTTCATCTATTTCTTCCTTTCGCCCAATCCATAAAATACTTGGTCAGTTTAACTAAACATTACACCAAGAAAAGAGTTTACATTTGCAACTCATTAAATCGCCCCCAAAGTTTAAGTGGGAAGAGGTCATGAGGGAACAGTTCGGGTAAAACAGAATGCATGCTCTACACTGTCATAGTATAAAGACATAGAAATAATGTGACTTCATTAAAAGATATGGGAATTGAGAAAATAAACTTGGTCATTCGAGGGTTTATGTTTCATGGGTTATTGAGTGGGAGTGATGAAGGATAAAAAAGAAAGAAAGAAAAATGCTATATTTTTGAGCATATATCAGTTGGACACCACCCTTCTTCGAACCCCTTCTTCCACCCCCGAAATATGAGAATCTCAGAATAATGAAAATGGATTAAATTGCATGCAACAATTTATCTAACAATTCATTCTCATTTTGAATTTTTTAGTGTAGGGGTGCACAATTTTTGAAGAGAAGGGCCACTTACAAATATGTCTGGGTGGTCGAGGTCGAGGGCCACATCAGTAACATGGTGAAAATTAGATTTCGAGGAGGTGATCTTTGACCTATAATTGGATAAAAAATAGGTTTCAAAGGGGAGTGGGGGAGGAGCGCTTATCCAGTCAAAATATCCAATTCAGTTGGTAAGAATCTATCAGCAGTTTTTATGTTTGTATATATAACAATTATAGCGAGGATTATTTTCATTATGTAATAATATTCCTGGACTTTATTCAGGAGAGTAAAATTTGTTTTATTAAAAATGTTAGAAAACAAACATAAGTGGCTGGAGCTGAAAAAAAATGTGAACTTTATGAACGAAGGAGAGAGAAGGAGCCGATCAACAAGATTTTTACGTGCCAGATCAATTAAATTCTGATTTTTCTGCGCCCGATAAACAAATTTTGCGCGTTTTACGAAGCAGTTAACAAAATTCACGATCTTTCTTTTCCTAATCAACAAAATTTGCAATTCTTACGAAACCGATCGACAAAATTCACGATTTTTCCGCGCTTGATCAACAAAATTCACGATTTTCATGAAACACATAGAGAAAATTCGCGATTTTTACTAAGCCGATCAAGGAAAATCGTGATTTCTATTAAGCCGATCGAAGAAATTCGTGATTTTTCTTCGCATGATCGACAAAGTTTGCGATTTTTACGTAGCTAATCGACAAAATGCGCGACTTTTACAAAGCTGATCGATGACATTTGCGATTTTTCTTAGGATGATCGCCAAAATTCGCGATTTTTATGAAACCGATTGGCAAAATTCGCGATTTTTACAAAGCCGATTGAGAAAATTCACAATTTTTCCTAGCCTAACTAATAAAATTTTCAGTTTTTACAAAGTCGATCGGCAAAATTCGCGATTTTTACGAAGCCAGTCGACGAGATGCGCGACTTTAAGAAAGCTGATGGACAAAATTCGCGATTTTTAAGAATCCGATCGATGAAATTCACGGTTTTTCTTCGTACGATCGACAAATTTCGCGATTAATAATATTAGCGATTTTTACAAAGCCGATTGGCAAAATTCGCGATTTTTACAAGACCGATTGACAAAATTCGTGATTTTTACAAAGCCGATTGGCAAAATTCGCGATTTTTACAAGACCGATTGACAAAATTCGTGATTTTTACGAAGCCAGTAGCCAAATTTCGTGATTTTTACGAAGCCAATAGACGAAATGCACAACTTTTGCGAAGCCAATCGACGAAATTTGCATTTTTTTTCACATGATCGACGAAATTCGCGATTTTTACGCGCCTGATCAACGAAATTCGCGATTTTTATGAAGCCGTTTGAGAAAATTTACGATCTTACCGCACCTGATATTAAAATTCGCGAATTTTACGAAGCCGATCGAAGAAATTCACAATTTTTACAAAGCCGATCGACGAAATTCGCAATTTTTCCTCTCATGATTGATAAAATTCACGATTCTTTCGTGCTTATAGAACGACTAAATTCACGATTTTTAAATAACTTTGATGAAATCTTCATTTTTTATGCGGCAAGATGAAATTCGTGATTTTTTTTCTGCGCATCACAGCAAAATTCGCGATTTTTCCGTGCCTGTTAAACGAAATTTGCGATTTTTTCTTCCCCGATTGGCGAAAATTGCTATTTTTCCGAGCTTCAAAGGCAAAATTTGCAATTTTTCCATACTTGATGAACGAAAATTGTGATTTTTCCGAGCCACGTCGACAAAATTCGTTATTTTCCTGCAGCTGATCAATGAAATTCGCGATTTTTCAGTGCCCGATCTTCGAAATTTGCGATTTTTAAGTGACTAACGAAATTTTGTTTTTTGCCGCAGTAAATTGACGAAATCTACGATTTTTTTTGCGATTTAAGCACAAAAATTGCAATTTTTTCCAGTTGTAAATTATCGAAGTTCGCGGGCCACACGATAAGCCATCGCGGGCCAAAGGTTGTGCATCCCTATCTTAGTGGATGTTTATCTACCAAGTCGTTGTTTTCAGTATTCTAAAAAAGTCTAAGAGAAAAGTAAACAAATGGAAGATTATTTCACTGAATCTGGATTTTTAAAATATGTATGTAAATAGTGTAATTACATTTCAGGGTATCTGCTGGGAACATAAGCATCCAGCAATCTTCCGTGATTTATATATATATATATATATATATAAATGGTATATTGTACATATTGTATCCTTTGATGTTTTTGTATAGGGATTGTAAATACTAGTGTATGTCTAACGCTATTCATGTCAGGAGCAAGGCAGACCCCTATCTCAGCTGGCATCTAGAAGGCACCAGTTTTGGGCTCTCGCATAACAATCGCTTGACATTTACGTCAAGAATGGTTTATTGGTAGATTTACAAGCCAATTAAGCGAGACCGCACACGTTTCTCTAGTTGAGGCTACCGGTCATTTTTCCGGCTAGGAGCGCGTTGCAGACAAGAGGGGCCAGTCCCCCCCCCCCACGCTCGAAGAAGAAGCCAACGAATCTGCTGCAGGAATAGGCCGGGGGAGA
Source organism: Maratus speculifer (assembly GCA_964019185.1). Classification (NCBI taxonomy): domain Eukaryota; kingdom Metazoa; phylum Arthropoda; class Arachnida; order Araneae; family Salticidae; genus Maratus; species Maratus speculifer. The sequence continues at coordinate 88,611 of CAXHSM010000071.1, read as the reverse complement.
GACTGAATGGTCATTTTTCGGGCAGATTGAATCGAAGGGGAGTATTAGCCACGCCCGCCATAAAAAAAAAGAATATAGACTTTTTTCTTGAAGAGTGCAGATGAAAAGTTCGCTCCGAGATGCGAAGATGTATTAGAAGAGAAGTGTTATTAATTCCAAGGAGGACCTACCAACATCGCCGATGATCCGAAAATGATGTCCGCCACTGATGATGTATGATCGCCGATGATCCGAATGTTATGCCCGCCAGCGATGATGTGTGATAGCCTATGATCCGAATGTGATGTCCACCAGTGATGATGGGTGACCGCCTGTGATGTCTCCGAATGCGAGTCTTAACTGAGTGCTGGGCACGAAATAATATGAAGGTACGGTTTTGCGTATAATTTATATTGTTTCCCAAAATGTTTAGGGCAAAATGCCAAGTAGGGGGTTCTGCACGCTCCAATTGGTATTCAAGATCATAGTATTAAAAACAATAATTATACAAGTAGAATTAATAGTGCCTTTTTTTGTCTTTTATGTTATCTATATTGAGAATAATGTGTCTTATGACGCACCGACAATTTGTAAAATAGTTGTAAATAAATTTATATGTTAGTTGTTAAAAAATTGTTGGTATCTTTTCGACCATGAGTCTTATTTTATTTAATTCTATTATGATCTGATTCAAAGTTATGTTTTATTTACGATCCATAAGTTAATTCCATCTTCAAAAATAATCACAACGCAATTTGGTAATGAAGGCAGTTGCCTCACTTATATCGAAGGGATTAACCAGGATTGAAACGAACGATCACTGTTATTTTTTGTATTAGATATAAAAAAATTGCATGAGTCTGCACTATGAATACTTTGAATTAAAATGATTAGGAGTGACTAACATAAGTTCATTCTAGGATTTGGGTTATGCTGACATGTCGAAATAAAGATTTCCGTTACAGGAGCCCAGTTCTGTCCAGCATATGCCCTAGAAGCCTATCTGGTACCGTGACCTTTTCGGATGAATTCCGGAGGTTAATAATATTGTTTTTGTTATAAAAAGTTAATAGTAATTCATAATGTTAGTTTTACTCAAAATTCTACGCGCTATTCATGGTTTTAATGTTAAATTAAATTTTAAAAGTAAAACTTGGTGCCAATGGAGTGTGCTACAACGTTTCTGACTCATTCGTCCAAAATGGCTATTTTTTGATGTGTTATACTAAAAATAAATATATATGTTTAAGTATGATTATACTGATGATATTGTGTTTTAAATTGAAAACAAACAATCTTATAATTGTGTGTGGAAAGGTTTTAAGAGTAATATTATGAAATAAGGTTTCAAATTATATGATATATTGAAAAATTTGAAAGAATTTTAAAATAGATTTTGCATCACATTGAATTTATTTATGGTATTTTATTGTAATGATTATATTTTGGGGGTACATGGCATTTACTATGTTATTGAACAAAAAAAAAGAAGTGTTTTATGTGAATTTATAAGACCAATTTGATGCCGCAAAGAAAAAAAGCGGGAGTACAAATGAAATAAAATAATAATAATAAGAAGAAGAAAGGGCAGTTTAGAAAATTAATAATTTTGGTACTGATTTTCTATGTGTACTTTATACATTTATTTTGAATTTGATTGTATTTGGATTTTGAGGGACAGTGTATATATATATTTATATATTTTCTTGTGTGTTATAGAAAATTTTATTCAGGAGTTAAGTTGTATTGCAAAGTTATTTGTGTAAAAATATATAATATAAGGGTAATGAATGTCAAGTAGGACAATATATGCCGAGGAGAAGAGGAAGGAAAAGTTTACAAAATCAATCTAAGCCAGGGGTGGTAACAAGAAATAAATCAAAATTGAAATCTAAAACGTTAGAGATTAAAATGGACGACCCGTTAAAACCGAATTTGTCGCAAATGTTAACATTGATTGTTCCCTTTGACGTAAAAAAGATTAGCAATGTGTTATTTTATTTGAAAGAATTCGATGAATTATTGGATCGGGTCCACGTAGAAGAGGATTTTAAATTACAGATATTAAAAGCTAAATTTGTGGGTACGGCCCGTGAGAAATTAGTATCTGACCAGACGCTAAATGAGGAAAAGAATTATACAGAGTTTAAAAGAAAAATCGTGGAATTGTTTCAGAAAAAAGATTCTTTTATTGAAGCACAGATAAATTTTAACTCAATTAAGCAACTCCCAAATCAAAACATGAAAGATTTTATAGAAGTTTTTAACAAGGCCGCATCAATGTATTTAGGTGCTTCTGGCCAGGCAACGGAGGTGGGAGCTAATAAACTATTCGATTTAATAAAAGCCAATAAATTTTTGGAAGCAATATCGCCAAATATTGCGTTGGAATTGCGAAAATTAGACATTAAAGATTTTGGGAAATTGTGCGATAAAGCTCAGACGATCGAAGCCGCGTATAAATCGACTGTTTTAGATCAGATTAATGCGGTAACAGCCAATACAAGTAAAGAAAATGAGGATTTTTGTACGAATTTATTACAATTAAATAAAGAGCAGGCTACGGCCATAGCAGAATTAACAGCTCAGGTCAACGAGTTGAAATTACAAACGAAAACCCAAGTTAGGGAAGATAATTTGAAAGAAAAACGATGTGAAATCTGTAATACGAATCGGCATGACATTTCCGAATGTTGGTACAATTTGAAAAATTCAAATACTAAATTTCGGAACCAGGGACAGAGAAATTTTGCAAATAAGAGTTTTGGTGCGAATAATTACAGGACGATGGAAGGCTATGGATTTGCAGCGCCAGTATCACAAAATTATTTTCCCAGTGCACAAATGTATAGTGATTTTAATTATGACAGATTTCACAGGGATAGAAATTATCAGGATTATAATAGATTTGAAAATTTTTATGAAAATTTCAATCATAGTCCTCCATGGAATAGGGATTCTTCGGATAGAAGCTATAATAACAGAGATGACAGATCAGGGGTTGCACGCTACGATGCATATTATGGAAATCGTAAACAATCGGATGAGCATAGGAGAGGGCGAAATGACTATTCCAGGGATGAACCGCAGCATGACAGAAATAGAAATTCAAGTCAGGAAAAAGAAAATAAGAGAGATGTTTCGGACAGACACAAAGGGAAAAGAAAGTCGAATTCGGGAAACTTTTAAGGGAATCTGCAGTTGTAAATAATAGTCATAAGAAAGACCCCGGTAGATTCCCGATAAGGGGGAATAAGTTCGTGATTGCTAGTGTGAATTCAGCGGGAAAGGATAAACTTCCCATCATTGCATTACAGATTTTTGGGTTAAAAGTTGACACGTTGCTGGATAGCGGGGCCGCAGTTTCGCTTTTATCACCGGAGGTTTTAGAGGCGCTCAAACAAACGGATGCAAAAATTAAATACTTGGCGAATAGGGTAACAATCCACACATTCGATAACTCAGTCATACCTTTTCGGCAATGTGTAAAAATTACATTTAAAATTAACAATGAGTTTGTGACAGGAACATTTTATGTTACATCTCATAATTTTCAAGGGGACTATAAAATGTTGCTAGGTTTTGATTTCTTGAAAAAAAATAGAATGATTTTAAATTTTGATAAGAAAACACTAAAATTAAAAAATACGGAAATTGCACTGGAACCGCAGGTTATGAATAAGGAAATAGTTAGTGTAAATAGTGTAAATAAAAGGGGGTCGGAAATGAAAAATATCACCAAGGCAGTGCGCACAAATAAAATTAAATGTCATTTTAAAGGAAATGAAATATTTGCGTGTATAGAGAAAGAAACACATTTACACCCAGGACAAACGAAAATAATATCGTTGAGATGTCCTGAGGCAGTCCAGCCTAATCAGCTGATTTTAATTGAACCAACAGAGGAATTTAAAAATTTAATTACGGAATGTTCAATTCATGAGGTACCAGTCATTAATAAAATTAATTTAATTGTAACAAACAATACAGAAGATAAGATTATAATTAGAACGGATACTAGGATCGCACTTATCAGTTCGGATTTTGTTAGTAAGAATAATTTAAAGCCTAATGAGATTGAAGATGGAGAAATCTATCAAATTAATAACCTGGATTTGCAAGAAGTTAGGGCTTTGAGAGAAGCGGAGCTTGATAGATCGGATTTTAATTTAGATCATTTAACAGGGGATTTTAAGCAAAGGATAGAAGACTTATTGATGAGTCATGCACATGCTTTTTCGAAGTCTTACAAATCTTTGGGACAATCTTCATTGGTATTGCCCAAAATACAATTAAACCACGATTTTCCCATTCAGCATAAACCATATAAGGCACCCCAGGCAGTTAAGCAGTATGCGCAGGAGGAACTACGAAAACTGTTAGAAGCGAAAATAATCGAAAAATCAGATTCAGATTATGCATTTCCGGTATTATTTGTAAAAAAAGATACGGAAAAAAACTTGGTTCGCTATAGAATGGCGGTGGATTACAGGACGTTAAACGAGATTTTAGAGGGGTTTCCATATCCGGTACCGGACGTAAAAGATGTTTTACAGGCAATTAGTGGAAAAAAAATTTATACAACATTAGATTTGCATTCGGCTTTTTTCCAAATTAATTTACGCCCGGAGGATCGTCACAAATTAGCATTTGTGACGGAGTGTAGGAAGTACGCCCCGTGCCGCCTAAATTTTGGGCGTAAAATAAGTAGTACAAAATTCGCCGAACTTATGGATAAGGTCCTGGGACACTTTCCTAAGGACAAAGTAGGATATTTTATAGATGATGTGGTTTTGGCCGAAGACAGCCCGGAGGGAATGGCACAGTTATTAAAGGAAGTTTTGGAAACTCTAATTGATCACAATTTAACAGTTGAACCCTCTAAGGTGCAAATATGTAAACCGGAAATTGAATTTTTGGGTTTCAAAGTTAATAAAAACGGATATGCCCCATCAGAAAAAAACGTGGGGAAGGTACAACGATTAACTAGACCTAAAAATAAAAAGGGGGTAAAGTCACTTTTAGGTTTGGCAAATTATTTCAGAACTCTTATTCAAAATTATGCCGATATTGTCAATCCTCTAGTCGAATTGACTAAACAAAATGTAAAATTTAAATGGGCTGAGGAGACGGAACAAGCATTTTTAAATATACAAGAGGCAATCGTGAGCAACCCCTTAAACCGCCAAAATTTGATAGGGAGTTCTTTTTAATAACTGATGATTCAAAGAAAGCAATATCAGGTGTCCTTGCGCAGGAAGATAATGGATACTTAGTCCCTATTGAATTTTACGGTAGAAAACTTAAGCAGTCAGAAACGGCTTACCCAAGCATGAAGTTCGAATTATTGGCTATTCATGACGCAGTTATGCACTTTAAACACATGCTGTTAGGGCGAAAATTTACTATTTTAACGGATAACAAAGCTCTCACATATCCGCTGAAAATTGAAATGCAGTCGGATATAGTGGCTAGAAGGATTTTAAATCTCAGCGACTATGACTACAATATCGAATACATCGAAGGGAAAATTAATCCTTCGGATTTTTTGTCTAGAAACTTAGTAAATAATATTACTAGTAGCAACGAGTTACAGAATAACTTATTCAAAGTAAATCTTAACTTGAGTGAAGAGAACATTAGAGCCAAGCAATATGAGGATGAAAAATTAATCACAATTATAAAAAAGGTTGAGTCAAAGAAAAAGAACAGAATAACAAAAAAGTATAATTTAAACGAGAATAAAACGCTGGTATTAAAACAAAACGGGAAATATCCAGAATTAATAATCGTACCGGACGAGCTTAAGTTTACGGTTATGGCGGAGGCACATGGACCCCATTTTGGTTTTAGAAAAATATACGAAACTGTCAAAACTCGTTTATTCTGGTACGGAATGTACCAAGATATAAAAAATTATTGCACGAATTGCGTAAGATGTAATTGCAGTAAGCAACATCAGACGATCAAAGTACCACTTGAAAAAATGGAAAGAAATTTACAAATCGGAGCCAGTCTACAAATGGATATAGTAGGTAAATTACCCATGACCCTCAGAAAAAATTGCTTCATTCTGACTATCATAGACGCAGGCTCTAGATTTTTAGAAGCAGTCCCTTTACGAAATGTGGAGTCCCAAACTATCTTGAACGTTTTAAATAGGTACTTCGGAGCCTACGGCTTGTGTTCCGAAATAGTTACAGACAACGCACAATATTTTCGCAGTGCGCTTTTTAAAGAATATTTGAAGACACTAAATATAGATCTACACCCGACAAGCGTTTACAAACCTTGTGGGAATGGTCTGGCTGAAATCATTAATAAATCGATTAAGGCATCCTTGGTGGCAATGTCCAATTCCACTCTTGAGTGGGACACCAGACTCGAATATTTTAAACTTAATTATAATACCACGATCCATCGAGCACTAGGTTATTCGCCTTCAAAATTATTCTTTGGTAGAGAAATTAAAAATCAATTTACGGTATTAAGTGCTCCGGATTTAACGTGCACTCAAGCGTTCGTTAAAAATAGGATAGAACATATGAGGGCAGTTCACCGGCAAGCCATAGCTAACCAACAAAAAATTATGGCGGAATATATCAAAGAAAATGATCTTCAGGAAGTTAAAAAGTTAGACGTGGGTCAAGAGGTGTACGCAAAAGTAATTGGCAAGCCTAGGGCTTTACACCCTCGTTTTGAAGGGCCTTTTGTGGTAGTAAAAGTTGTTCGACACAATAATTATGTGCTCCGTCTGAAAGACAAATTAAATGGGCCAACAATACGTCGACACATACAATTTCTTTTTGCACCCAAGGCTACGACGAGGAATGCCAGAAAAACTAAGGGCGAGTTAAATGAATTAGACTCGGAACAGAATATTGAGGATTAGGTAAGGGCACTCTTACTTAGATATATAGGTTACGGAGGATTAGCTTGTACAAGACTGTCACAAAGACTTAATTAAAAAAAATAAATAAATAAAAAAAAGGCTCCTTTCAGAGCCATACATGAAAAAAAAAATAAAAAAATAAAATAAATAAGTATTACGGCTGATAGGCAAATTTATATAAGATAAGGTGGATGAACGCATTTCCTCTTAAGATTAATTATTGAGTGAATGTAAAGATAGCTTAGATAGTCAGATTCATTGAACATTTTGAAATAAAATTATAACAATAATATTAATAATTACTCCTTTCAAAAGTGGTTTTGTTTGGGCGACACAAGGAGATAATACCTCTTTATATTTAAAGACGAAAAGGAAACTCAGTTTAAAAAAAAAAAAAAAAAAAAGGCCCTTTTCAGAGCCATACAAAAAAAAAAAAAAAAAAAAAAAAAAAAACTTTTGCATAACTTTATCTTTGGCGGGGCAACCAACATTGGGGGTTTTGGGACTTTGCATGTAAAAAAATTCTTTTGCGGGCAGAAGATTTTGATTTACTTGGCCAAGGCATGCAGGGTCGTGAACTATCATTGTTTTTATTTGCTCCGAGAAGGATAGATTTTGAAATTGGGTAAAAGGATTTGGAAGTAAATACATTAATAATAGTGATACAAAAAATAAAACGGATATATAATAAAAGGGGTATAATAATAAGGATTATATAAGTAATAAGGAGACATAAGGTAGCATTGGTAGGAGAAAATAAATAAATCAATAAATGTGGTAGCTTTTTGTTTTTCCCTCCCTGTTTGGGTTTCAAATTAGTTTAAAAAAAAAAAATAAATAATAAAAAATAAAATAAAATAAATAAATAAATAAATAAAATTTCTTTATATCAGCACATAACAAAATGCTTATAAGGCTTACACAATGGATTACTTGTAGAGTTTAACTACTAACAAAATTTTATTTAAGTACATGGTTTCCGCGGTCATCAGAATGACAAAAAAATTTTAGAAATTGCGATTTTTTTTTAGTGGACAGGTTATATTATATGTATAAATGTTATATAAAGAAAAAGGATAAAATTGGTCTTGTAAGATTAATTTTTCAATATGTATAAGGAATGAAACAGAAACAACAGCACTTACTATAAGTTTTGGAATAGTGCTAAGGGTGAAAATCATCCTGCACAACAAAATTGTAAATATAAACAATGGTGTGTATTGATTTCATATTGAGATAATGTGAATGGTATAAAATGTGTATCATATATAAAAAAATTATAGTGTAGCATATAAATATGGTGATGCATTGTTTGTCCGTTATGATAACAGCCATACTTGTAAATGGAAAAATGAGTCAGAAATGTGTTCTTAAACTATTTCAGTAACTAGTTTTGGACATAATAACAGCTTTAAAATAAATAAATAAAATACATATATATATGTATATATGTATATATATTATTATTGCTTTATTATTTCGGAAATTCGCGATTTTAGGCTAAATTATGGGAACAATATAAGTATTGATGCATAACGCAGAAGAAGAATCCTCACACATCAACAACCTCCCAGCAGGGGAGATAAGCCAGTAGCAATACAATCAGAGACTGCGAATCATTGTGTTACGTAACCTGAACTTTCTTTACAGACATGGACAAAAAAAAAATTCTAGGCATTCTATGATGATCATTTTAGATTGTGATGTACAGAATTAGACAACTGATGGCGTTGCAACTGTGCAATCACAAACAGACTTTGAAACAGTGATTGATCTTTCAAGATCACCGAACACTTATAAAAAAAAAGAAAAAAAAGAAAAGAAAAAGTACTCTTTTGTCTGTTTGTTTCTTTTTTTCATTTAGTTGGGGGGGGGAGATGCTGGGAACATAAGCATCCAGCAATCTTCCGTGATTTATATATACATATATATAAATGGTATATTATACATATTGTATCCTTTGATGTTTTTGTATAGGGATTGTAAATACTAGTGTATGTCTAACGCTATTCATGTCAGGAGCAAGGCAGACCCCTATCTCAGCTGGCATCTTGAAGGCACCAGTTTTGGGCTCTCGCATAACAATCGCTTGACATTTACGTCAAGAATGGTTTATTGGTAGATTTACAAGCCAATTAAGCGAGACCGCACACGTTTCTCTAGTTGAGGCTACCGGTCATTTTTCCGGCTAGGAGCGCGTTGCAGACAAGAGGGACCAGTCCCCCCCCCACGCTCGAAGAAGAAGCCAACGAATCTGCTGCAGGAATAGGCCGGGGGAGAGACTGAATGGTCATTTTTCGGGCAGATTGAATCGAAGGGGAGTATTAGCCACGCCCGCCATAAAAAAAAGAAAAGAATATAGACTTTTTTCTTGAAGAGTCCAGATGAAAAGTTCGCTCCGAGATGCGAAGATGTATTAGAAGAGAAGTGTTATTAATTCCAAGGAGGACCTACCAACATCGCCGATGATCCGAAAATGATGTCCGCCACTGATGATGTATGATCGCCGATGATCCGAATGTTATGCCCGCCAGCGATGATGTGTGAGAGCCTATGATCCGAATGTGATGTCCACCAGTGATGATGGGTGACCGCCTGTGATGTCTCCGAATGCGAGCCTTAACTGAGTGCTGGGCACGAAATAATATGAAGGTACGGTTTTGCTTATAATTTATATTGTTTCCCAAAATGTTTAGGGCAAAATGCCAAGTAGAGGGTTCTGCACGCTCCAATTGGTATTCAAGATCATAGTATTAAAAACAATAATTATACAAGTAGAATTAATAGTGCCTTTTTTTGTCTTTTATGTTATCTATATTGAGAATAATGTGTCTTATGACGCACCGACAATTTGTAAAATAGTTGTAAATAAATTTATATGTTAGTTGTTAAAAAATTGTTGGTATCTTTTCGACCATGAGTCTTATTTTATTTAATTCTATTATGATCTGATTCAAAGTTATGTTTTATTTACGATCCATAAGTTAATTCCATCTTCAAAAATAATCACAACGCAATTTGGTAATGAAGGCAGTTGCCTCACTTATATCGAAGGGATTAACCAGGATTGAAACGAACGATCACTGTTATTTTTTGTATTAGATATAAAAAAATTGCATGAGTCTGCACTATGAATACTTTGAATTAAAATGATTAGGAGTGACTAACATAAGTTCATTCTAGGATTTGGGTTATGCTGACATGTCGAAATAAAGATTTCCGTTACAGGAGCCCAGTTCTGTCCAGCATATGCCCTAGAAGCCTATCTGGTACCGTGACCTTTTCGGATGAGTTCCGGAGGTTAATAATATTGTTTTTGTTATAAAAAGTTAATAGTAATTCATAATGTTAGTTTTACTCAAAATTCTACGCGCTATTCATGGTTTTAATGTTAAATTAAATTTTAAAAGTAAAACTTGGTGCCAATGGAGTGTGCTACAACGTTTCTGACTCATTCGTCCAAAATGGCTATTTTTTGATGTGTTATACTAAAAATAAATATATATGTTTAAGTATGATTATACTGATGATATTGTGTTTTAAATTGAAAACAAACAATCTTATAATTGTGTGTGGAAAGGTTTTAAGAGTAATATTATGAAATAAGGTTTCAAATTATATGATATATTGAAAAATTTGAAAGAATTTTAAAATAGATTTTGCATCACATTGAATTTATTTATGGTATTTTATTGTAATGATTATATTTTGGGGGTACATGGCATTTACTATGTTATTGAACAAAAAAAAAAGTGTTTTATGTGAATTTATAAGACCAATTTGATGCCGCAAAGAAAAAAAGCGGGAGTACAAATGAAATAAAATAATAATAATAAGAAGAAGAAAGGGCAGTTTAGAAAATTAATAATTTTGGTACTGATTTTCTATGTGTACTTTATACATTTATTTTGAATTTGATTGTATTTGGATTTTGAGGGACAGTGTATATATATATTTATATATTTTCTTGTGTGTTATAGAAAATTTTATTCAGGAGTTAAGTTGTATTGCAAAGTTATTTGTGTAAAAATATATAATATAAGGGTAATGAATGTCAAGTAGGACAATATATGCCGAGGAGAAGAGGAAGGAAAAGTTTAAAAAATCAATCTAAGCCAGGGGTGGTAACAAGAAATAAATCAAAATTGAAATCTAAAACGTTAGAGATTAAAATGGACGACCCGTTAAAACCGAATTTGTCGCAAATGTTATCATTGATTGTTCCCTTTGACGTAAAAAAGATTAGCAATGTGTTATTTTATTTGAAAGAATTCGATGAATTATTGGATCGGGTCCACGTAGAAGAGGATTTTAAATTACAGATATTAAAAGCTAAATTTGTGGGTACGGCCCGTGAGAAATTAGTATCTGACCAGACGCTAAATGAGGAAAAAAATTATACAGAGTTTAAAAGAAAAATCGTGGAATTGTTTCAGAAAAAAGATTCTTTTATTGAAGCACAGATAAATTTTAACTCAATTAAGCAACTCCCAAATCAAAACATGAAGTTTTTAACAAGGCCGCATCAATGTATTTAGGTGCTTCTGGCCAGGCAACGGAGGTGGGAGCTAATAAACTATTCGATTTAATAAAAGCCAATAAATTTTTGGAAGCAATATCGCCAAATATTGCGTTGGAATTGCGAAAATTAGACATTAAAGATTTTGGGAAATTGTGCGATAAAGCTCAGACGATCGAAGCCGCGTATAAATCGACTGTTTTAGATCAGATTAATGCGGTAACAGCCAATACAAGTAAAGAAAATGAGGATTTTTGTACGAATTTATTACAATTAAATAAAGAGCAGGCTACGGCCATAGCAGAATTAACTGCTCAGGTCAACGAGTTGAAATTACAAACGAAAACCCAATTAGGGAAGATAATTTGAAAGAAAAACGATGTGAAATCTGTAATACGAATCGGCATGACATTTCCGAATGTTGGTACAATTTGAAAAATTCAAATACTAAATTTCGGAACCAGGGACAGAGAAATTTTGCAAATAAGAGTTTTGGTGCGAATAATTACAGGACGATGGAAGGCTATGGATTTGCAGCGCCAGTATCACAAAATTATTTTCCCAGTGCACAAATGTATAGTGATTTTAATTATGACAGATTTCACAGGGATAGAAATTATCAGGATTATAATAGATTTGAAAATTTTTATGAAAATTTCAATCATAGTCCTCCATGGAATAGGGATTCTTCGGATAGAAGCTATAATAACAGAGATGACAGATCAGGGGTTGCACGCTACGATGCATATTATGGAAATCGTAAACAATCGGATGAACATAGGAGAGGGCGAAATGACTATTCCAGGGATGAACCGCAGCATGACAGAAATAGAAATTCAATTCAGGAAAAAGAAAATAAGAGAGATGTTTCGGACAGACACAAAGGGAAAAGAAAGTTGAATTCGGGAAACTTTTAAGGGAATCTGCAGTTGTAAATAATAGTCATAAGAAAGACCCCGGTAGATTCCCGATAAGGGGGAATAAGTTCGTGATTGCTAGTGTGAATTCAGCGGGAAAGGATAAACTTCCCATCATTGCATTACAGATTTTTGGGTTAAAAGTTGACACGTTGCTGGATAGCGGGGCCGCGGTTTCGCTTTTATCACCGGAGGTTTTAGAGGCGCTCTAACAAACGGATGCAAAAATTAAATACTTGGCGAATAGGGTAACAATCCACACATTCGATAACTCAGTCATACCTTTTCGGCAATGTATAAAAATTACATTTAAAATTAACAATGAGTTTGTGACAGGAACATTTTATGTTACATCTCATAATTTTCAAGGGGACTATAAAATGTTGCTAGGTTTTGATTTCTTGAAAAAAAATAGAATGATTTTAAATTTTGATAAGAAAACACTAAAATTAAAAAATACGGAAATTGCACTGGAACCGCAGGTTATGAATAAGGAAATAGTTAGTGTAAATAGTGTAAATAAAAGGGGGTCGGAAATGAAAAATATCACCAAGGCAGTGCGCACAAATAAAATTAAATGTCATTTTAAAGGAAATGAAATATTTGCGTGTATAGAGAAAGAAACACATTTACACCCAGGACAAACGAAAATAATATCGTTGAGATGTCCTGAGGCAGTCCAGCCTAATCAGCTGATTTTAATTGAACCAACAGAGGAATTTAAAAATTTAATTACGGAATGTTCAATTCATGAGGTACCAGTCACTAATAAAATTAATTTAATTGTAACAAACAATACAGAAGATAAGATTATAATTAGAACGGATACTAGGATCGCACTTATCAGTTCGGATTTTGTTAGTAAGAATAATTTAAAGCCTAATGAGATTGAAGATGGAGAAATCTATCAAATTAATAACCTGGATTTGCAAGAAGTTAGGGCTTTGAGAGAAGCGGAGCTTGATAGATCGGATTTTAATTTAGATCATTTAACAGGGGATTTTAAGCAAAGGATAGAAGACTTATTGATGAGTCATGCACATGCTTTTTCGAAGTCTTACAAATCTTTGGGACAATCTTCATTGGTATTGCCCAAAATACAATTAAACCACGATTTTCCCATTCAGCATAAACCATATAAGACGCCCCAGGCAGTTAAGCAGTCTGCGCAGGAGGAACTACGAAAACTGTTAGAAGCGAAAATAATCGAAAAATCAGATTCAGATTATGCATTTCCGGTATTATTTGTAAAAAAAAAGGTACGGAAAAAAACTTGGTTCGCTATAGAATGGCGGTGGATTACAGGACGTTAAACGAGATTTTAGAGGGGTTTCCATATCCGGTACCGGACGTAAAAGATGTTTTACAGGCAATTAGTGGAAAAAAATTTTATACAACATTAGATTTGCATTCGGCTTTTTTCCAAATTAATTTACGCCCGGAGGATCGTCACAAATTAGCATTTGTGACGGAGTGTGGGAAGTACGCCCCGTGCCGCCTAAATTTTGGGCTTAAAATAAGTAGTACAAAATTCGCCGAACTTTTGGATAAGGTCCTGGGACACTTTCCTAAGGACAAAGTAGGATATTTTATAGATGATGTGGTTTTGGCCGAAGACAGCCCGGAGGGAATGGCACAGTTGTTAAAGGAAGTTTTGGAAACTCTAATTGATCACAATTTAACAATTGAACCCTCTAAGGTGCAAATATGTAAACCGGAAATTGAATTTTTGGGTTTCAAAGTTAATAAAAACGGATATGCCCCATCAGAAAAAAACGTGGGGAAGGTACAACGATTAACTAGACCTAAAAATAAAAAGGGGGTAAAGTCACTTTTAGGTTTGGCAAATTATTTCAGAACTCTTATTCAAAATTATGCCGATATTGTCAATCCTCTAGTCGAATTGACTAAACAAAATGTAAAATTTAAATGGACTGAGGAGACGGAACAAGCATTTTTAAATATACAAGAGGCAATCGTGAGCAACCCTACCCTTAAACCGCCAAAATTTGATAGGGAGTTCTTTTTAATAACTGATGGTTCAAAGAAAGCAATATCAGGTGTCCTTGCGCAGGAAGATAATGGATACTTAGTCCCTATTGAATTTTACGGTAGAAAACTTAAGCAGTCAGAAACGGCTTACCCAAGCATGAAGTTCGAATTATTGGCTATTCATGACGTAGTTATGCACTTTAAACACATGCTGTTAGGGCGAAAATTTATTATTTTAACGGATAACAAAGCTCTCACATATCCGCTGAAAATTGAAATGCAGTCGGATATAGTGGCTAGATGGATTTTAAATCTCAGCGACTATGACTACAATATCGAATACATCGAAGGGAAAATTAATCCTTCGGATTTTTTGTCTAGAAACTTAGTAAATAATATTACTAGTAGCAACGAGTTACAGAATAACTTATTCAAAGTAAATCTTAACTTGACTGAAAAGAACATTAGAGCCAAGCAATATGAGGATGAAAAATTAATCACAATTATAAAAAAGGTTGAGTCAAAGAAAAACAACAGAATAACAAAAAAGTATAATTTAAACGAGAATAAAACGCTGGTATTAAAACAAAACGGGAAATATCCAGAATTAATAATCGTACCGGACGAGCTTAAGTTTACGGTTATGGCGGAGGCACATGGACCCCATTTTGGTTTTAGAAAAACATACGAAACTGTCAAAACTCGTTTATTCTGGTACGGAATGTACCAAGATATAAAAAATTATTGCACGAATTGCGTAAGATGTAATTGCAGTAAGCAACATCAGACGATCAAAGTACCACTTGAAAAAATGGAAAGAAATTTGCAAATCGGAGCTAGTCTACAAATGGATATAGTAGGTAAATTACCCATGACCCTCAGAAAAAATTGCTTCATTCTGACTATCATAGACGCAGGCTCTAGATTTTTAGAAGCAGTCCCTTTACGAAATGTGGAGTCCCAAACTATCTTGAACGTTTTAAATAGGTACTTCGGAGCCTACGGCTTGTGTTCCGAAATAGTTACAGACAACGCACAATATTTTCGCAGTGCGCTTTTTAAAGAATATTTGAAGACACTAAATATAGATCTACACCCGACAAGCGTTTACAAACCTTGTGGGAATGGTCTGGCTGAAATCATTAATAAATCGATTAAGGCATCCTTGGTGGCAATGTCCAATTCCACTCTTGAGTGGGACACCAGACTCGAATATTTTAAACTTAATTATAATACCACGATCCATCGAGCACTAGGTTATTCGCCTTCAAAATTATTCTTTGGTAGAGAAATTAAAAATCAATTTACGGTATTAAGTGCTCCGGATTTAACGTGCACTCAAGCGTTCGTTAAAAATAGGATAGAACATATGAGGGCAGTTCACCGGCAAGCCATAGCTAACCAACAAAAACTTATGGCGGAATATATCAAGGAAAATGATCTTCAGGAAGTTAAAAAGTTAGACGTGGGTCAAGAGGTGTACGCAAAAGTAATTGGCAAGCCTAGGGCTTTACACCCTCGTTTTGAAGGGCCTTTTGTGGTAGTAAAAGTTGTTCGACACAATAATTATGTGCTCCGTCTGAAAGACAAAATAAATGGGCCAACAATACGTCGACACATACAATTTCTTTTTGCACCCAAGGCTACGACGAGGAATGCCAGAAAAACTAAGGGCGAGTTAAATGAATCAGACTCGGAACAGAATATTGAGGATTAGGTAAGGGCACTCTTACTTAGATATATAGGTTACGGAGGATTAGCTTGTACAAGACTGTCACAAAGACTTAATTAAAAAAAATAAATAAATAAAAAAAAGGCTCCTTTCAGAGCCATACATGAAAAAAAAAAGAAAATAAAATAAAATAAAATAAATAAGTATTACGGCTGATAGGCAAATTTATATAAGATAAGGTGGATGAACGCATTTCCTCTTAAGATTAATTATTGAGTGAATGTAAAGATAGCTTAGATAGTCAGATTCATTGAACATTTTGAAATAAAATTATAACAATAATATTAATAATTACTCCTTTCAAAAGTGGTTTTGTTTGGGCGACACAGGGAGATAATACCTCTTTATATTTAAAGACGAAAAGGGAACTCAGTTTAAAGAAAAAAAAAAAAACTTTTGCATAACATTATCTTTGGCGGGGCAACCAACATTGGGGGTTTTGGGACTTTGCATGTAAAAAAATTCTTTTGCGGGCAGAAGATTTTGATTTACTTGGCCAAGGCATGCAGGGTCGTGAACTATCATTGTTTTTATTTGCTCCGAGAAGGATAGATTTTGAAATTGGGTAAAAGGGTTTGGAAGTAAGTACATTAATAATAGTGATACAAAAAATAAAACGGATATATAATAAAAGGGGTATAATAATAAGGATTATATAAGTAATAAGGAGACATAAGGTAGCATTGGTAGGAGAAAATAAATAAATAAATCAATAAATGTGGTAGCTTTTTGTTTTTCCCTCCCTGTTTGGGTTTCAAATTAGTTAAAAAAAAATAAATAAATAAATAATAAAAAATAAAATAAAATATATAAATGAATAAATAAAATTTCTTTATATCAGCACATAACAAAATGCTTATAAGGCTTACACAATGGATTACTTGTAGAGTTTAACTACTAACAAAATTTTATTTAAGTACATGGTTTCCGCGGTCATCAGAATGACAAAAAAATTTTAGAAATTGGGATTTTTTTTGAGTGGACAGGTTATATTATATGTATAAATGTTATATAAAGAAAAAGGATAAAATTGGTCTTGTAAGATTAATTTTTCAATATGTATAAGGAATGAAACAGAAACAACAGCACTTACTATAAGTTTTGGAATAGTGCTAAGGGTGAAAATCATCCTGCACAACAAAATTGTAAATATAAACAATGGTGTGTATTGATTTCATATTGAGATAATGTGAATGGTATAAAATGTGTATCATATATAAAAAAATTATAGTGTAGCATATAAATATGGTGATGCATTGTTTGTACGTTATGATAACAGCCATACTTGTAAATGGAAAAATGAGTCAGAAATGTGTTCTTAAACTATTTCAGTAACTAGTTTTGGACATAATAACAGCTTTAAAATAAATAAATAAATAAATAAATAAAATACATATATATATATATATGTATATATATTATTATTGCTTTATTATTTCGGAAATTCGCGATTTTAGGCTAAATTATGGGAACAATATAAGTATTGATGCATAACGCAGAAGAAGAATCCTCACACATCAACAACCTCCCAGCAGGGGAGATAAGCCAGTAGCAATACAATCAGAGACTGCGAATCATTGTGTTACGTAACCTGAACTTTCTTTACAGACATGGACAAAAAAAAAATCTAGGCATTCTATGATGATCGTTTTAGATTGTGAATTACAGAATTAGACAACTGATGGCGTTGCAAGTGTGCAATCACAAACAGACTTTGAAACAGTGATTGATCTTTCAAAATCGCCGAACACTTATTAAAAAAAAAAAAAAAAAAAAAAAAAAAAGTACTCTTTTGTCTGTTTGTTTCTTTTTTTTTCATTTAGTTGGGGGGGGGAGATGCTGGGAACATAAGCATCCAGCAATCTTCCGTGATTTATATATATATATATATATATATAAATGGTATATTATACATATTGTATCCTTTGATGTTTTTGTATAGGGATTGTAAATACTAGTGTATGTCTAACGCTATTCATGTCAGGAGCAAGGCAGACCCCTATCTGAGCTGGCATCTAGAAGGCACCAGTTTTGGGCTCTCGCATAACAATCACTTGACATTTACGTCAAGAATGGTTTATTGGTAGATTTACAAGCCAATTAAGCGAGACCACACACGTTTCTCTAGTTGAGGCTACCGGTCATTTTTCCGGCTAGGAGCGCGTTGTAGACAAGAGGGGCCAGTCCCCCCCACGCTCGAAGAAGAAGCAAACGAATCTGCTGCAGGAATAGGCCGGGGGAGAGACTGAATGGTCATTTTTCGGGCAGATTGAATCGAAGGGGAGTATTAGCCACGCTCGCCATAAAAAAAAGAATATAGACTTTTTTCTTGAAGAGTGCAGATGAAAAGTTCGCTCCGAGATGCGAAGATGTATTAGAAGAGAAGTGTTATTAATTCCAAGGAGGACCTACCAACATCGCCGATGATCCGAAAATGATGTCCGCCACTGATGATGTATGATCGCCGATGATCCGAATGTTATGCCCGCCAGCGATGATGTGTGAGAGCCTATGATCCGAATGTGATGTCCACCAGTGATGATGGGTGACCGCCTGTGATGTCTCCGAATGCGAGCCTTAACTGAGTGCTGGGCACGAAATAATATGAAGGTACGGTTTTGCTTATAATTTATATTGTTTCCCAAAATGTTTAGGGCAAAATGCCAAGTAGGGGGTTCTGCACGCTCCAATTGGTATTCAAGATCATAGTATTAAAAACAATAATTATACAAGTAGAATTAATAGTGCCTTTTTTGTCTTTTATGTTATCTATATTGAGAATAATGTGTCTTATGACGCACCGACAATTTGTAAAATAGTTGTAAATAAATTTATATGTTAGTTGTTAAAAAATTGTTGGTATCTTTTCGACCATGAGTCTTATTTTATTTAATTCTATTATGATCTGATTCAAAGTTATGTTTTATTTACGATCCATAAGTTAATTCCATCTTCAAAAATAATCACAACGCAATTTGGTAATGAAGGCAGTTGCCTCACTTATATCGAAGGGATTAACCAGTATTGAAACGAACGATCACTGTTATTTTTTGTATTAGATATAAAAAAATTGCATGAGTCTGCACTATGAATACTTTGAATTAAAATGATTAGGAGTGACTAACATAAGTTCATTCTAGGATTTGGGTTATGCTGACATGTCGAAATAAAGATTTCCGTTACAGGAGCCCAGTTCTGTCCAGCATATGCCCTAGAAGCCTATCTGGTACCGTGACCTTTTCGGATGAGTTCCGGAGGTTAATAATATTGTTTTTGTTATAAAAAGTTAATAGTAATTCATAATGTTAGTTTTACTCAAAATTCTACGCGCTACTCATGGTTTTAATGTTAAATTAAATTTTAAAAGTAAAACTTGGTGCCAATGGAGTGTGCTACAACGTTTCTGACTCATTCGTCCAAAATGGCTATTTTTTGATGTGTTATACTAAAAATAAATATATATGTTTAAGTATGATTATACTGATGATATTGTGTTTTAAATTGAAAACAAACAATCTTATAATTGCGTGTGGAAAGGTTTTAAGAGTAATATTATGAAATAAGGTTTCAAATTATATGATATATTGAAAAATTTGAAAGAATTTTAAAATAGATTTTGCATCACATTGAATTTATTTATGGTATTTTATTGTAATGATTATATTTTGGGGGTACATGGCATTTACTATGTTATTGAACAAAAAAAAGAAGTGTTTTATGTGAATTTATAAGACCAATTTGATGCCGCAAAGAAAAAAAGCGGGAGTACAAATGAAATAAAATAATAATAAGAAGAAGAAAGGGCAGTTTAGAAAATTAATAATTTTGGTACTGATTTTCTATGTGTACTTTATACATTTATTTTGAATTTGATTGTATTTGGATTTTGAGGGACAGTGTATATATATATTTATATATTTTCTTGTGTGTTATAGAAAATTTTATTCAGGAGTTAAGTTGTATTGCAAAGTTATTTGTGTAAAAATATATAATATAAGGGTAATGAATGTCAAGTAGGACAATATATGCCGAGGAGAAGAGGAAGGAAAAGTTTACAAAATCAATCTAAGCCAGGGGTGGTAACAAGAAATAAATCAAAATTGAAATCTAAAACGTTAGAGATTAAAATGGACGACCCGTTAAAACCGAATTTGTCGCAAATGTTATCATTGATTGTTCCCTTTGACGTAAAAAAGATTAGCAATGTGTTATTTTATTTGAAAGAATTCGATGAATTATTGGATCGGGTCCACGTAGAGAAGGATTTTAAATTACAGATATTAAAAGCTAAATTTGTGGGTACGGCCCGTGAGAAATTAGTATCTGACCAGACGCTAAATGAGGAAAAGAATTATACAGAGTTTAAAAGAAAAATCGTGGAATTGTTTCAGAAAAAAGATTCTTTTATTGAAGCACAGATAAATTTTAACTCAATTAAGCAACTCCCAAATCAAAACATAAAGTTTTTAACAAGGCCGCATCAATGTATTTAGGTGCTTCTGGCCAGGCAACGGCGGTGAGAGCTAATAAACTATTCGATTTAATAAAAGCCAATAAATTTTTGGAAGCAATATCGCCAAATATTGCGTTGGAATTGCGAAAATTAGACATTAAAGATTTTGGGAAATTGTGCGATAAAGCTCAGACGATCGAAGCCGCGTATAAATCGACTGTTTTAGATCAGATTAATGCGGTAACAGCCAATACAAGTAAAGAAAATGAGGATTTTTGTACGAATTTATTACCATTAAATAAAGAGCAGGCTACGGCCATAGCAGAATTAACTGCTCAGGTCAACGAGTTGAAATTACAAACGAAAACCCAAGTGAGGGAAGATAATTTGAAAGAAAAACGATGTGAAATCTGTAATACGAATCGGCATGACATTTCCGAATGTTGGTACAATTTGAAAAATTCAAATACTAAATTTCGGAACCAGGGACAGAGAAATTTTGCAATTAAGAGTTTTGGTGCGAATAATTACAGGACGATGGAAGGCTATGGATTTGCAGCGCCAGTATCACAAAATTATTTTCCCAGTGCACAAATGTATAGTGATTTTAATTATGACAGATTTCACAGGGATAGAAATTATCAGGATTATAATAGATTTGAAAATTTTTATGAAAATTTCAATCATAGTCCTCCATGGAATAGGGATTCTTCGGATAGAAGCTATAATAACAGAGATGACAGATCAGGGGTTGCACGCTACGTTGCATATTATGGAAATCTTAAACAATCGGATGAACATAGGAGAGGGCGAAATGACTATTCCAGGGATGAACCGCAGCATGACAGAAATAGAAATTCAATTCAGGAAAAAGAAAATAAGAGAGATGTTTCGGACAGACACAAAGGGAAAAGAAAGTTGAATTCGGGAAACTTTTAAGGGAATCTGCAGTTGTAAATAATAGTCATAAGAAAGACCCCGGTAGATTCCCGATAAGGGGGAATAAGTTCGTGATTGCTAGTGTGAATTCAGCGGGAAAGGATAAACTTCCCATCATTGCATTACAGATTTTTGGGTTAAAAGTTGACACGTTGCTGGATAGCGGGGCCGCAGTTTCGCTTTTATCACCGGAGGTTTTAGAGGCGCTCAAACAAACGGATGCAAAAATTAAATACTTGGCGAATAGGGTAACAATCCACACATTCGATAACTCAGTCATACCTTTTCGGCAATGTATAAAAATTACATTTAAAATTAACAATGAGTTTGTGACAGGAACATTTTATGTTACATCTCATAATTTTCAAGGGGACTATAAAATGTTGCTAGGTTTTGATTTCTTGAAAAAAAATAGAATGATTTTAAATTTTGATAAGAAAACACTAAAATTAAAAAATACGGAAATTGCACTGGAACCGCAGGTTATGAATAAGGAAATAGTTAGTGTAAATAGTGTAAATAAAAGGGGGTCGGAAATGAAAAATATCACCAAGGCAGTGCGCACAAATAAAATTAAATGTCATTTTAAAGGAAATGAAATATTTGCGTGTATAGAGAAAGAAACACATTTACACCCAGGACAAACGAAAATAATATCGTTGAGATGTCCTGAGGCAGTCCAGCCTAATCAGCTGATTTTAATTGAACCAACAGAGGAATTTAAAAATTTAATTACGGAATGTTCAATTCATGAGGTACCAGTCACTAATAAAATTAATTTAATTGTAACAAACAATACAGAAGATAAGATTATAATTAGAACGGATACTAGGATCGCACTTATCAGTTCGGATTTTGTTAGTAAGAATAATTTAAAGCCTAATGAGATTGAAGATGGAGAAATCTATCAAATTAATAACCTGGATTTGCAAGAAGTTAGGGTTTTGAGAGAAGCGGAGCTTGATAGATCGTATTTTAATTTAGATCATTTAACAGGGGATTTTAAGCAAAGGATAGAAGACTTATTGATGAGTCATGCACATGCTTTTTCGAAGTCTTACAAATCTTTGGGACAATCTTCATTGGTATTGCCCAAAATACAATTAAACCACGATTTTCCCATTCAGCATAAACCATATAAGACGCCCCAGGCAGTTAAGCAGTATGCGCAGGAGGAACTACGAAAGCTGTTAGAAGCGAAAATAATCGAAAAATCAGATTCAGATTATGCATTTCCGGTATTATTTGTAAAAAAAAAAGGTACGGAAAAAAACTTGGTTCGCTATAGAATGGCGGTGGATTACAGGACGTTAAACGAGATTTTAGAGGGGTTTCCATATCCGGTACCGGACGTAAAAGATGTTTTACAGGCAATTAGTGGAAAAATTTTTTATACAACATTAGATTTGCATTCGGCTTTTTTCCAAATTAATTTACGCCCGGAGGATCGTCACAAATTAGCATTTGTGACGGAGTGTGGGAAGTACGCCCCGTGCCGCCTAAATTTTGGGCTTAAAATAAGTAGTACAAAATTCGCCGAACTTTTGTCTAAGGTCCTGGGACACTTTCCTAAGGACAAAGTAGGATATTTTATAGATGATGTGGTTTTGGCCGAAGACAGCCCGGAGGGAATGGCACAGTTGTTAAAGGAAGTTTTGGAAACTCTAATTGATCACAATTTAACAGTTGAACCCTCTAAGGTGCAAATATGTAAACCGGAAATTGAATTTTTGGGTTTCAAAGTTAATAAAAACGGATATGCCCCATCAGAAAAAAACGTGGGGAAGGTACAACGATTAACCAGACCTAAAAATAAACAGGGGGTAAAGTCACTTTTAGGTTTGGCAAATTATTTCAGAACTCTTATTCAAAATTATGCCGATATTGTCAATCCTCTAGTCGAATTGACTAAACAAAATGTAAAATTTAAATGGACTGAGGAGACGGAACAAGCATTTTTAAATATACAAGTGGCAATCGTGAGCAACCCTACCCTTAAACCGCCAAAATTTGATAGGGAGTTCTTTTTAATAACTGATGGTTCAAAGAAAGCAATATCAGGTGTCCTTGCGCAGGAAGATAATGGATACTTAGTCCCTATTGAATTTTACGGTAGAAAACTTAAGCAGTCAGAAACGGCTTACCCAAGCATGAAGTTCGAATTATTGGCTATTCATGACGCAGTTATGCACTTTAAACACATGCTGTTAGGGCGAAAATTTATTATTTTAACGGATAACAAAGCTCTCACATATCCGCTGAAAATTGAAATGCAGTCGGATATAGTGGCTAGATGGATTTTAAATCTCAGCGACTATGACTACAATATCGAATACATCGAAGGGAAAATTAATCCTTCGGGTTTTTTGTCTAGAAACTTAGTAAATAATATTACTAGTAGCAACGAGTTACAGAATAACTTATTCAAAGTAAATCTTAACTTGACTGAAAAGAACATTAGAGCCAAGCAATATGAGGATGAAAAATTAATCACAATTATAAAAAAGGTTGAGTCAAAGAAAAACAACAGAATAACAAAAAAGTATAATTTAAACGAGAATAAAACGCTGGTATTAAAACAAAACGGGAAATATCCAGAATTAATAATCGTACCGGACGAGCTTAAGTGTACGGTTATGGCGGAGGCACATGGACCCCATTTTGGTTTTAGAAAAACATACGAAACTGTCAAAACTCGTTTATTCTGGTACGGAATGTACCAAGATATAAAAAATTATTGCACGAATTGCGTAAGATGTAATTGCAGTAAGCAACATCAGACGATCAAAGTACCACTTGAAAAAATGGAAAGAAATTTACAAATCGGAGCTAGTCTACAAATGGATATAGTAGGTAAATTACCCATGACCCTCAGAAAAAATTGCTTCATTCTGACTATCATAGACGCAGGCTCTAGATTTTTAGAAGCAGTCCCTTTACGAAATGTGGAGTCCCAAACTATCTTGAACGTTTTAAATAGGTACTTCGGAGCCTACGGCTTGTGTTCCGAAATAGTTACAGACAACGCACAATATTTTCGCAGTGCGCTTTTTAAAGAATATTTGAAGACACTAAATATAGATCTACACCCGACAAGCGTTTACAAACCTTGTGGGAATGGTCTGGCTGAAATCATTAATAAATCGATTAAGGCATCCTTGGTGGCAATGTCCAATTCCACTCTTGAGTGGGACACCAGACTCGAATATTTTAAACTTAATTATAATACCACGATCCATCGAGCACTAGGTTATTCGCCTTCAAAATTATTCTTTGGTAGAGAAATTAAAAATAAATTTACGGTATTAAGTGCTCCGGATTTAACGTGCACTCAAGCGTTCGTTAAAAATAGGATAGAACATATGAGGGCAGTTCACCGGCAAGCCATAGCTAACCAACAAAAACTTATGGCGGAATATATCAAGGAAAATGATCTTCAGGAAGTTAAAAAGTTAGACGTGGGTCAAGAGGTGTACGCAAAAGTAATTGGCAAGTCTAGGGCTTTACACCCTCGTTTTGAAGGGCCTTTTGTGGTAGTAAAAGTTGTTCGACACAATAATTATGTGCTCCGTCTGAAAGACAAAATAAATGGGCCAACAATACGTCGACACATACAATTTCTTTTTGCACCCAAGGCTACGACGAGGAATGCCAGAAAAACTAAGGGCGAGTTAAATGAATCAGACTCGGAACAGAATATTGAGGATTAGGTAAGGGCACTCTTACTTAGATATATAGGTTACGGAGGATTAGCTTGTACAAGACTGTCACAAAGACTTAATTAAAACAAAATAAATAAATAAAAAAAAGGCTCCTTTCAGAGCCATACATGAAAAAAAAATAAAATAAAATAAAATAAAATAAATAAGTATTACGGCTGATAGGCAAATTTATATAAGATAAGGTGGATGAACGCATTTCCTCTTAAGATTAATTATTGAGTGAATGTAAAGATAGCTTAGATAGTCAGATTCATTGAATATTTTGAAATAAAATTATAACAATAATATTAATAATTACTCCTTTCAAAAGTGGTTTTGTTTGGGCGACACAGGGAGATAATACCTCTTTATATTTAAAGACGAAAAGGGAACTCAGTTTAAAGAAAAAAAAAAAAAACTTTTGCATAACTTTATCTTTGGCGGGGCAACCAACATTGGGGGTTTTAGGACTTTGCATGTAAAAAAATTCTTTTGCGGGCAGAAGATTTTGATTTACTTGGCCAAGGCATGCAGGGTCGTGAACTATCATTGTTTTTATTTGCTCCGAGAAGGATAGATTTTGAAATTGGGTAAAAGGGTTTGGAAGTAAATACATTAATAATAGTGATACAAAAAATAAAACGGATATAAATAAAAGGGGTATAATAATAAGGATTATATAAGTAATAAGGAGACATAAGGTAGCATTGGTAGGAGAAAATAAATAAATAAATCAATAAATGTGGTAGCTTTTTGTTTTTCCCTCCCTGTTTGGGTTTCAAATTAGTTAAAAAAAAAATAAATAAATAATAAAAAAAAAAATAAAATAAATAAATAAATAAATAAAATTTCTTTATATCAGCACATAACAAAATGCTTATAAGGCTTACACAATGGATTACTTGTAGAGTTTAACTACTAACAAAATTTTATTTAAGTACATGGTTTCCGCGGTCATCAGAATGACAAAAAAATTTTAGAAATTGGGATTTTTTTTTGAGTGGACAGGTTATATTATATGTATAAATGTTATATAAAGAAAAAGGATAAAATTGGTCTTGTAAGATTAATTTTTCAATATGTATAAGGAATGAAACAGAAACAACAGCACTTACTATAAGTTTTGGAATAGTGCTAAGGGTGAAAATCATCCTGCACAACAAAATTGTAAATATAAACAATGGTGTGTATTGATTTCATATTGAGATAATGTGAATGGTATAAAATGTGTATCATATATAAAAAAATTATAGTGTAGCATATAAATATGGTGATGCATTGTTTGTACGTTATGATAACAGCCATACTTGTAAATGGAAAAATGAGTCAGAAATGTGTGCTTAAACTATTTCAGTAACTAGTTTTGGACATAATAACAGCTTTAAAATAAATAAATAAATAAATAAATAAAATACATATATATATATATATGTATATATATTATTATTGCTTTATTATTTCGGAAATTCGCGATTTTAGGCTAAATTATGGGAACAATATAAGTATTGATGCATAACGCAGAAGAAGAATCCTCACACATCAACAACCTCCCAGCAGGGGAGATAAGCCAGTAGCAATACAATCAGAGACTGCGAATCATTGTGTTACGTAACCTGAACTTTCTTTACAGACATGGACAAAAAAAAAATTCTAGGCATTCTATGATGATCATTTTAGATTGTGATGTACAGAATTAGACAACTGATGGCGTTGCAAGTGTGCAATCACAAACAGACTTTGAAACAGTGATTGATCTTTCAAGATCGCCGAACACTTATTAAAAAAAAAAAGTACTCTTTTGTCTGTTTGTTTCTTTTTTTTTCATTTAGTTGGGGGGGGGAGATGCTGGGAACATAAGCATCCAGCAATCTTCCGTGATTTATATATATATATATATAAATGGTATATTATACATATTGTATCCTTTGATGTTTTTGTATAGGGATTGTAAATACTAGTGTATGTCTAACGCTATTCATGTCAGGAGCAAGGCAGACCCCTATCTCAGCTGGCATCTAGAAGGCACCAGTTTTGGGCTCTCGCATAACAATCGCTTGACATTTACGTCAAGAATGGTTTATTGCTAGATTTACAAGCCAATTAAGCGAGACCGCACACGTTTCTCTAGTTGAGGCTACCGGTCATTTTTCCGGCTAGGAGCGCGTTGCAGACAAGAGGGGCCAGTCCCCCCCACGCTCGAAGAAGAAGCCAACGAATCTGCTGCAGGAATAGGCCGGGGGAGAGACTGAATGGTCATTTTTCGGGCAGATTGAATCGAAGGGGAGTATTAGCCACGCCCGCCATAAAAAAAAAAGAATATAGTCTTTTTTCTTGAAGAGTGCAGATGAAAAGTTCGCTCCGAGATGTGAAGATGTATTAGAAGAGAAGTGTTATTAATTCCAAGGAGGACCTACCAACATCGCCGATGATCCGAAAATGATGTCCGCCACTGATGATGTATGATCGCCGATAATCCGAATGTTATGCCCGCCAGCGATGATGTGTGATAGCCTATGATCCGAATGTGATGTCCACCAGTGATGATGGGTGACCGCCTGTGATGTCTCCGAATGCGAGCCTTAACTGAGTGCTGGGCACGAAATAATATGAAGGTACGGTTTTGCTTATAATTTATATTGTTTCCCAAAATGTTTAGGGCAAAATGCCAAGTAGGGGGTTCTGCACGCTCCAATTGGTATTCAAGATCATAGTATTAAAAACAATAATTATACAAGTAGAATTAATAGTGCCTTTTTTTGTCTTTTATGTTATCTATATTGAGAATAATGGGTCTTATGACGCACCGACAATTTGTAAAATAGTTGTAAATAAATTTATATGTTAGTTGTTAAAAAATTGTTGGTATCTTTTCGACCATGAGTCTTATTTTATTTAATTCTATTATGATCTTATTCAAAGTTATGTTTTATTTACGATCCATAAGTTAATTCCATCTTCAAAAATAATCACAACGCAATTTGGTAATGAAGGCAGTTGCCTCACTTATATCGAAGGGATTAACCAGGATTGAAACGAACGATCACTGTTATTTTTTGTATTAGATATAAAAAAATTGCATGAGTCTGCACTATGAATACTTTGAATTAAAATGATTAGGAGTGACTAACATAAGTTCATTCTAGGATTTGGGTTATGCTGACATGTCGAAATAAAGATTTCCGTTACAGGAGCCCAGTTCTGTCCAGCAGTATCCATGAAAACAAAATCAAATGTGAACACCTACATGCAGGTAATTTTTTTAAATATATGTATTGTATAAATTTATTTTAGAAATATTACATTTTTACATCTTGTCTCTTTCTTTTAAATGGTAGTGAATGATATATTTTTTAATTAAATTTACTATATAGTGATTTTAATCAGAAGTATGAAGTTATATTAAAATACAAATTTTGAGTAAACGGATATCTAGATCAATACATAGATGAATTTTCTTACAAAACCACTAATAATGAATGATTGTTTCTTTTTGTATGTTTATTTCAACATAATCCAAAGAAAAAAGAAATTAAGACTGGTTTGCCAATAAATATCCAGGAGTAAGCAGGATTTCATTAAAACGTAAAGGGCAATGGTGATGGTATTTAATAGTTGTTAAATTCTCTTAGTATACGTGCTGGCAAGTTCAATAACTGCCCATTGAATTTTGAAATGTAACTATCAAATTTTTTTTATCTCTGATTATTTTAAAAAGAAAAAAAACTTTCATAAAATATATTCTTTCTAAGTGAGTTAGAAATAAATAGTAAAAAAAAGGATAACTAAGTTTTTTTTTTTTTTTTTTTTTTTTTTTTTTTTTTTTTTTTTTAAGGAAGGTTTGCTTGCTTCTCCCCTCCCCCTTCAATACTCTCCTGTCAGAAGACAATATTTTATTTCATTTTATTATTTTTTTGCTTGTTGATGTTCATGTGTTTCAATTTTATTTTAAACCTGTGGTTCTAGAGGACAAAGCCATTCAAATGAAAGAAAAAGAATGCATTATTTCAATTCTCTCATTTCTAAAATTTTGGTAGAAGCTTATTTTTGAATATTTAATATTTCTTCATTTTTTAAATTTTGTTTTGTTTTTATCTCTAAATGTCTTGCAGCGAGAATTCTGAGGAAAATAACCCTAGTTAAACTCATTTCATGTTTTTGCATTTTAAATAAAGATTGTGAAACACAGGTTCTTCTTTTCCCAAGATCTAATGTGTGTGTGTAAGGGGTTGGGGCCTCCTACGAGCTCCGATATTCGTGAATTTCAAATCGGAATTTTACATGTTAAATTTTACTATTATATCAGTCAAACAGTTCTTAGTTTATAAGAATTTCTAAAGGTAAATGATCCAAATTCAAAAAGATAAGAAGAATTAGATTTGGTTAGATTGGGAATGTTTTTCAGACAAGTTTAACTGCTTTCAAACTGTGAGCAGTGGCGCCAACATTTGAAAAATATTGGGTGGGCTCAAAAATATTTTCGAAAAATGGTATGATCAGTTTGTTTTTCTTTGAAGTGTGGAAAGATGGTGAAAGATGAGAATTTTTAGACAAGTTATCATATCTATATTATAAAGGCCAAACGTATCTGTGCGTAACGCATACATTTTGCGAATGGCAACACTTTTACATGCAATTTCCATTTTGAAATTTTCGCTATTGCAAATTTGTAAACAAGTAAACATCCCACATTTTCAATTTTTATACCATCGTATAGGGAAAAAAAATTCTTTTAAATGCAATTTGTCTGAAAACTGTATTTAATTTGTTTTTGAGACTTTTTTTTTTTGGTAGTTTTTAACATCACTTTTATAAACGTGGCAACAGAAGAACATCATTTCTATTAAAAGTAAAGGGGGAAAATCCGGAGATTAAAAAGTGAAAATTTTTGAAATTAAAATATCCGCTGTCTTTAAAACACTTAAATGAAGATAAACAATTTAGTTTCTGTTCCCAGCTAAAAGTAGTCGAGACTTCAGATTTTGAATTTAAATGATTTTAAAATGATCAAATTAGAATACCATAAAAAAAAGTGAATACAGGTATGAGAGGTGCATATGTAAATTTTACAACGGTAAAAATGGTATAGGGTTTAAATTTCACAAAGAAAAATTCTATGATTGTGTTAAAGTGGAATAAATTCTGCTCTTTTTCATTTTGAAATACCAAACAATAAGAGCCTTAATTGATAATTTTGTCATAATAACACATCTATTTAACTGCTTACATTACGATTAAAGTTTAATTTTAACAATTTTTAAGACCAATTTTTATGGAAATAATATTTCGTTAACTTTACGTAAAATATCATTTGTTTAAGAGTTAGACTTATCAATAGAAGGTACATTTTTTATTGTAATTAATTTTGTAGGGTTATTATAAATGAATAAAACAGTTTCTTCTTAAATATTTTCTTTCGTCGAAATTCGACGGGTTCTGCCTTGTTTTAATAACGTTTTAAGTTTATTAAATTACATTCTCATGAGTTTTTCGTTATAAAAATATTAATACTTACTATAATATCAACGTATCATAAACGTGACTAGAAATTGAAATAGCAGAAAATTAAAATGGAACAAAACATTTCAGTAATTTCGGATTTGAGGTTGTGAGTTGAAAAACTGAAATACATGGTCATTGGTAAAATAAATTTTGTTTTAGGCAGAAAAATAAATAATAAAATAATTATGCAATAAAAAATGACATATCAGTCTCAGCTGATGTCCCACCAGAATTTATTTTTTGTTTGCTCCTCAAATTTGGCAGACTGTGATTGGTGGGCTCATAATACAAGCTACAAATTGCCGATCGATTATGATTGGTTGGATAAAACTTGGTGGGATTTTGATCACATGGTCAAAACAGATTGATAGAACAATGAAAATCGGGCACGTTAGGATTCAAAATTATTGGGTGGGCTCGGACAAAATGAGCCCATGTAAGTTGGTACCACTGACTATGAGCACAATTAAATAATTGTAAAACGAGAGTAATATTACATATACATAATTAAATAACAAATCCAAAGTAAGAAGGATTCATAATAAAATCCTGCACAAGTCGATTATAGCTATAGCTAATCTTAACCCTAAAATTTAGTAAACCTGAAATGAGACACAAACCCAACATACTTCAACCTGAACTCGAAATTTATAAAAATTAAACCTTATTTTAATACATTTATTCAATATTAGTTTTAATTATATCTTTAATATGAATTTTATCTTCTTCATAAATGATTTATATATATATATATATATTTCTGTTTTATTGATATACATTGTTTTACTATTAATTATATATACTATATAATATATATAAAAAAATCATTAATATCCAAGAATGCAGTTTTTTAGCATTAAATAAAAATTAGCTTTTAAATTACCTTTAAGCCAACCAGAACTTATTGATGCGTCTGGTTTGGATAAAATTATATTACACGACACGGTGTCATTGGAGACCAAACATGAAAATCCGTAGCACTGATCACACTGCAGCACTCGATCCATTTCTGAAGTAAACAAATAATTCTGAAGTACACAAAGTAGAAATAAAATGCACTATATTGACGAAAGCAAGACTGCGAGTTTAACGGAGGCGAAATAGGAGTCACCACAGTTTACCGCAGATTCTTAGGCCTACATCGGCAGGACAGGCGTTAACGAGCGGGAGTCGTTTACGCTGAGCCTCGTGAAATTTTTCGATCAGAAAAAATCAGCCGCATCCAACATGAATAATGGTTCGGCGCCGGGATATCACTCCAATGCGATCCATCAGGGAAAAATCCGGCAGCGACAGTCCGCATTCTATAGGCACTCCAACCAATAGTCTATGAATGATAGTCGAGATAGAATAGAAGATGAGAATAATATCTAATACTCTATGATCCGCAGACGTAATAGATAGTCATCTGTCGGGGAAATGGGCTTTCAAAAATCATGTAAACAGCCAATGAATAAGATAATGTCATACTACTTAGGCTGATAAATAGTCCAGATAATAGTCCAGATATAGTCTAGATAACTGCTAATAAATAGTCCAGAAACTAAACTTTCAAGTAAATATGAAGCAGGCAACTAAAAGCAGGCACCATGATTTATATGCTATAGATCTGTATTTTAAAAGTATAATTGACCAGGTTCTTTTTAGCACTTTCCAACAAAGTTGAAAAGTGCTTATGCATTCGGTTTGTCTGGCCGTCTGTCCGTCTGTCCGCGCTCTAACTCCCGTAAATATACTCGGATTGCTATGAAATTTTTATACGTTATTGAGGTTTACCCTAGCACGAACCCTATTGAAAATGAAGTATCTACCATGATTAGTTTATCTACAGAGAGAATCAAAAGTTTCCCATTACATTACGGCCTATGGGGAAAAATCGTTAATATACTCGGATTTCCATGAAATTTTAGGACGTTATTGACGTTTACTCTAGCACGAACATTATTGAAAATGAAGTTTCTACCATGATTAGTTTATCTACAGGGCGAATCAAAATTTTCCCATTACATTACGGCCTATGGGGAAAAATCGTTAATATACTCGGATTTTCATGAAATTTTAGGAAGTTATCTACATTTATTCTAGCACGAACACTATTGAAAATGAAGTTTCTACCATGATTAGTTTATTTACAGGGCGAGTCAAATGTTTTTCATTACATTACGGCCTATGGGGGAAAATCGTTAATATACTCGGATTGCCATGAAATTTTAGGACGTTATTGACGTTTACACTGGCACAAGTCCTATCGAAAATGAAGTTTCTACCATGATTAGTTTATCTACAGGGCGAATCAAAGTTTCTCATTACATTACGGCCCATGGGGAAAAATCGTTTCAATGGAATTTTAAAGATGTTATACCCTGTCAAACATATTAAAATATGCATTCTATAAAATATAAGGTGAAAATGTAGCTATTATTCATTTATATGGCCACACAAAAAAATTCCATTAGATAATGGTAAAAGGGGGAATTGTGTGTGACATAGTTTAAATATATTAAGCTGTTTTATGTATAATAAAATTGATATATATTACTGAAGCTTAATATAAATTATACGCTACTGTCTTGCATAATATGGCACATAGCATTTACAGGGCCACACAAAAGATTTCAAATAGCATATTCTTTCCGAAGTACCGTATATGTGTCCGATGATGGCTGATGGAGGGATGAAATGCATTTTAATTATGATTTGCGCGTTTATATTTCGCTAAATATATGCACATTATATGGTGTGTATAAATGTTATAGTTGATATACAGGGCTACCCAAAACAGCTCACCAACGTTACTGAATATGAGCGTAAATTATTTAAACGTGGTTCTTAAATAAGCTATGCATTTTTACGCTGAGCTTCATTCAATTTACTGAGAAATGTTTGCAGAATATAAAAGGCCTGTATAAATGTTATAGTTGATATACAGGGCCACGTAAAGAATTCGGTACATGGACGCTTATGAATGACAATTTATGAGAATGTGATTTCAGTTGTTTTAAAAGTGTTTTAGTTTACAGTAAATTTTAGACTAATGCTGACGTGTAATAAAGGTACAATGTAAACTACAGGGCTGAACAAAGGTATTCAAGTATGTTTCCATCTAATAGTATGAAATGCTGAAAAAGAAATTTCAAGCTACTGGGTATTTTCTTGCTAAATTAAATTTTCCCATTATATCAACTGACATATGAAATACAGAGCTGTTCAAAAGTACTGGAATACATATTTGGGTATATTTGGCTATACACTATTATTTCCCTAAATATCAAAGTTTTGTTAAAGATTTAATTAAGTGTTGGAAAGTGCTTCATAATCTATGCTTAACGCATGATTTTTCTTACTTGTTTAAAATGCATTCGCTAAAGATGTAGGCTGTGATTCATTATAATAAAATAAATGCTTTTTAAGAACTTGGTTTATTTGAAGTAGAGTTATAAAAATTAAATCTTTTCTTACAGAAATAGTTAGGGATGGTGTCTGTAAGCATTTTTTTAAGAGACCTTCTTTACATGACTGAGTTCGTGAAGCGAGGGCGAGGCAATTAATTCCTCACACAATAATTCACACATTGGCATCACACAATTGGCGTCAAAAAGCATATGAAAAATGACTGATATCATCTACGCAAAATTGTCTGTTACGCCTTAACAATTATTTTGAATTTAATAGCAGGGCAACCAGAAAATAGCAGTCCTAAAAAATACGCCAAAAAGGATTGAGACTGCCAATTCGTACGTTAGGAGCATATTTTGAGAAAATGTTCTCAAAATACACAACCATTATGTCCATGAAAAGACTCTTATGCAACGAATAAGTTAGACTCACAATTAAGCAGATAGCAAAGTGATTTTACGGACCGCAAGCAAAGTATATCTTTATTCTTTTTTTATTTGTTTCCAGCAAGGGTGAAATACGCATCTTAATGAATTCTCTTTATCTGACAGCCGTTTTTCAGTAATAAGGCAGATGCTAGATGTTTTTCTTTCTTTTCTTTAGAACGGAAAGTTATTGTGGGATCGAAATAAAACGTTAAGATAAAATAGATATTTAATTAAAGATTAGTTTTAACTGTAATTTAGAAAAATGTAAAATTTAAGAATACTATATGAGATTCTACATCACAGGTGCATATCTTATTTAGAAAAAATTTCACACTCTCAAAGGAAAGAAAATTAATTCTATTGCGTCCTGCGCTAGAATTTTTATTTTATTTCAGAATTTGTTTTCAAAATCTTATAAGATTAAGTATGTATGTATGTATGTATGTATATATATATATATATTCGACCAAAAAGATTGGGTGTCACCCCTTAGAGGATGACACCCGGGGCGGACCGCCCCCTCCGCCCCCGCTTGCTACGCCACTCTTTATCTAAATTTTTATGCAGAATTATTCGATTTACTGGTATACATGTTTATTCTCATAAGGAGTTTCCCTGATTAGTTTTTGATTGGTTGGTTGGTTGGTTGATTGGGGTTTTATGGCGCAAAGTCCCTTTTGGGACATGCTGCGCCAAAACAAAATCAAAATAGGAAACCAATCAAGAATATGTGATGAAATGCATAATTAAAACCAATCAAAAAGTCTACAGTCCTTAGGTAAAATGCATAAAATTACCGATAAAATTTGTTAAAATATAGACAATCCACAATAAATATACATACAATAAAGCATCGTTTATACGACGATCACTTATACGACGTTTACATTTATACGACGTTTTAATGTGGTCCCGATTCATTCCTATTCATTTTAATGTAAAAATATATCTTTTATACGACGCCCGAAATCGTTTATACGTCGATTTTTCGATTTTGTATAGGTTTATTTTTCTTGTATATTTTACGAACGAGCGGAAGTTGGCAGCTATGAATGACACCAAAGAGCGTGTTTAAATGCACTGTACATTATAAAAGTGTGGGCTAGTGTTCGATTAGTCTTCTGAAAAATCAGCTTACTTGTAACAGATTACACTGGGAGGGGTTTTTCGGGGATTGTCAGCATTCGCGACCTGTTTTAAGTTGCAAATAGACTATCCTTCTAACTGTTATCAGTATTGGCGACTTTTAGTTGGCCACGCGGGGTTTTTGATCTTTAACTTTAAATGGAAAGGAAATGAAGTACTGCAAATGAGGAACCTTTCGGTGAAACATAAATAAAGGTAGGCATATTTAAATTGCTTACTAACCCCCCCCCCGTTTTTAAGATTATTTGTTTATTTTGGTTTGTTTAGTTAAAAATTCGCGCAAATCATCACGTTAAACATTAAAATTAAGTGAAAACAAAATTAATTCTAGTGTTGGAGGTGAAAATCGATTATACGTCGTTATAGTTTATACGACGTTTTTCGGTAGTCCCTTCGGCGTCGTATAAACGATGCTCCACTGTACACAATTTGAAAGAACACAAAAATTAAAAAGTAAGAGGTAAAATAAATAAGGCAAGTGATAAACATTAGGTGCAATTAAAAAAAGTAAAAATAATGCAGCGATTTTTTTTTTTAAACAAAGCATGAGATGATGCACAAGTCATATAAAAATAATTTTAACGGACACAGAAATTAAAAAATGTAAAGTTAATCAGGAATGAATTCGTCAAGAACAATATTCTCTTCTGTACTCGAGTCGTCAGATTCTTCCATAGCGTCAGCCGCATAATTTTGTAGTAGTTTGGGATCTTTAAAATTTGTAACAGACAGGTTCTGGTGTGATTTGCGGTGTTTTTTTGTAACAGTCTGCCACTGCTGGGAACCTTGGATGGGAACCTTCTCTTTTGCCTTTTGGATCGGTTTCATATTTTTAACAGTATTGGGTTTCTGTAGATAAGAAACGGAATGATCAATAATTTTTTTATTAGGTGTAACTGCCTTAGTCTTTTGATTATTAACAGGTTTCGGGAGATTAGAAACAGAAGGATCAGGATTATTATTATTAGATATAGTTGCCTTATTTTTAGTTTGGAGTTCTGTTGCTTTTTTAAGTTGAGCAGAAGATTTTTGTGTCGGAGTAGGTGTGTGTAAAATAGTAACAGGTTCTGAAGAAGGTAACCAGCGTTCTAAATTTGGGCTTGCAGGAAGTTTAACTGAACAACATATATCGCGAGTTTTTTTCTTTGGGGTACTGAGTAGATTACATGGTTCTGTCTGAGTGCTTATATGTCTTACGGATTTTAATTGCTGCTTAAGTAAACTTGAATAGGAAACACCAACAGATGGGGTTCTGGATTCAACAACTTTACGGGCATCGGGGTAAGATAAATTCTGAGTAATTTTTAGCGCAAGAATTTCTTTTTCACGGGTCCGTATAGGACAGGAGCGAGAGTATGATGTATGGTCACCCTTGCAATTTGCGCGGCGTTGAGATTTTTCACAAGTTTTACTGTCGTGGCCAACTTCTGCACAAAGTGCACAGATAACATTTCCACGACATTGGCCATTTGTATTGGTATGGCCATATCGCTTGCATTTAAAGCATCGGAGAGGGTTCGGTATATAAGGTCGACTGGGCAATTTAGATACCCAGCTTTAATTCTAATTGGCAATGTTGGACTATTGAAAGCTAAAATGATGTGTTTAGTAGGAATTATCTGCTGATTTCTACGGATGGTGATACGGCGTACATCAATGATATTTTGGTCTTTTAAATTTTGTAGAAGTTCATCTTTGGTGGAGTATAACAGGTCTGGTTCGGATATTACACCGCGGCTCGTATTTAAAGTTTTATGAATTTGTACATCAACAGAAAATGTGCCAATTGTAGATCAATCAGAGAGAAGTTGAGATTGTTTTGCTGTAGAAACCTCAACTAGCAAATCGCCAGATTGTAGTTTTTTGAGAGAATGACCATCTCCCAAGACAGACTGAAATGTTCTAGCAATGAGAAAAGGTGAAGTTTTTTAAAGGAGCAATCAGAGTGGCTATCAGTACGTTTGATGATAAAAAAGCGAGTGAAGGAGGAAGTCTGTACACTTTGTTGCTCTCCACTAGGGAGAGAAATAGAAGGAAAAGTTTTTCCATCCATATTAAAGAAAAATAAAATTCAGACCCCGGCCGCACCACCCACTACCGAGCCCAACAAGGGGATGCACATTCGTGCACCAGCGCTAACTAGGGCGCCCATACGGTCACAAGACAAACCTATGTCAGCCTCCACCCTTAACGAGATGACTAGTATTTGCTCGATCACTTGATCCCTAAAGCCAGTGACAAAAGCCAGCTGACCAGCCGATTGATGCATACGGGATCAATATGCACCTCCCGTCTACCTGAAGCAGAGGCCAAAGCAGTGTGTTGGTTTCCCTCAACTACCAGGATCCCCCTTTCCAGGGACACGGGTCACCACGCACGGCCAACACATGGGTGGTTTACAATTACCCATGGGTCGATATACAGGATGATATACCATAGATGATACTTTACCATAGAACTGACTTAGGTCACATGGATACACACTTTATTTTTTTTCTCAAATGGTCGCGACTAATTGTAAATTCCAGACCTACACGTAGTAACATTTCTCGTAGTAACTATTTTCTGTAAAAATAGAAATATCTATAGGAGGGTCTTAAAAATATCTATAGGGAGGAGTAGACTAAATATAAAACTACTCAAGGTATTTTCACCCCTCGTGTGGCTGCCTCTGGGGTCAGGCAGGGTGATCCTCTCAGTGGGGCCATTTTCATCCTGGCCATAAACTTCATTCTGAAGAAAATTCAGCGTAAGGGTTCTGCGAGGGACCCCGACACGAGAAGGTTGTTTCATCATATATTGGCATATGCCGATGATCTCCTTCTCATAGCTCGTACTGCCGAGGACCTCCGGGCCCTCCTTCACTTAATGTTTTAGCTGTTAAGATTGGACTCAGGTTCAATCCGAATAAATGTACTACGCTTCACTACTCTTGTAAACCCCCTGCCGGATGCCGTCCTACTTCGTTTAACCTGGCCGGGTCGCAGATTCCTTACTTAGAAGATGGGGATCCTACGACTTTTCTTGATAAACCTGTCGGTGTTTCCTTGCCTCGCGACTCGGTCACGGTTGACCGCATCAGGCAGAGGGGTATTAAAATACTAACCTCTATGTTGATCCCCTGGCAGAGTATAGACTGTCTTAAATACTTTTTCTATGCGTCGCTCCAGTTCCTCCAACGTACTGATCAGATATCTAAGACTGACTGGAGCGGCATTGATGATACTCTTAGACCGTTAATCAAGAAGACGCTTGGCCTCCCGTCGAATGCTGCGAATGACTATCTGTATGGCAGCCGTGATGCCGGTTTATTCGCTATCCCCCCTTTGTGCTGATGACGCTGATACTGCCTTAATCGACGGGAGGTTCAAGCTACTGACTTCAAAAGACACCATTATCCAAAGTCTTGCCTGGGAGGAGCTTTCTGATACTGCAAATTGGAGATATGACTCTACAAATATATCTAATTTACAGGATTATCTCAAATCTGCACCTTCTGTCCGCGTCTCAGATAAGTTCAAATCTCCTTGGTCAAGAGCGAGACAGGCCACCAAACGTATTAATGTTCATTGGGCCTTTGATAGTAACTCCAATGTTGAACTCAGACTTGGTGATGAGCTGGTGAGCAACAGAAAGCTGATATTTCGCAACATTAGAGAACATATGAGAGATTAGCGTGTTCTGTCACTCAGGGCTCATCTTCATCAGGGTAAGACTAATTATTGTGTGGCCACGGCAAAGTCCAGCTCGCACTTTTCCACTACTAGTACTAATACCACATTTAACGACTGGAGATTCGTCCACCGTGCGAGACTAAGCTTATTTAACAAGTTAAATGCATACAATAGAACCCGTGGTCACACAAATAAAAATTGCCGTAAATGTCAATACCCTGAAACCCTGCCTCATGTACTCGGCCACTGCATGGTACATAGCACATTATACAAGAAACGGCATAATGCGGTGGTCGAGCGTATCAAAAAAGCTCTCAGGGCAGATGGACTATTATTAGCGAAGATAGAACTGCTGGAGGCACAAATTTGCGCCCTGACCTCATTCTGAAGAAGAATAATGACCTTTTAATTTTAGACATCACTGTACCTTTTGAGAATGGACCCGATGCATTTGATGTGACGAGAAAAGGAAAGGAAGACAAATATGCCGAGCTTGCTGCAAACTTAGCCGAACAGGAGATGAAGGTCAGGGTCGAAGCCATCATCGTTGGTGCCCTTGGGTTCTGGGACCCTAAAAATGATAAAGTGGTGAAAAGAATTTGTTCTGAGAGATATGCTAAAATAATGAGACGTATTATTGTAAGCGAGACTATTAGCTACTCCCAGGACATTTTCTTCAAGCATACTAGAAGCACCCCCCAGGACTGTGGGGGCAGAATGTATTAGCCATGCTGATTGATTGTAAATAAAGTTTTTAATTATTGTATTTTTTATGTACTATATCTGATATTTTAATAAAGTTTGTTTTTAACAAGGTTCTGAAACAAAGAACCGCAGAATGACTTAGGCCACATCGACACAACACTATATTTAATGCTTAATTGTAAAATTCCAGACCCACATGATGTAACATTTATGCAGGATTTTTCTGTATGCTAAATGTCTTGTCGGTTATTTGGTTGTCGGCTAAATGACATAAATGTTTTTAATGCATGTTTGTCTCTGCATTGGTATTTCTCATAACTTTTGTACTGTAGCCATCAATTTAAAATTAAATTTAAAAAAAAAGAAAAAAGAAAAGAAAAGAAAGAAAAATTACTGACCCAAAAATTTTATACGCAAGTGTAAAACATTTTTATGCATGTGTACTGAAAATTTCAAAT
Source organism: Maratus speculifer (assembly GCA_964019185.1). NCBI lineage: Eukaryota > Metazoa > Arthropoda > Arachnida > Araneae > Salticidae > Maratus > Maratus speculifer. The sequence continues at coordinate 48,181 of CAXHSM010000071.1, read as the reverse complement.
TCATATCATGATGATGAATTAATTTTCTTAATTTTCTTTGATTAGTGAAAATTCTTAAGTTCTTTTGTTTCGGCTGTGGAATGTGGTTCAGACGTGTGCGCGAATTTGCCATATCCTTTTTTGATTAGTTTTGAATTATAATAGTCTCAGCCATATCAAAAAAATTACATATCTAAGCTTCATGTACATTAGGATCTGCCTTGGACTCAGGGCCGTAGCTAGAAGTGAACTATGGGGGGGGGGGGGGGTCAGAAGAATGTAGGGGTCTACATAATTTTTATGTCTATGTGAGAATGTCTAGATAATTTTTTTCTTCTTCTCTCTGACGCATAAAGATAAATTAGTGCATATTCACATTGCAGGTATTATGTTTCTTATTAAACTGTTGCAATAACTTCATTTTATACAAAGAAATCTATACGACGATGAAAAGTTTGACTGTATAACAGGTGCAAAATTAAACATCATGTTTAGGCTTCAGGAGTGCAAATAGGATGAGCGAGTGTTGAAACATTTTAGTTACAATGTAGTAATTCTGCAAGACTGTGAAAGAGTCTCAAAACTAAATTGGATTTTTGAACAGAATTTCGTTTGAGTTTTCAACAGAAATTCATTTAGTGACCTACATAATAAATGCTGTGCTGGGAAATAAAGTTGCCAGGGGTAAAATAGATATTAGATTAGAAGATTTAAAGTAAGGAAAAAGAATTCAACGACTTTGAGTTTTATCAATTTAATTTTAATTTTGAATTTTAATAGCATATAAATTAATATTCTTTTCATCTATGGAAGCATGAAGTATATATATCTACAGATATCTGATCATTGTTATGCAACCGCGTTAATTTATAAACTAAGTTGGATGTAATTGAGTATATGTTAAAGATTCATTAAGATCTCGATCAAATTTGTTGAATATCTTGATCGACCATCCTTCTTCAAGATGGTGGCCCTTTAAAGATATCAAAGGAAAAATAAATATACAGTCGAGTCTCTATATAACGAAATCCATTGTTCCAGTAAAAAAATTCGTTATATAGAGAAATTCGTTGAATAGAGAAAGCCGTTTAAATTTCTGTTTAATGTGCAAATATTAAACAAGTATTATTTTTCATACGTTTAATTAAAAGTCTGAAGTGTTTAACTATAAATATTAACGTAATATTTTATTTCTTAATTATTTGAACAGTTTTAAAAAAAAGAGAATAGACATTTTTTTAAAAGCTGAATAAAACTCGCACAAGAAAAACGTACGTTAATTTTTTAGCCATTGAAAACGCATCTCAAATTTTCGGGGGAATCTCATTGCTCTGGGAGTGAATGTCCCCCAAGCCACCCTCTGAAATCTACACTGACTTCAATTACCACATTGATCCAGCTTTTATATGTGTAACAATTAAATTGACACTGTTTCTCGAAGGATGTTAAAAGATGTGTGGGAGGGGGGCTGGTGGAATGAATTCGTTGTACTTAAAGAAGAAGAAGATTTATAGCCAACCCCGAATATAATTCGGGTGATAGATTCCTTTTTATAGCCAAAAGGAAGAACCAACCACTCATAAAGACCTTGATTGGTTGCAAAGGCCAACTTCTCTGTGTCTGAAGGATGAAGTGGGATATGCCAGTAGCCAGAGGCTAAATCTAGCGTGGAAAAATATTTGGCATTGACAAGTCTGTCCAAAAGCCAATCTATACGGGGCAATGGTTCCGAGTCAGTCTTACAAATGGCATTGATTTTTCTGTAATCAATACAGAGACGCGTTTTACCTTCTCCTTTTTTATATGCCAGAGTGACGGGAGAGGAATAAGGACTGCAGGACTCTTTAATAAGTTTAGCTTCCAGTAATTCTTGTATTTGTTTTTGAATTTCTTCATTGTCCCGAGGAGATGCACGGTAAGATCGAAGCGAGATAGGAAGTTCCGAGGTGAGAGTTACCCGCTGAGGTTCCCATCTGACTCTACCTACGTCATATCTATTGCGCGCAAAAATATCCTTGAAGTCGCTTAGAAGCCCTTCCAACTGTGATTTCTCTTCAGTAGTACAATGACTAAAACTTTTGTCATCATAATCCGAGAGAATTTGAGTATCAAGATAACATTGTCCTTGTTGCGACAAAATTTCTTGATTTGATTTGGAAGGAGAACGAAGCGGCTTCTTGCAATTCATATCACTCGTTAAAGTTAATGTATGATTGAATGAGTTTCCCTGAGAAATTTTATTGGAAATGTTTTGATCATACTTAAGAATGACTCCATCCTGAGTCAGAATATTCGAGTAAAAGTCCATCGATATATGGAATTTTTGTAATTCTGGAGTTCCCAGTATCGCATATGGCAAGAATGACCTAACTAGGTATAAGGTGCTATTTTGCCTGATATTTCCTATTTTGAGGGGTACGTGAAGTTTTTCAGAAATCTGAACTTGTCCTTGGGTTTGATTAACATTAAGAGGATGACAGCTCTGAATAGACGTCATATCCAAAGCTGCAACTAAGTTTTCCGGAATAAGGGAAAGGGTACTTCCGCTATCCAATAAAAATGGTATTTGAACCTCATGACAAGTTTTTGGATACATATGATTATCGTAATTCCCATATTTGAGGTACCCCGGGACTATAAACCGTCATAAAACATTATGGGGTATTCCTTGATCAGGGGAATACCCATGGGCATTTTGAGATTGAAATTGATTGCTGTGGATTGTCAAGTTGGGGTTCATTGTTGACCCTGTATTGCCCTGAACATCATATTTATGGAGTAAAGTATGATGTCTTCCATGGCAATTTTTACAATTCATCTTGGAGGGACATTTATTTGAAAAGTGGCCACCACGCAAACAATTGATACATAGTTTGTTTAGTTGGACAGTTCTCCAACGGTTATCTAAGGGCATATTTGTTAATTTTCTGCAGGTATGGGTGGCATGCGATTCAAGGCAAACACCGCATTTAGCATTTTCTTGATTTTTGGGGAATTTATATCTATCGGAAGAATCTCGGGAATAATTTGCATTTCTTACATCTGTTTTAGTTGGATTCTCCGACGCTAGCATACTTTTGGCATGAGTCTCTAAAAATTTTAAAAATTCCGTGAGACTAGGCATATCATTATGAGTAAGAGAGAGCTCCCATCGTTCTTTTAGATTATCATTTAGTTTTTGAATTATAATATAAATTATCATGTTATCCACCAAAGCATTTTGAGTCACATTCAAAGACTCTAGAATTCGAAGTGACTCATTACAAGTATCTATTATGTCAAAAATAGATTTGGAGGAAGAGGGGCAATTTTTCATGTTTTTTAAATTGTATAACTTACTTATTTGTGCTATGGCTAAATCCCTAGTTTTATCATAGCGAGCGCAGAGAGTGTCCCCTGCATTTTTATAATTGGCTTCCGAGAGAGGAAATCCAGAAATTAATTTATGAGCAGGACCCTTTACACTAGCCAGTAGATATTGCAATTTTGAGACGCCCCCCAACTCCAAATTTTGATCTATAGTTGTAAGAAAAATCTCTTTAAAAGAAAGCCATTGATCAGCTTCTCCGTGAAAAGGTTTTAATTCAAATTTTGGAAGATTAACAGTTTTTACACAAACATTACCTGTAGTTTTATTTAGACTTTCTGAACCACCCTCGTGAATGTTTAAACTTTTAGTTAACTTATTACGTGATGTATTTATTGCTATGTTTAAATTGTCTAATTTAAGTGCAATCTCGTTATATTCATCAATTATAGGATCAGTTTCCGATGCATCGCTCTGAAGAATGGCATTTTCATGGAGTTTATTTAATTCGGTTTCAATATCCTGAACCTGTTTAACATATAAATCTAACTCTTCAAAAGTTACAGTTTCATTATCAATTTGGGGATTTATAATATTTTTTATGCGAGTGATTTTTCCCTTAAGAACAGTTTTTTGTTTTTTAATAGCTTCCATTTTTAATTAATTTTATGACAACTTCCTAAAAATCTAAATATAAGCAAATTATAAATGACCTTCAAAAAATAATAATAATATCAACATAATACAAGCATCCGCATAGAATTGTGAAATGAAATAAATAAAAAGAATTAATTATATAAAAGAATTAGACGTAAATATGGATATCCATTTTTTCTTTCAATTTAAAATATAATTACAATTAAAACCATGGTTTGTAGAAGTAATAAAAACAATAACACTAGAGATATATTACTTACCTTAATCAATTAGTTTTATAATCAAGGAATTAGGGAAAAAACATGTGCACTAATATAAACAAATAAATAAAATAGTGTACACTTGTGAGCTCACATATTATAAATTAAACATTCTTTTAATCATAAATCACTGTACCGCCCTTTGAGTATAAATCATGTAGTAGATGTCGAATATATTCACGCAATCTCTCCTGAGATCATAATCACAGACCAAAAACTGCTGCCACATATATTGTTGTCGTATATTCTCTTTTTGAAACGCAAGAGAAGCAGAAAGAAAAAAAAACATAGATCACAAACATCTTGAGTATCAGTTTCACCCGGTCATCGGAGCGCTTTGACTGAAATCATTTATGGCACTACGGAGGATGAACGATCAACACACAACTGCATGCCCCGTTCAGGCAGAAAAATCGCTCTGGTAAGGTGTGAAGAATGGCAGAAAAATAGCATCCTAGTATTCCACGATACAACCCACTTTTTGGATGAAAATTCACAAATCCCGTGTTTCAAATCCGGCAAGGCCCGACGAATGGTAGAAAAATATCTCAGTATCCCAACATGGAATACGCTTGCTGGATAACTCATGACGAGACGTTAACCCCTTTTCAGGGCCTCTTTCGATGTTTCGTGCCAGAATGACCGCTCTCTTTGCTATCCTTTGTGGGTCCGGTATTTTTAATAATGTCCATATTTCGTAGAATATTTTCCCGCACTAGGTATCATCCTGCTGACTTGAAGAACTGTCGCATTTTCATGAAACGACAGACTTCAAGGGGATGAGTTTTAATTACGATTTATTTAAAACATAACAAAATCTTTTCGCAAGTCTTTACATCATGAGTTCTGGAGACCAAGTGCGTAGATGTATAGAAATTTCTCATCTCCCGAGGGGGGTTACCAGTTAAAAAGGCCATGTGTTTTACTTAAATTAATACGATAAACTTAGGTTTCTTGTTGCCCTGTAAAACCCGTGATTATTAGTCATGGGGCCCGTATCCACATTGAGGGGCGATTTATTAAAAAAGTAATAAATAGGTCTGATTTTTTGTATTTTCTTACATGTATATTATACAAATTTATTCTTGCATAATCACTAGATTTTATAGATAGATTGAAAACATTTTGATTTCTATTCTATCTTAAAAATGGATGAGTACAGGAATTTAAAATTTTATGGCGGCTGCCGTTTTGAAGTAGAAGATTATATTTTTCCATATTGGCCTTAATTTAGAAGTTTTAGCAAATGTGTTTTCTTTTTATTTATTTATTTTCATTGTTGTTACTCTCATACGTTTAAAACAGACATGTCTGAGAACGATCCGGTTTTTTTCTTTTTAATTCTTATTCAAGCTTAATACTGATGAAAACCAGAACTCTTCTGTAATCGTGTTCCTCTGATTTTAGTTTCGTGTGTTTGAATAAAATTAGCTGAATCCTTAAAATCAAGGAACAGTGAAGCTGTCTTCTCATGGTGCAAGCCAAAAAGAAATTTTTTTTCATCTTGAAGAAAAATAGTGTGGGTATTTTTTTGGGGGGAGGGGGGGCGCTAAATTTTTTCGGCCCCGGGCGCCAAAAAACATAGCTACACAACTGAAGCGGCCTAATTTATTATTATTTGAACCAGCTGAAAATTTGAACGCAATTGGATAATTAACAAAAGATATGCATGTTAATAGTTTGGAACAGAAACGTTAGCTTTCCGGTTTTTATTATTATTACTTATACTTACTTATTCATCATATTTTGTTTAAGATAAATCTTGCAATCGTTTTAAAAATCGATTTTTTTTTTGAAAGATTTACATATTTTAGAGACTGAAAATTCCTGGATAACCTTTCTTTCCCGATATTATCTTTAAAAATTAATTTGTAAAGTAGGAAAAAACAAGTAAAAAATCATGCGTTAAGCATAGATTATGAAGCACTTTCCAACACTTTCTGAAATCTTTAACAAAATTTCGTTATTTAGGGAAATAATAGTGTATAGCCAAATATACCCAAATATGTATTCCAGTACATTAGAACAGCCCTGTATTTCATATGTCACTTAATATAATGGGAAAATTTAGCTTAGTAAGAAAATACCCAGCAGCTTGAAATTTCTTTTTCAGCAATTCATACTATTAGATGGAAACATACTTGAATACTTTTGTTCAGCCCTGTAGTTTACATTGTACCTTTATTACACGTCAGCATTAGGCTAAAATTCATTGTAAACTAAAACACTTTTAAAACAATTGAAATCACATTCTCATAAATCATCATTCATAGGCGTCCATGTACTGAATTCTTTGCGTGGCCCTGTATATCCCTTTACAGGGCCGTAACTAGAAACATGGAGGCCCTGGGGCAAAAACCCCGGGGGCCCCCGTGGTGGGGCAAATTGAAACTTTGCCCCGGGCGCATCTTTTTTCGCACGCCGCTTGGCGGCGACGCAATTTTTTCCGATCCCACAAAAACTATCATAGGGGAGAAAATATGGATTTCTGATTGGTTGAATACTTTTAAGAACGCTTTGTTTAGGTTCATTTTTGACTTTATGTAACTTAATCATAAGTTTATGTTTTGCCTTTTGAAAGATTGATTTTGATACATATACATTTTTCGATTTTATGTATTTATTAACAGATAAAAAGAGAATTTTTCTAGAATTTTTTAGATGCTTTATGTATTATTCAACCGATCAGAAGCCCATATTTTCTTCCTTATACTAGTTACTAGAGATGAGTTCGGGCCCGTTTTTCGAGGCCCGGGCCCGGCCGAGCCCGACGATTTTAAGTCCGAGCCCGCCCGAGCCCGAAAATTTTTTTGTCACCAGAGCCCGAGCCCGATATCAAAAATATACAAAATAAAATTGTATTGTATTTAAAAATTGTTTCAAAAGTAATATCTCATTTTTAAAAACTTCTTACATAGATATGATTTTTAAATGAAAATTTAAATTCATTCTTATCAAAATTCGTAGAAAATAAAAATATACTTCATATGTAAAAGTATTCGCATATTCTTTCCTCCTTCAACAAGCAAATTTGATGGAAACGTTTTTGTTTAATGAATAAATGCATGAAATTTGCAGAAATTACTATTTGTAAGCTAGCGAATCGAACAACGTTTTCCAATTTTCTGTAAAAAGTGTACATATTTCATTATAGTGGATTCTTTTCTCATAACAATCTTCCATGATTGACAGATACCTGAAAATCAACGTAAATTAAAAAAAGTGACATTGTTATTTTAAAGGTCCTATGTTTTTATAGAAAAAGAGGAAACACTGATCGATTGCTTTCTGTTGGAATAACATGGTAATAAAATTTACTTACGGAGAAAAGTGACTTCGAGAAGGAACAGCGTCCTCAGCATTAGCAGAATTCATATTCATGATGACAAATGCATATAATAATCACTAAAGTTATTTTCATAAAAAAAACGACTATGTTTCATGCACAATCGAGTATTAAATAAATTTGAAAACCTCCAGCTAATTCTTGTCTACCAAAAACCGAAGAAAATAATATCTTTGTGTTATGTAACTAAATAATAAATAAATAAACGATCCCATTAAAAATTATGTTCTACAAACGAAAAGCCAACAAAGATTAAATTTATTGTTATGTTTGCTATGATTGGCGCCATATAAATAGATAATTGGAGGAAGTTCCGCAGACATAAATCTGTAATTATCACAAATTTTCATTTAAAACTGCAATGAAATGCTAAAATAAATAAACAAGCTTACAGTTCTCTCGTCATTTTGATAAAAAAGAAATAAAATGACTTGAAAAGGAATAAGTAAGCAATTTTAAGTGGAAAAAGTTATTTCAATCCTTTCTACACATTACAGACATAAATCTGTAATTATCACAAATTTTCATTTAAAACTGCAATGAAATGCTAAAATAAATAAACAAGCTTACAGTTCTCCCGTCATTTTGATAAAAAAGAAATAAAATGACTTGAAAAGGAATAAGTAAGCAATTTTAAGTGGAAAAAGTTATTTCAATCCTTTCTACACATGAGTAAATAAAATTTTTTGGCTTTAGAAAAAATGAGCCCGGGACCGCCCGAGCCCGAAGTCTAAAATAAAAATAGAGCCCGAGCCCGTTTCGGGCCCGGGCTCGGGCTTTCGGGCTCGGGCTGAGCCCGTCTCATCTCTACTAGTTACGGTGGGATCAGCAAACATGCTGACGTGACATGACACATTTGACTCAACATTCTGCTGGCTGCTCTAGAGCTGCTTTTGCATGCGAAGCGTATGGAGTATATCGATAGTCACGCAAAAACATTTACTCTAGCACTTTGATTTTTTTTATTATTAACCTCTAGCTAGGTGCTGGGTATTTCATAGGAAGTTAGACTAGAAAATAAAATCAATATTTTTTTAACCATCAATTTGGGGCCCCTCAGTCTTGGAGGCTCCGGGGCAGTGCCCCGGCTGCCCCGATGGTAGTTATGGCCCTGTCCCTTTATCTATTTCTGAAAACATTTCTCAATAAATTGAATGCAAAATTCATTGCAAAATTCTTAATTTTCTTAATTCTTTCTTTCATTGCAAAATTATTTAATTGCAAAATTCATTGTTTACACTTAAGTTTTGCAGCATTACAGATTATTTTATATTATAAAGATCTTCTATTGAATCTTTATCAAAATTTAAAAGTACATTAAAGGTACGAAGGAGCCACAACTACCTTACCAATATAAAACTTTTATTGAAATAAAAATCACCCTTTAACTGAAAGTATCATTGCTATAGGCATTAAATCATACTAAGGAATTCTTATGTACTAAATTTAAAAATTCAAGCCTTAACTTTAACATTTTCTTATGACTTGTTGCATCAAGTGAGATTTCTGTCTATGTCGAAAACTGTAAACTATAAAAATTGTACACAAATGCATATACTTCCTATTGATAACATAAAACTCCTATGCACTATGATTACAGCAAGAAGCGCTTTTGTAACGAGAAAAATGCAAGATCATGTAACTAAAGGAATGAAATTTTGATTTTACCTTTCAATAAATACAATGTTCACCGGTATCGTTAACTAAGTATAAAATAAATTTTTCACCCAGAAATTTGAGAACAACTAATATTAATAAGACTCGTTATACTTCAGAAATCCATCAAAAAGTAATATTTTCTACTTTCACAAGCTTTGATTAGACATTAGAGTTATTTAACCATAATACGTGGCAAATAAGTATTACAAACATTGTACGTGGCAAAATAAGCATTACACAAATTAAATTCCATATGGAAATTTCTAATGTTCTGCATGCGATTAATAAAATAACTATGGATATAATAGACAGATAATCAGTTCCAACACCGTTAGTAAAAACTATTTACCTTGTTAGTCTCTTTTGTTTCTGGCTTTTTCGTAGTCTTCTCCTCGTCGATTGAATCGAAGCTGGGCGGCTGCACAGCAGATTTAAAACCAAAAGCATAAACAATAAATGCACACATGATCACAGCTACAATAGGAAAACTATATAAAGGATTTAAAGCATGTACAAAATCCATATCCTTTGGAGTGGACATTATCAAAACCATTCAATAACATCAAAATACAAACACACACTCCTTGAAGGTAGTTTCTACCAAGGTTACTATATCTAAAGGTTGCGCCACTTCACCCCGCAGCCAATAGGGAGAGACTCGCTGCTTGACGTCATCCCGAGTGCAGAGATCCGTCTCCCGATTGACCTTGCATTAGAAACGCGCTATTTTTAATTGAAAAATATCAATAGAAATTTTTGTGTCAAAAAAAGTTTAATGATTAAAACATATTCTTTATACATAAAAGAAACATCACATCTAAAATTTAAACTATTATCTCTTTTTAAATCTTTTAAATTTGCCTGTTAATTTGCTGTCTTTTACATTAAGTTTCGATTACAATTCAATATGAAAAGTTAATTTACTTTTAAAAGAATATAAAATAACAATTTTTATAAGTAAAAAGACCTATAAAAGCAGCAAATTTATTTTTTACATGACTGCAGTGAATGTTTTGTTAATAATTTTTATATTTATAATAATTTATCAATAATTAATTTAAAACCTGAGATAATTGAATTCTAAATGTTATTATTTCGGTATGTTTTTCGTAAATAGCTAAATGTTCATAATTTTTTTTAAATAATACTAACTTTTTCTTCATCCTTCCTCACACGCCAGTTTGAGCTTTGCATAGTAATATTACAGAAGCAAATTAAATAGAAATTTTCATGTGTAAATAGTTGAATTTTTAATATTATTAAACTAAAACATTTATACTATATAATTATATCATATGTTGAAAATAAAAGGTTTTTATCCTCACACGATATTTTAATTTCAAGCACAAGATTTCATCAAAAGATACGTTTTGCAGATGTTTCAGATGTGCGCTCCATTATTTGATATTTTAACATGCAGTTACAATTGATTTAGTCCAGTTTTTCCACTGCCCCCTCTACAATGCCTGTTCACTGAGCAGACGACAAGCGTGAAACGTCATGAAGTGGAGGCGAAATCACTAACCCTACTGGTTCCACAATCGCCACGAAGGTCAGAACGCGATCGTTGTCAGGGAAACCGCCTCCACTACGTCACAAGCGAGAAGGCATTATAGAGGAGGCAGTGGTTTTTCCTTTGTTTGGAAGCATTTCGTTTTTTTTTTTTTTTTTTTTTTTTTTTTTTTTTTGTTATTATACTTTGTTTAGGGGGTTAGTTCACTTACTCAATCATTAAGGTTAATCCTATCGGAGAATTTTTTTTAAATATCTCGTTTATGTTCGGAAGCCATTAATATTTTTTTACATTGGATAATTAATATATATTTCTAAAAAGGTAGTTTTTACTTTTCGATTTTATTTGTCATTTTTATGAGGATTATGTTACTGTACATTGGCAAAAATATCATAGTAAAAATACTGCAAACAAAAAAAATTTTAAGTAAAAAACAGCCTTTGTAGAGATCGTCCTCAGTTATCCAATGAATATACATATTTAAAAAATGCAAAGAAGGTATTTTTAAAAGTTTCTCAAAGTTTTTGGAAAAAGTAGTTTATGGAAGATAAAAATAATGAAAATTCTTCGCCTCCATTGTTCTTTTCATATTGCTTCAGATTCCTCGAGTTTTTAGATACATAGTAATTACTATTTTCACAGTGTTATGTGCATGTTAATATTTATATATACATAATTGAAATTACTATTATTTTCATTGACTTCACTTACAATATTCATTTGATTGAAAATGATCTGAATAAATTCGGAAATTTCAGCATTGTGCACGTTTGCATGCAATAATTCATTTATTTTTAAAACCAGATTTCTTCAGTAATGTTTGCTGCGAAACAATTTTTCGTTTTATCTTAACTATTAGTACATGCTAGAATAGCACAAATACTAGGGATTTTTAAACAAAGAACTGCAAATAATATGCTATTTTAAAACTTTTCAAGATGATATTTCATTGACGAAGTCTGAGAAATATCTGCGCCATAATATTTAGGGAAAGTGACTGGAAATCGCTCTTTAGGAAAAGCAATTTAAGCTTTGTGGGGCAAACAAATTGTCCTGAATGTCAAAGAAAAAAAAATATCTCCCCCTTTCTCCACACCCACACACACATACATTTTTAATGAACAATTAAAAATAGCAAGCAATAAAAACTCTTATCTTAACACAATACTAATAACACAACTACTTCATTTAAAAGGAAAAAATCCTCTAGAATTGCTTTATTCTTCGAAAAAAACATTTTCGCTAGTAAAAATGTCCTACTTTCAAGAAATATGTTCTGCTCTGACCAAAATCAAAAAGTTTTTAAGCAGAAATTTGATTATAAATGGAAAAAATAGGCTTTTTTCTATTGCGAGAATTCCCTTTTGCACTTGCTGTGACGTCATACGTACCGAAACCTTGTTCCCGAAACTAGAGGGATATGGCACCCCCCTGGTTTCTACTTGGTATCCCCTGGAATCACAAAACTGGCGCATGCGCATGTACCATGCTCTTGCACTAGGAGAAGGCTACTTCTGGTGTTTTTGTAAGGATTTTATTTTAAGCGTCAATATTTCTAAAAGCGCGACGGCGTGATCGACATGCTCTCTGTCTGGAAACCGGAAATAATGGGTTCGAACCCCGGTAAGCGGGGACCTCTGTAAAGTTTGAAACAGAATAATGTTTGGCTTTTGAATGTTAAAGTTATATAAATATTTTTCAAAGTTTAATTATTTATAATTAATTATCAATTAATTCTTATATAATTAATTATCATATAATTATTAATAATTAATTATCAGTTAATTTATTATGTAAAATATTTTTACAAAAATAGTAATAATTATGTTATTATTATTTTTTAAATTGTCATCTTTTAATTAAAACTGCATACATTTGTTTTTCAAGCTGAAATTAATTATTATATAATATAATTAACGTTATTATTAATAAATTATTAATTAATTAATTATTACATAATAATATTAATATAATTATGTATAATTTATATTGAAAAATCAATTATAGCTTTCTGTAAATAAATACTTATTAATTAATAATTATATTCTTTATATAGTATTAATTATACAGTCATTAATTAATTATATAATTATTATACACTTATTGATTAATAATTATATTATTATTATAGTGTTATTAATTAATAATTATATGAATATATTACATAATTTTATCATATAATATTTTTATATAATAATTATTATGTAATGTATATATAATAATAATAATTATTATATATTTTATATTTTTTAAAAATTGGCATTTGTAATTAAAACTACATACACTTTGTTTTTTAGCCGCAATTAATTATTATATAATGTAATTAATATTATTATTAATAAATTATTATGCAACATGTAAATATTAATATTACTTATTAATTAATTATTATATAGTAATATTAATATAATTCTGTATAATTTATATTAAAAAACCTATTATAGCTATTTCTAAATAAATAGTTTATATTAGTGTAGTAGTAATCAATAATTATAATATTTATATTATTAGAATGCTATCTGTGATAAAAACTATATGTATTTTGTCTTTCAAGTTGTAGTTCCAGGGAGAATTTTCTTTTCTAATCCATATAAAAACAGGAAGTAATAAAATCGGAAGTGTGGGGATCCCACGAAATTATACCTGTTTCATATTAGCAATATTATATCTTAATTATAGTAATCATTATGTATTATTATCTATTTTTTGTTTACCTATATTTTGCAATTAATACTTTAAAGAAAATCCCAAATGTTTATGATTAATTTAGTATTCAGTATAAATATTTGTTATTATTTATTTAAAATAAGTTATTTGTATAATATGAATACAGTTATAATTAGCATATAGTCTAAACATTTATTATTTTTTATTAAAAAAACTTATTGCATAGTACATATGAAAAATATATCAACATTTTATAATTAATAATATTTAAGAATATTTATTAAATAAATACTATAAATAGTAGATAATAATAAATTGTTAATGATTAAGAGCAAGAATCTGTGAGAGTGACACACCCATGATTCATGCCATCTCAGATTTTCTCCAAAAAATTACCAGTTGTTACTTATCTTGTTAAAAAACCAAATCCAGAATTTTTTGCTCCAAAGTTGAGTTGTTAATTTTTTATGCCCCCCCCCCAAAGGTCATCATGTCATGAAAAAAAATAAGCGTTTTTTTAAGACATGGATATTGCTATGACTCACAGCTCTTTGCGCATACAACTTGCCACCAAATTCTTTTTATATCTGGAATGTAAAAGGGTTAAACTTTATATAATATGTCAGGTTCTGAGAAAACCTCTGCTATAGAACTGGAATTTATGTTATTTGTTATCTTAATATCGTATGTATTGTATGGGCTGTGTAGTGAAATTTCAAAGTGACATTCTTTCTTTGTCTAAAGTGGGAGTGAACATGTGAACATGAACAGGTGCAGCGAGATGAAAAGGAAGATAGCAGGGGGTAGTATTTGACCTTCTGGGATGTCTACTGAAAAAAGGAAATAAAGGATTTCCACGAATATAGAGGAGTTTACATTGGGGAAATGCAGGAATGGAGAAGAGCAGTGTTTGACTGAGATAGATTCAGTTCGGACCGTGGGAGCCGGGATGTGCGGATGTCCCTGTGTGTAGTGCTCTTGGTCGAACAGCGTAGGCTGAGAACCCATGTGTTGGGAGATTCGAAATTGATCTCCGATAAAGTTAATCTAACGAATATAGAGTGAGGGAGAAAAGGTGTAATTTGAACAGTACACAGTCAACTTTTTACTGCATTTAATTTAATGTAGAACCGGATCACCTATATCCGAGTTATATATGAAATAGTGTATTATATTGTGTATATAGAATAAACTGATAATTCAGTTAATTGACAGCGTTGGTGTTCATTTACACGATCCTCACAGTGGGTGACCGATATCACCTAATAATATCGGTGGTGGCAACTATAACTACTACGGACTTTCTTCAAAGTTGCGCGGACTAAGAGGGAACGTCCGACAAATAGATGGCACCGTCGGGATAGAATCGCCTGAGACCAGTGACCAGCGAGCCGTGTTGCAGTGTGTTAATGCCGGAGCATCCAGTGGAATTCTTGCGTAGTAATGCCGGATCGTCGAGTGGAATTTTAGAGGGATAAAATTCAAGCGTCGAGCAGAAATACAGTATGTGTGTGCCCTACATCGGTACAGCGAACCGAACTATAGTGTTGTGTCTCGTCATCATTAGAGAGAACTGAACCAAAGTGTTGTGCCCTAGAGTTATTATGGACAACAGAATCATTGTTTGTGCCATATTATCGCTACATCGTGGAACTACCTGTGAATAGAAGAGTACCCCCGCAGAAAAAATATAAGGTAAGGTGTTTTGATCATTTCCTTCTGCTGACATCTCGAACCAATTTTAATTGTTGTTGTATAATTAATGATAATTTATGTGCAGTCAAATAATTGTATTCAGATAGGTAGGAAGTATTAATAACCATATTCACTATTGTTTTAAGGAAAGGTCATAATAATTTGAGCTAATAATGATTTTCTATTTTTTTTACTAATAATGGTAGTGAACAAAATTAATGCATTGTATTAATAGTAGTTAGAAGGAATAATTAAATTTATTAAATTTAAATTATTATTAAAGTAATATTTAAATGAAGCAATATTGTTTAACTTTGAAGAGTTGATAACAAGCGAGCAATGAACATTTGGTTAGAATTTTAATTGGCTAGTAGTAGTGAAAAAAAAAAGAAAAGGCTCAAAAAAGGACCACAGTGAGGAAAAATAAAAGTGAAGGTCTTGAGTATATTTGTTTTAAGTGTGAGAACCAGTATTGAATTTGGAAATATTTTAGTGAGGATAATTGTAGAAATTTATATGCGTATGTTATACAATTTTTCTATATGTGGATGTTTTTATTGACATCAATACAGTTATTCAATTGCAACTTATCAATGTTATTATGTAAATTGTATGCTATTATCTAAGTGTATAAATTGGAATCTATATTGCATAGTAATCAAATCGAATTACTGTTTTACCTTTTGTTTTATGGGAAGTAAATTGTGTGATGTCAATGGTTGAGGAAAATTAGATTATTCAGTAGGTTAATTAGAAATGTAATACATCGTTTATATGAAGAGTATTAATTAGTATAATAAGTGGAGGTATAACTGTACTAAGTTAGAAATTTAGGAAATATTAATTTGGTGGGTTTAAATAATTATTGTACTGTAGGGTGGTAATAACAATCGGAGAAGGTATGGCTTTCTTATTGAAAATTAAAATTGTGGATCTTGAGGTGATAGCCGAAGAATTGGGGGTTGAATTCGCGGAAGATATTACCAGAATTCAGCTTAAGAAAAATATAATGGACAGTGATGGGCATGCCGAAACGGTTATTAGGGAATTATCTGACGCTATTGTTGCAGCACGATTAGAGCGCGAAGAAAAACAGGAAAAGTTAGAGCGCGAAGAAAAACAGGAAAGGTTAGAAAGAGAAGCGAGGGTTGAAAAATTAAGGATGGAACATGAATTAGAAATGGAGAGGCTAAGGTTCAAGGATCGACAAATAACTCTAATGGGTCTAGGGAATCTAATAATGAAAATAACTTAGAAAAAATGATCAAAAGTGTTAAAACTCTGTCTATCAAAGTACCAGAAGGGACGGAGGGATGGAATTTATTTTTCAGCAGTTTAGAAAGGGCATTGAAAACTAGAAATGTCCCGGAAAACCTGCAGGCCGAATTCTACTAAATATGTTAGGAGATAAGGCGGATAATTTGTTAGTTTATACCACTAGGGAACAAATGGAGAATTACGAGGAATTAAAGGAGTTAGTTCTAAGAGAACATGAGCCGACACCGAAGACGTGTTTGGAAAATTTTAAGAAGGCTAGGAGAAACCAGAACGAAACTCATGTATTATTTGTATCGCGTTTAATAGCAACATGGGAAAATTATTGTAAGATTAGAGGTGCTAACTCATATGAAAAGGTCAACCAGTCAATAATTACTGATAAGTTATTAAGTACGTTAGATGAGAAAACGGCATTGTATATTGGGTTAACTCAGCGGGGTAAATGGTTAGAAGCTTCGAAAATTGCTAAAGAATGTGACCATTATTTTGACCATAAAAACAAGTCTTATACAGTTAAGTATTAAAGTTTTAAAGGTAAAGATAGATATGTAAACAATGAAAAAATGAGACCGAGGGAGGATAGTATAAAGTTAGTGGTAGTTGGAGACAAAACGGGAGTAATGAGACTAATTCTTTTTCGGATAGGAAAATAGATTTTAAGAAACCTAGTGATGCTTCAGCTCCTAAATGCTTTAAATGTGGTTTGAGAGGTCATTACCAACGTTTTTGTAATAAAGTAGGTAATGAGGGAAATAATAATAGTAATAAAGGACGAGAACAGAAGGCGGGTGTACATAAGATTGTTGTAAAAGGAAACAAAGAGTTACCTAATGGAGCTATTGTGGCGAGAATATCGGCAAAGGCCGAACAGAGAACTAATGTTATTGGTGAGAAATTAAATAAACATGAGAAAATTGAAGGAGTATAATTAAATTGTAAATGGGCAAAAAGCAAAGGGACTGATTAATTCTGGATGTGAAATTAGCGTTATTCATAAAGATTTGGTACCGGAAGAGAAATTAAAAGAAGCGGTTAGTATTTATTTACAAGGATTATTTGGTGAAGCAGTTAAATCACCGTTGGTTAAATTACCGTTAGCTATTCCACAATTCAGACAAACTAATATAATTCATCAGGAAGTACTTTGCGCAGTGACCGATAATATTAACGAGCAGGTAATTTTGCATCCCGAGGGGATTAATGAGTTGTCAGGGGTCAACCGCGACGAGCCATTGCTAGAGTCCCAAGAATTAGAAAGTTCAGAAATTATTATTGATAACTCGAGTGAAAAGGAAGATGTGAGTAACGATAATTGTAATGTTTACGTAATAGAAGCGAGATCGGAAAATTTACAAAGTCAGAATACAGAAAAAACGGAAGTGGAGAAAAATAATAAAGCTATTGTTTCCAATTCAGACATGTTTAAGAAATCCCAATTGGAATGTAAAGAGTTAGAGAGAGCTTGGGAATTAGCTAAAATGGATGAAAGGCATTATTATATTGTAAATGGGTTATTGTATCATAAAAACGGTTAGGCGAAACTATAGCGCAATTAGTAGTACCCAAGGTAAGAAAAGAAGAAATCTTAAAATTAGCGCATACTTCGGTATTTGAAGGGCATCATGCAGCCAAGAAAACGTTACAGAGAATAAGGTATTCGTTTTATTGGGAGGGGGTGGCGAAAGAAACTAAACAATTTTCTGAGTCATGTTTAGAGTGCCAATTGACTAGAGGGGTTAAAGTGAATGACAGAGCTCCTATTTCCCCAGTTCCATAACTTTAAATTAATATATTTTTATTTGATACGAAAATAGATGAGACATTCAAGGGAAACAAGCAATAAAAATATTCATATGTAATATTAGATTGTTATTAAAATAATCCTCGAATTTTAAATATTTTGAAATTTAACATTCAAAAGAAATATTCATTAGCTGATCAACTAAGTTCGAATTCTAGGCTTTTTTGCAAAGAGGGATTTCTGTGGGTCCAGAGGGAAGGAGGGGGGGGCGTGAGACATCGCACTTTTTTTTACCATTGAAAATATAAAATATAAAATCTTCCGGGGAAATAGCCACCCTTGTTCTCAAGGGGGAGGGGATTGCTCTTCTTTACTATTGAAAATACAAAATCTCAAATCTTCGCGGGGGGGGGGGGATACCATGCTCTGGAATCAACACTGTGCCTGATTGCTCTTTTGGAAATTCCAATATATTAATTTATTATTACTATAATGTATTAATCTTTTATTTTTTTATTTTTTAATATATTTAATTCTGTGAAAAAGTATCATCATAGAAAAGCTGATACTTTAAAACTCAAATAAACTGTTACCTCTGTTCCATAATTTTAAATTATTATGTTTTTTGTTGATAAGAAAATAGGTCTTACATTCAATATAATGAGCTAGAACAATAATAATATTAACATGCAATATGAAATTGTTGCATGTCCTTTAAAATAATCCTCGAATTTTAAATATTTTTAAATCGGACATTTAGACGAAATATTCTTTTTCAACCGATCAGCTAAGTCCGGGTTCTACACATTTTTCTGCTGGAGGGAAATTTGTGGCTCTGAACAGGGGGGGGGGAGGGCTGCACTTTTTTACCGTTGAAAACACAAAATCTCAAATCTTCCGTGGGAGAACTCATTGCTCCGGGTGAATGTCCTACAGCAATTTAAAAATTAATATGCAATATGAACTTGTTTAGATAATTCTTGGATTTTAACTATTTTTAAATTTAACATTTAAAAAAAACATTCTTCAACTGGTCAGCTAGTCCGAATTCTAAAAGACAGGTCTGATGAATCACTAATAAGACAGCATAGAGCGCATGAACAATTATTCAAAACATTATATTTTGTTCCTTTAAAAATTGGTGTATTTTCATTGGTTAAAACATGCTAGCATTCGATTAAAAATCGATTATCTTATTCTACAGTTGTGCCCGACGTCATCAATTGCAGAAAGTGAAAGATGTTTGCCAAGAATCGCGTATTCGAATTCTTTCCCCCTTTCAACCGCAAACCCTCCCGTTTGCAGAACAGCTTCCACAACTTTACGGACGTTTGCTCTGAATACGCCCGTTGGTTTGGTATTTTTTCTGTTGTTATATGCGGATAAACGGACAGATGGTAGGACTGTAATAAATTTAGTAATAATCCGTGTAATAAATTTTAATTTAAAATTTTTAAAAATGTATTTTTTTTTATTGAAAAATTGCCAATTTTAAATAATTAATGCAATTATAAAACTAAATTTGAAGTATAAATCATTCTTTAACTTAAAATGAAGATGTTTATCAGGTCTGATGTAAATTGCTTTATTAATGTTTGAGAAATGTTTTGCACAATCATAGAACACTTTTAATTTTTTTAATCGAATTTAAACACAATAAATAAATAAATAAATACATTTTCAATATAGAATGCGAAAAAAAATTATTTTAAATCGAAGACATATTAAGTTGTCTATAATAAAAATTTTATTCATTTACGTTTCATAGGAACTGAGAAACAAAATTAAATGTTACAAGTATCTAAATTGCAATACCATGTAAAAAGATAAGACTTCTGAGACCCCTTAATGAAAGTCTCCTAATTTTTTAATCTTTAGAACTTGGAAATTCTGAAGTAATATGCTTTTACGCTTTATTCTTTTTATATTGCTAATGCTGATTATACTTAATTTTGTTAAATTCTTTTGTTATAGTTACTTTTCTTATTGTTCTATTTTAGTTACTCTCTTTTTAGAATATTATATGAGGACCCCAGAAGCCAAGAGGTACAAGTGACAAAATGTCGATTTGGAGTAAATTGAGTTTAAAGATAATTGATGTTAAATTGGAACATCAATAACAATTGACTAAATTGAAATAGGAAACATCTGCTTGTTGCATTCTAATCTTTGAACTCTCATTTCAATAACTATTAAAAAAATAGAGTACAATTTTCTTTAAATGTATAATTAATCAATATTGTTTGTTTTTCGAAAAAAAGTGGTTTGCCTCTATAAGTCAGCAAATAATAAGAAAATCAGTTATATTTCTTTACCGGAAATGAAAAAAGCATATTTTTAGGTCGTCTGTGTATTTAGTTTTTTTTTTTTTTTTTTTTTTTTTTTTCAATTTTGTCACTTATACCCCTTGGCTTCTGGGGTCCTCATATATAAGTGTAGTGGAGTGTATTCCGATCCCTGATTTAAGAAATGCATGTTTGCGGTCCATTGTAGAGAACACATGTTTGCGGGCCTACGATAAAAAAAGGTCGAGTTTGATAGCTTTAGACCAGGCATGTCAAACTCGTCTACCACCGCGGGCCAGATTTAGTACTGTACACAAAGCCGCGGGCCACATTATGGAAAATAAAGAAGCAGATTAATTTGATGACTATCGCACAAAATGAAAACTGTACATTAAAAAGAAAACATTGTTTTAAAAAACAAATAAGCAAACAAAAATATACAGGGTGATTCAGCTCGTCGGTGACAAACTTTAAGGATCGATAGAGCACACCTAGACGAACATTTTTGAATAGGGAATGTAGGGTCCCTGACGCGATGGTAAGGCGCTAGGCGCTTTCGAAAATTTGGATGCCGAAATTCGAAACGTCATAAAAACTAGGGAAATGGTTAGATTTTCTTGCTTGTTGCGTCGAAATGATTCTGTTTGTTTAGACTTTCTTCAGTACCAATTTGATAAGCGTATCTCTTAAAACATGGATAGGGGGTGCTGCAGACTTTGGAGAGCTAGACAACAACTTTAAGCCCGTTATTTTGATAATTTAACACATGCTCGCCAAAGTTTATACTCTAACTTAAAGTTTGAACCCAAAAGTAGAGCCCTGCAAAAAGCGTAAGAGCCGGAATAAAATGTCAAAGTACAGGGTGGTCGAAACTCGAAGGCTCCTAAGAGATAAACAAACAGATTTCTTGACTTATGGCATGCATTTTCATGATTCTGTTTGCTGGGGCTCTCTGAAACTCAGTTGAACGGTACAAAAAGAAACATCGATAGGGGGCGCTTTGGGCAAAAAACATAATTCGTTGACATTTCGGACGCTAACTGGAAACGGGGCGCTACGATCAGTTAGAAACAAAACAAGAGAGTAATTTACTTATCATAAGAAGCTATTAAAACTGCAGTTTGTTTGTTTTTTTTTTTTAACAAACATAGCTGGTTTCAATCATGCACAATGCGCGCAATAAAATTTACATAAGGTGCTTTTTGCTGATTTATGCAAAAGATATCGTACCATATCGATATGCAAAAGATACGTAATGCGTAGACGACAACGCGAGATGACGTAGTTGTATGCGCAGACACGTCTTTTGAACGTGCGGTACCTACTTAAGCTTCGGGTTACTTGTCTGCAGATCGGTAGTAGGATGGAACGGTACACAAACTCTGAATTGGCTGACATGCATTTGGCGTATGATGCTGCTGGTTGTAATGGACGAGCCGCTCAGCGGTTGTACGCCGAGCGTTATCCCAACAGGCAAATCCCCTGCCATGCCTTCTTCGCTCGAGTACACCAGAGGTTGTCCACAACGGGATCTTTCGACGGAGGCAGGCCTGAACGGGAGCGATCAGTGAGCACCCCCGACAACGAAGAGGCTGCGCTTAACCTGGTTGAGGACAACCCAGGTCTTAGCACGAGAGATATCGCCAGACATGTTGGCATTTCGCAAGCAACTGCGTGGCGCATCTTACGTTCCCGGAATCTGCACTCCTACCACATCCAGCGGGTGCAGTTGCTCAGAGAGCAGGATTTTGGCCCTCGAGTGGAATTCTCAAGATGGTACTTGGCGATGAGATCCAGGGATCCCCGTTTTGTAAACAGTATTTTGTTTACGGACGAGTCCACCTTCAGCCGGGAGGGAATGTGGAACGCCCACAACAGTCATGTGTGGTGTGATGAAAATCCACATGAAACCAGAAGCCGAGCAGCCCAGGAGCGTTTCTCAGTAAATGTGTGGGCCGGCATTCTGGGGGATTGCCTCATTGGCCCTTATTTGTTACCTGAACGGCTGACAGGTGGAAATTACCTGATTTTCCTGGATCGAGTGCTGCCGCAGCTTCTGGAGGAGGCGCACGTACCCGAAGGTTCGCGTCGCCAGATGTGGTTCCAGCACGATGGAGCTCCGGCCCATTACACGAACGACGTGCGTCTCCATCTAAACGCAAGGTATGGCCAGCGGTGGATCGGGCGTGGGGGTCCAGTTCACTGGCCTGCCCGATCACCAGACCTCACCTGCTTGGATTTCTTCCTTTGGGGTTACCTGAAGGCCGAGGTATACCATACACCTGTCAGCAGTGCTGAAGAACTTGTGGCGCGCATTGTGGCAGCTGCAGGGCAGATCAGAGATACTCCTGGCATTGTTGGAAACACACACTCCTCAATGCGACGGAGGTGCGAAGCCTGCATCATGGCCCAAGGTCGAAATTTCGAGCATCTTCTGTAGTGTTATTTTTTGTAAATAAATTTCCAGTATCATTGATGTTTTTGGTCTAAATTTATTCAGAAGTGTTGAGCAGAGGTAGAAAATGTGTTTTCATTATTACTAACTGATCGTAGCGCCCCGTTTCCAGTTAGCGTCCGAAATGTCAACGAATTATGTTTTTTGCCCAAAGCGCCCCCTATCGATGTTTCTTTTTGTACCGTTCAACTGAGTTTCAGAGAGCCCCAGCAAACAGAATCATGAAAATGCATGCCATAAGTCAAGAAATCTGTTTGTTTATCTCTTAGGAGCCTTCGAGTTTCGACCACCCTGTACTTTGACATTTTATTCCGGCTCTTACGCTTTTTGCAGGGCTCTACTTTTGGGTTCAAACTTTAAGTTAGAGTATAAACTTTGGCGAGCATGTGTTAAATTATCAAAATAACAGGCTTAAAGTTGTTGTCTAGCTCTCCAAAGTCTGCAGCGCCCCCTATCCATGTTTTAAGAGATACGCTTATCAAATTGGTACTGAAGAAAGTCTAAACAAACAGAATCATTTCGACGCAACAAGCAAGAAAATCTAACCATTTCCCTAGTTTTTATGACGTTTCGAATTTCGGCACCCAAATTTTCGAAAGCGCCTAGCGCCTTACCATCGCGTCAGGGACCCTACATTCCCTATTCAAAAATGTTCGTCTAGGTGTGCTCTATCGATCCTTAAAGTTTGTCACCGACGAGCTGAATCACCCTGTATACAAAAATTTAAAACTATTTATTAGAAAAATTAAAAGTACGCACCAGAAAATGTTTTAAAATATTTATTAGGTAAAAGCAAATCGGTAGCAAAAGAATGTCAAATGCAATGAAAAATAAATTAAAATAAAAATACAAACATGCTTAAACGCATTTTGAATATTTTAAAATTAAAATAGCAATCAAAATTATACAAAATTATTATTAATTTTGTAATCCTAATATCTGTATTTTTTAATGTTATAATTGCTACTTTTTTTTAAAATCAATCATTGATAGAACACAATTATTTGCAATATAATATTATGAAAACTTAAAAAAAATTCATAATTGATTAAAATATATTAACTATGGTTATTGATCCGGCATAGGAGTAATTTCCTGTTTCTCTTCACATATTTTTAAATAGATATCGTGTCTGCGAAAAAAAAAATCGTCCAACAAAATAAAATTTCTTGGCTATTATTTAGCTATTTTGGATATCCTTTATTCTACCTTGAATGATTTCGAATTGTGTGCATATTGCATCCAATCATTGTTTTTAAAAGCAGATGGTTTACCTTTTGATATGTTTCACAAACATATTTTTTTCAACAAAGTTTCATTTCAAAATCTATTTATTTTTCGAATTTATTTCCTGACATTTGTGGAGTTTTCGAAATATTTGTGAGTAAATTCTTAGCAAACTTCAACAAAGTTTTTACACTTCTATTTTTTAGTCTTTGTTTGAGTATAAAAAATTATTTCAAATTGATTTTTATGAATCTTTGATGCTATATTATCATCGTGTCCCTTTCACTTTCAAAGCTATTTATTTCTCTTGCTTTTTTAGAAACTTTTAATTAGAAATTAGCTTTGTACAGTAAAACCTCTAAATAACGGACACCTCGGGAACGCCGAAATTGTCCGCTATTCGGAGGTGTCCGCTATTGGGAAAACCTCAGAGATTAAAAAATCACTAAGAAATGCTTAAAATTCATTAATTGACTTTTATATTCCTAAAACCTATACATTTTATGATTAATCAGAAATTAAAATTATTTTTTAAGCAATAAAACTGAAATAAAATTGTGCACACCTTTATCTACTGTTTATTACATTCTTAAGGAAAAATCAGCTACAAAAGTTTACTTTTGCTTGCAATTACATATAATTTGTTTTTCAATGTGACGTTATTGAACTCTATAGAATTTCGGGCGGGGAGGAGAAATTGCACTTTTTGTCTATTAAAAGCATAAAATCTTAAAAACTTCCAGGGGGACATTGCAGTGTTGAAGAAGATGTCCCTTCCGGGCAACCTTTTCACACTAAATGTAGAGGGGGGGGGAGATTTTCCCTAGCTCATCCTCTACATTTATCTGTGATCACAAAATTGGTGGCGCATTGCTCTGATAAATTTAGAAGCATCCTTTTTACTCTTTTTTCGGTTTTTTTTTTTTTTTTTTTTTTTCTGGATAAATTTTTTTTTTCATCCTTTATCGCCAAAAATAGTGTCCGCTATTCGGAATGTCCGTTATTCGGAGGTTAAACATACAAAAATGTAGGTTTTGGGAGTGGAGATTGGAAAACTGTCCATTAAAAAGAGGTGTCCGCTATTCGGGAGTGTCCGTTATGGAGGTTTTACTGTATTTTGATTTTCGATACATTTTAAATACCTAACAAATACCACGCGTTACTTTGCAATGTCACAGTGAATCAAAGAGAACAGTAAAATAATGTATTCGTTTCAACATAAAACACATAATAAACTACTGGAAAAATAAACATAAAACTTTTCTAAGTTTTTAGATTAAAATGTGCTCTTCCTAACTTTCTTAATAATAACTTTTGCATACCCTATCTCTTGAAAAGGAAATTTTACGAAAGTTAGATTTGATCATATTTAAGACAATATGTTTACATCATTTATGACAAAGTATTGTTGAATTGGTGTTGTTTGAATCTCCTATGCTAAACTGTAAAAAATTTTCATCCAAAATAACAACCATTAATTTAAAAATTTAAACTTTTCTTTATTTAATTGCGAATCACTGATTTTAATGTATGTCAATATTAGTTATTAAATGTAATGGCGATTAATATTCTGAAATAATGGCAGATATTTTGAATAAAATCCAATTTTGCAACGCTGCAATATTTGCAATGCAAAGTGTATTTTCTGCATCAAACTAAGAACTGAATCAAACATACGAAAATGCCAAAGGCTTGGCGGGCCACAGAGAAGTCCCTGGCGGGCCAGTTGTGGCCCGCGGCCACGTGTTTGACATCCCTGCTTTAGACTGTCGAAAGGTAAAATTTCTCTAGATCGCGAAGTCTAATGATTCGAGTAATCGGTAACTGTATTAACTCATGCTTTAAACGTCCGATTTATGCAAAAAATTTAAATGCAGGTCATAATTCATAATTTGTTTAATATGAATTAATAATTTTCATAAATAAAATATGCTTTTGAATTGATAAAAAATCATAACATATGTTTCGGTCGATTCATTGCATCGCATTAAAAAAGGAAAATTTAATTGGATGATTTTTTGGGGAAATATAAATTGAAGTTTGCCCCGTGGACTTAACATTAAAAGGTGCACCGAATATTCAATATCTATTCGCTGTTCGGCCTATTCTGCCATGTTATCGAATATTCGGAGACATGCAGATTATTTTTTAAAGAGCAACTGGTTGCTGCAGATGGCCGAAAATTTTAAAAGAATATTTATTTTATTCCTGCTTAGGCGTGAGTTCGGGGATTTAACTCTAACCAACTTCAATCAATTTTTTTATATAAAACTTCAAAATGAAAGGCAAGTAAAATTGTACTCACCCGATTCATGAATTCTTCTGCGTTGACGTATCCAATCTGAACATTGTAGTATATTATTCCGTTCGTTATTTTCAGCACCGATCACTTAATTTTCTGTAATCGTGGGGTAGAATAATTATCCTTCAAAAAATGCAGATTTCATTATTAAGTCGTTAGCATACAATACATTAATAAACTTCGATTCACACGAAAAACACATCTACTTTATTTTACCACGCGAGGAAAAAAACAGAGCATTACTGCTCCACTTTAGGAGCTACATAACTATTGTGAAAATCAAAAACGCACACACAATCACATGATAAAAGCAAATAAAGAATAAAAAATGTTATTTTAGAGTTTTGACAGTTCGAACAATACATAATGATTCTTTTTGCTGTAATTATTTTTCAAGGTCCCGCTTACAACCACTTGAGTTGATTTACGATGCAATTTAAACTGTCATTTATTTCGCGACACAGGAAATTAGTTCCGAATGACGAAATTGTCTATCAAATTTTTCTGTTTTCTTGATAATGCAAATTCTATCATACTTTGAGGTACGCCATTGTTAAAAAATTAACATCGTGACAAACTTTATTATTTGTTTAATATCTAAGTTCGTATTAAATTCATAAATTAATTTATTCAATTAATGTTCTTTTGTTTATGTTTTTTTTCCGTATGAAATTTATAAATGAAAATTATAATTTGTTGATAACTAATTTTAAATCTTTTCAATCTTTATTATACTTTTTAGGTATTAAAGACTTGGATAAGAGCAAATTCAAAGAATCTGAAAATTAAATTATTCTGATGATTTATACTTTAAACAGACTTTTTTCATCAATACTGAAATACTCTAATGAATTATATTCTAATAATTCATAGAATTCTATAATAGAGGAAATCTTAAAAGTTTATTTTTCTTAAGGAAGTCTTCTTCTTCTTCTTCTTTTTTTTTTTTTTTTTTTTTTTTTTTTTAAGTATTTTTATGGTTTAAAGAAATAGAAAACCGCTGAATTCTGATGACTTCTTTGCTCTTAACAAGCATTTTTTCCATTAAAAATACTATAAAACTAAGATGATTAAAGATTCAGAGAAGCTTTAAATTGGGATTTTTTTTGACGAGTTATCTAAACTTAAGGAATACCTTCAAAAAGATGTAGCAAAATGACTTGATAAATGAAGATTTCAAGAAACGAAAAATTGCTGAATGATATTCGAATAAATTACAAATAGGTTATTTTTATTTAAACAAGAACTTGAGAATATTTTATATTACACCACTCTGATTCAAAAAAAAAAAAAAAAAAAAAAAAAAAAAAAACTCTTAAAAATTCAAAAAACTAAAAATGAGTAAACTCTGACCAGTTTTTTGTATTCAAAGAAGACTCTTTAAATAAATAAATAAAATACTTGAATTAGTAAAGATCAAAAGAAACAGAAATTTCATCAACTGTCTGAGGAGTTTCTTGTATCTAAAAAATATTTTCCTAAGCTGTTAAAACATTCCGATGAATGAAAAATCAGAAAAGCTGATAAGTGGTGAACTTTTACTAATCATTTGTACCTAAAGAAGATATTTATTTTAAAAATACATTAAAACACTTCGACTTGTAAAAATTCAGAAAAGCAGCTAACTAGTGAAAGAGTTATTTTTATTTTTAAAACATTTTTTATTAACTTGAAAACCTTCATTATGAGTGGCAAAACCGAAAAGTTGAAAACTGGTGAACTCACTGGAGAATTATTATTTGTGCTTAAAGAAATCATATGGAAAATTCCCACAAGTAAAATTCGCCCTAATTTTCTGGACCATGATTTACAAAGTCCGTCTATTTCGTTTGCTGGTGCAAACTGGACATTGCATCTTTACCCTTATGGGTCTGTTGGCTCTGACAGTGTTGGATGGATTAAAATAGACATTGAGAGATCGGACTCTAAAATTCAGCAGCATTGTATCCGTTGCAAGTCCTACTTCATAACTCGACAAGGAAAAGAGTTCAATCCCATTCGAGTAACGCATATTTTTGACTCGAAATCTAAGACTAGATGGTTATTCCACATTCAAAAAGACAATTTTTTTCTCGACGAGAAAATTATCACAGCCGAAGATCGTCTCATATTCAAATGCCAAATGCGAGTGCGAGCGATTAATGGGGTTCAAGTACTTTCACCAACAGAATTGACTGGCACAAGCGAGAGTAAGTAGAATTAAATATCTTTCTTATTCAGTATATTTATTTGTGCATATATACACACCACCCATTAACCAGGTAAGTAGTGGGGGCATACGGGGGTATACGCCACTTATCTTCTGGATTTTTTAAAAGGAACACCGCATACCCTATGTTTCTCTAGAAAGCTATTGTATTTACATCGTTGGGTATACTCTCTGCTTTGAATGTATACTTTCTGCTAAGAACTTATACCCTCTGGCTTTTTTACGGCACACCACTGCCATTAACTCCCTCCGCACGGCTGGATTCTCCGCGAACACCAAGGTATAGTGTCTAGAAGCTTATAGTGTGGAATAAAACAGATGAAGTCTTATCCAAAAAAAATTTCATTTTCACCAGAGGGCACTAAGATCGAGTTTATTGCTGCGAATTAATCGAAATTCTGAGTGCTTTTAGATATCTATGATGCAATATTAACTACTGGAAACTTATTTTTTGAAGGATAAATTTTGCGAAACACAGAAGTAAATAGATTCATGTTGTAATATACGATGCCGTAGAAATGAACACAAATTATTGTAAATTTATCGCATTCATTCAGGGATGTATTTTTTAATTCATTTCACATCACTTATTTTTAGATGCTGCAATTAATACTTATTGTTTACACTTTCACGTAATAAATTCGATGACAGCGCCATCTAAAAATAATGTAATATTTTAGATTCATTTTAAAGCATTAGAGATATATGTGATTGCCACACTATATACTTCTAAAAACTTTAGCAAGGGAACTACGTATGAATCCATGTTCAATCACTATTCTGTTGTTGCTTCTAAAATCAGAATTGCAGGAATATATGTTTTTGTATAGCTGGTGCAAACGGGACACTGCACCCCTTAGGGGTCTATTGGCTCTGACAGTGTTGGGTGGATTACAATAGACATTGAGAGATCGGACTCTAAAATTCCGCAGCATTGTGTTCGTTACAAATCCTACTTCATAGCGCAAGAGGGAAAAGAGTTCAATCCTATTCGAGTAACGCATACTTTTGACTCGAGATCTAGGACTAAATGGTTATTCCATATTCAAAAAGACAACTTCTTCCATGATGAGAAAATTATCACAGCCAAAGATCGTCTCATATTAAAATCTCAAATGCGAACGAGGAAGATTAATGAGATTGAAGAAATTTCACCGACAGAATTAACTGGAACAAGCGAGTGTAAGTAGAACTAAATATCTTTCTTATTTAGTACATTTCAGTTTCAGTCATATTCAACCTGCGACCCATGGGCCGCATGTTGTCCGGAAGTATTTTATGCAGAGCCGTCCTTGGTGTATGCGACAGGTGCTGCCGCATAGGGCCTTGCACAAAGAGAGGCCTCGCATCTGGACACAAAATATTTTTTCTTTTGTAATTGGTTCAGTAGTTCCAGAAAATACTCCTACAAATACACAATCAAATGCAACTCCTTTATAATAGCTATGGAAGCGGACCCTGGCTCCTCGTGTCACAGTATATACGTTAAAACCATTCTTTTTTATTGATACTATAGCAGATAATATTATATTAAGAATCTGAATAGAAAGGACCTCGCAAAATCCTTGCACCAGGCCCCGCTTCGTCCTCCATAGGACGGCTCTGATTTTATCGACTCGAAGCGTATAGCGATTAATCCATATTTATACAATTAATTGAGATGTATATTTTAAAAAAGTAGTTATGGTTTTAACTGTCGTTTTATATATTTTCGTGGGAAGATAATTATGAATTACAGGACAGATTTTTAATAAAAAAATGTGTTAAAAGCCGTTTCCTTAGTCAAAAGTTCTTTTTGCCTGTAGTCCTATTTGTCCTACAGTGATGTGCACAATTCTTAATCTTCCAACAATAATAAAACATCATTCCAGATTAAATTTGAATTGTATATTTTTACAATTAGTTTATTTTTTAAAAGAGAAAAATAGGGATTTAAAAGAGAAAATCTTTTTGGAAATGCTGCTTTGTTATTATTGTATGTTCCATTTCTATTATACAAGCCGCCCTTGGCGACCAGTTTGGTCTCCCCTAAGCATTATATCACATTGCTTTTATTCATAATTTATTTTAATTGCTCATTTTTTTTTTCAAATTAGAAGATTCCGCTAAAGAATTAGGCGCAGATGTCATATACGCACCACACTGGCACGATTGCAACAAAAAAAACAAATATATGCCTCACATGATAACCCGGCAATTATTATTTATTCTTTAATAAACTGTTTATTTACTTTTATTTTCTTTTTTATACCCGTGGCATTTTTTTTATTATTTAAACTTTATTAATTCTATTTAAAATATATTTAATAATATGATCCTTTCACTCATTTCATTTATAATAACATAACTTTAATTTGAAACTGAAACGTTTGAAATTCATGACTTTTATTTATTTTTAAAGCCAATAAAAAAAAAATAAAAAAAATAAAAAAAATAACGATATTTTGAAGCTGCATAATTGCGGCGAAAGACCAAAATGTAAATAAACCCAATTTACCACGGCCTGGATAATTTTGGGTGTTGCCATTAAACAATTAACAAATAACCGTGATTTTTGTGCCACATAGGTTAGCGTAATATATATATATATATATATAGATAGGAAATTCTACTTTTTAGGGTTGAATTTTTGTCGTGGGAAAAACTGGCATCGAAAATATTTTACAGTGCTAATTTCAAACTGCAAAATTTATTATTTCGAAAGAGTGGTGTTAAATTTTTTCATGATACCTCTTCCGTGACAAATGTTCTACTCCAGAGGTAATATTAACTTTGTTAGATTCGATTGTTGGAATCTGATGATGGATCCTGAAAAAAGTTGTACTGTTACTTTATTTTATTTATTTATTTATTTATTTATTTATTGTAACCTTTTTATAAGTGTGTTGCGGTCCGCCTAAAGTTGGAAATATCTGTTTGCGTCCTGCGAGGAAAAAAGGTTGAATATGCCTGGTATATTTATTTCTGTGCATGTATGCACACGCGCAGTTAACCCCTTCCATACACTGGATTCACGTATGGATCCATACCTGATTTTTCACAAACACCAGGGGATCCACGTATGGATTCACGTCCATTTATTTTTCTATCGCTGCTGCTAAAAACAAATTTATGACTTTATATTAACAAACTGATAACTGAGAAAAATTAAACAGCGAAAATAATTAAATTTTATTTTTTGTTCATAAAATTTGATGATACATGGGGACTAAAAAAGTATTTTTTTTAAGGTTTTATTTTATTTTATTTTATTTATTAGTATTACAAAAACATTGAAAAGTATAAAATAAGTATGTATTTGTTAATATTTTATTACTAATGAATTCTACAAGTGATATCTTAATACACAGAACAATCATTTAAGTTTTCATTTTTGTACATTTCGTGCATTTTTGCTTCAAGCTATTTTTATGTAACACGTAGCTCGCTAAATAAAATGCTAAAAAAAAAAAAAAAAATGCTATTTTGTTTAGTTCTGCTATCTGTTAGGCTGAATTCACACCAATTTCTCTCTCTTTCTTTTTTCTTTTTTTCTTTTTTTTTTATCTACATGAATAAAATGTAAAGATGTGTATCCTGTAAGATACATCAGGTCTTTAGAGGTTAAATTCCCCCCCCCCCCCACACACACACACACAGAGCAGAGATGGTATCGTCATACACATGAAAATGAGCTTTTTTTGCAGTTCTCTCTGATTTGTTTCTTTTGTTGAAAAAATTATCCAGTATTTGTGTAATAATATTATACATCCCTTTTTATTTTTCGTTGAAATCTGACAGTTTCGGCACAATGTGCCCTTTTTCAAAACAGGCATTAAAGGCCATAACCCCCCTCACCCCCATAGACTTGAGATATAAGTTTGAAAGTGGGGAGAAATACATTTCTTTTTAAAGGCTATCGATTCATGTCACATATGTGGTTGATTCAAGGGCATATTTTATTAAGAAACCAGGCTAAACCCTTTGAACTATATATTTTTTGAATTATTTTATTTTTTCGTTGAGAAAAATGTGGATTTAAAGGAGAAGGTCTCTTTGGAAATGCTGCTTTGTTATCATTGTATGTTCCATTCTGTTTCTTATTTTAGGAAAATGAAGAACTGTGGCAACTTTCACGGATTTTGTATCATTGTTATATTTCTATATGTAACAATTATGGACTTACTTATCGATACCTATATCTCTTTTTAATAATATCAATAAAAACATCTCATTTTTCTGAAAACTAATGCTTGATATTTTAAATCTAGTTCAGTTGGAATTCTGTTCAATGTGTCTAGGAGAGTAACCAAATACTTGTCTTTTTCAGGACTTACTGAAAGCATATCCAGACAAGAATCCCTGCTCTCTAGAACAGACTCTAAAGGTTTGTGATGTTATTCGTGTATTAAATTGTAGTAGGTTTTTAATGGCATTGTTCATTCTTTTCTTTTAGTGATTCTATGTAAACTGAAATTGCAACTTTTATTTTGGTTGACTGTGTGTGTCTGGGATAGTAATCAAATGCTTTTCTTTTTCAGGATTTACTGAAAGTATATCTAGGCAAGAATTCCTGTCATCTAGATCTGTCTCCAAAGGTTTGTAAGTTTCCTAGTTTTAAAAGTGAAATTATAAATAGTATTAATTATTCAAATATACAGTTGACACTTTTCTCTTAAAAATTCTGCGTAAATTAAAATTACAATATTTATTCATATGTTACATTTGGAACATCTAAAAATAAATTTCTAAAACAACATATTCAAAGTAAGGAAGCCCCGTTTAGCAGAGAAAAAATTCTAATAATTTTAAGGGAGACTTTTATTATAACTTTGGTGAAAATTAGAGGAAAATTGGGAGTATGGGGGGATATATTTTAAATTTATAAATTTTCCTGTATTTATGTAATTTGCAAAACATATGAGAAGGGAAGATGGGTGGGTATTATTCCGAAAAGGTTTACTTTCAACACTCTACGGTACATGTAAATATGTTTAAATGGGTTTAAATTATGATTACCCTAATACTTACCCATCATGGATATGCATAGTGTAAAATATGAAAATAAAACATGAGTAAACTATTTATAAAATGTATCGCGAGTCCAAAATAATATTTAAACGTATACTTAAATATTTTTAACTCGTAGCAATGCTCTATTAATGAATTGCTCATGAACGAATTTCGAAAATTTAATAAAAATTCACTAAAATCACAGACAGTACAAATAACTAAATAAAAGACATAAAAGCATTAAATAACATTTTCATGAAATGTTTCGGATTATTTCTAAATCCCTCATCAGTTATTTCAACGTATATAAATAATTCAGATTAAAAACAACAACAACAACAACAACAAATAGAAAACGTCACAACAAGTTTCCAAAAAAGAAAAGAAAATTATAACAAAATGATATAATCAGGGCTGCGGAAGAGTTTGTTTGAAGTGAAATGAAATCGAATATGTATAATTTTAAATCCATCAAAGAATTATTCTTGATATTTTTGTATTATATCGGGCTACCCAATATACTGCTTGGCGTACACTGTAGATGAAAACCGTTTTAAATAAAAACTCTAGTAGGTTTGATATTATTTACAAATTAGTAAAATTCTCATCTTTTTTTTTTCTTTCCTTTCCATGAAATTTTTCTGCTCTGCAGGAGATGAATTCACATCTAAATTGTAAGAATTTTTCCCTTATCAAGTCCACGGATTCAAAATAACAAAATTCTGTTTTTTTTTTAGATGGATTTTTTAGGTTGAAGGTACGGGAAATTCAATAAGTAGTAAAACTGATTTTTTTTTCTATTTTTCTTTCAAAGCTCTAAGAACTGCACTGTAAAAAAAAAAGACGGACGATTTAACGGCAGTATTACTGGTAATCTAGACGCCAGTACTATTACTGTTTTTTAACGGAAAAATGTCCGTAAATTCCGGGAAAAACTCGAAAAAACGGAATATTTTCCGGAATTTTTCCGTTAAAAAACAGTAAATAGTACTGGCGTCTAGATTACCAATAATACTTTCGTTAAATCGACCGTTTTTTTTTTTTTTTTTTTTTTTTACATTGTGAAAACTTTAAGAATCCTAACAACGAAATAGTGAAATTTTCGACTTCTTTTTCTTGCGTTCACTCGTAATTTTAACCAACCGCAGCACTAGTACATTAGCTAGCTCGGAGTCGGAGTCGAGCTCTTTAAAGTTTCCAGAGCCAGGGCCATTCTTTCTACCGACTCCGCAGTCTTGGTTATAAGGGGTTCAAAATATAAGGTGTTAAAAAATAAGGTGTTTTAATATACCATTGAAATTGTGACTTACTTTTATGTACAATTTGTATATGTTTGATATACTAAAGTCAATTTTTTCTGCATCCTCGTTAAATATATCTGAAGTTATATTTTTATCATTTTAGAAACTGCAGAAGAAATATCAAGGCAAGTGCTGAAGAAATCGGTGTCCACTAGCACAGGTTCGTATGGAAATTTGAATTATGCTATCCAAATAGTGTTCCTTACTGTTTCAGGTACAAAATACTTCTTCCGAAAATTAACGTGTCATTCTAAAAAATATCTGCATCCAAAATCAAAAAACTAATAAATAATTTGAGTTTAAATTACCCCATTTTTTTAATAAATTAAAAATTTATTTAATAAAAAAATTATAAGAAGTTTTATCACGTGATTTTGTTTACAAATACTATTGTTAACTATCAGAAAATAATTCAAAATTTTAATTCAATAAATAAAAATTATTTTAGAATGTGTCCTGGATCCTTTAATTTTATAAATTCTTTTTAAAAATTATCTTAATTTTATTTTTATAAATTCCTTTTGAAGATTATCTTAACTTTAATTTTATATATTCCTTTTAAAAATTATCTTAACTTTAATTTTATGAATTCCTTTTAAAAATTATCTTAACATTAATTTTATGAATTCCTTTTTAAAATTATCGTAACTTTAATTTTCAGATTCATCTGAAGGAATATTCAGGAAAGATTTGGAAACATCTACATCTTCTTGCAAAGGTTTGTAAATCATTTATGGAATGTATTCCACGAATATTTATTTTCTACGAAACATGAAAAATTTCCTTTTTTTTTTCACTTTTTTCTTTAAAAATCTCGTTTTTACAAATCTCTTTACTACTTTTTTGACCAGAAACAAACGGCCCAATTTTGAAATACGATAATTCATTTATAATAAATATTAATATGAAATGATTGACATTTACATCTGGTGGATCTTAAATTTCATGTAGTATAAATTTAAAAATAGTTCAAAATTTCGTCGATACGTGGTGCTGCAGCATCTCAAACATTAAGAATAAGTTCGAAAATTCAAATTAATTTTAAAAAATCATTTGTCTTTTCGTTGTTTAATCGCTGGGTATAATAAAAAATCAATGAAAAAAAAATTGTGCAGTTTTATATGCTAGTTTGAGCATTGTTTCAGTTTAAGGCTATTGCCATCTATTGATGGAAATTTAAACTATTTTTACATTTACAGTACATGAATTTTAAGAGCAAATGGCACTCATTTCATATTCATATTTATTATAATTAATGAATTATTCTATTTTCAAATTGAGGTGTTTATTTCTGGTCATCCTGTACTTATAAAAGTCGCTCCCCGTAAGAAAAGTGACTCATGTCGACATAAATAAATTTCACAAGAGAATCAAGAGAAAATTAGAAGGATTTTAATTTTACTGTACCATGAAATCATTCATTCTGCAGTAGGGGGTGTGCCGAAAAAATGCAAAAATTGATTTTCAATTTGCAATACCGCTAAAAAGTTGCAAATTCGAACAAGCAAAAATGGAATTAAGAAATAAATAAAATCCATATATATCTTTCGGTCGCGCATGCGAGTAAAGTTTGCCAAAATGTTAAACTTTTTACATTAGCTTTTTTTTTTAGCTTTTTACAAATGTAATAGCTGAAATTCTTGTGTATTATAATAACAAAACAAAAGGCTTAAATATTATTTTAATTGATCAACAGCTTCGCGCATGTGCTCTAAAGTTGTGAGAAGCTATTACGCTTAAATATTGACAACATATTTAAGTAAGATGAAGAATTAGCGTAAAGGCGCGAAAAGAAGATGTTGATCGAATTAAATATTTCAGCATTTTGTTTTGTTATTATAGTACATAAGAAAGGCTAATTAAAAATTTGTGTAATGATGTGAATTTTTCACCCAATTATTATTTCTTTTTTTACCCAATTTTTACTCTCTCGAATTCGCAACTTTTCCGCAATATTGCAAATTAAAAATCTTTGCTTTTTTTCGGCTCTCATGGAAGAATGAAGACGTGCATTAAAATCCTTGAGAATGAAGACGTAAAATGAGATTTCGCGGGTGGGATAGTTTTACCTTTTCACATATTCCACTTCTCTTCTGTGGTCACAAATGGACATATAATATAATAAAGTGATTTTGCGAACTAATCTTGTGAAACTGTCTGTGTAGCAAGACCAGGGTTCTCGCTCGCTTTTGACTAACATTAGCGGTTTGCCAAATAGGAAATAAAAAACAGTAGCCAAATGAAAAGAAACATTAGCAAAACAGATTCAGCGTCAAACATTAAAAAATGTATATTTAATCCCTTATTGTATCTTTTTTTTTCTAAATATTATAAAATAACGTAATTTTTCGTAAAAGTTAATAAAATAGTAATACCCGCTATAAAAACGATTAAAAATAAGTACATTCTAAATATCTCCTAAATGTTCAAATATTTCAGGATTCTTTTAACAACCTCAATAAAATATAAAAACAGTTATTTGTAATCCACCGCTATAAAAATATGCACTAAATATTGCTGTGACATTTCGATTACTAACCGTTAGAAAAAAATTATCGGCCAGTGATATTTTCCATACAACTAATTAATGGGCAACAGTTCGGAACAATTCGGAATTTGGCGAGACTGATCATTCCTTTAATCGCCAAATATTTTTTTTTTCAATTTGGCACAATGGCGAGCGGCAGCGAGAACCCTAAGCAAGACCTATCACTGACCTATTAATAGAATAAAACGCAAAGGAAATTTTTGCGAGATGTGTCACTTTTCATGCTAGTGAGCGATATTTTATTTGAGTTCACTTAAAAACTGTAGCCCTTTCGAATGCGAAGAATGCTACTTTTAAAGTGCAAATACGGGATAAGATTTTTGACACATAAATATAAAATTATTTCTTAACTGAAAATCAAGAGGCATTTATCATCGGTTTGTTTTAAATACAATGTCGTGTGAAAAAGGGTACATTTAAAACAACTTTTCTGAGTAAAAAACACTAAATCTTGTTTTATGCATAATAAACTATATGTGTAATATACAGGACAAATGCATCCATTCGCAATGCTGACACCATTTTTACGGTGACGACACTAAACATTTAATTTTAAATTTTACAGAAAATTTTTTGAACTTCTAAGCCTCGCATAATTTCAGTTTTTCACATTTGAATAGGGAATGAAATGTGCTTTCAAATGAAATTTCTAGCAAAACTATCTCGAAATTCTTTTGAAAACTTTTTCGTAATTTACACAATTTTTATTGTTTAAAAATAACTTGCACGCTTTATTTTTTTAATCCATTTTCATCGCGTTCAGGAAAAAAAAAATCCGTTCACACTTTAATTAATATAAATAACACCGCATTTGTTTCCAACTTATAGTTCATAATAAACTAGTAAATCTGCAGATCAGGAGCCTCAACGTCAGCTTTGCACATCATTTTTTAAACACACTTTGGGTAATATTAAACTTCCTGGAAACTGTAATTTAAAATTTTCAAATTACGTAATTATTTATAAAAATAAAATAAGAATAAGAAGTTTTCAGTCATCAAAAGCGTTAAATTAAAGATTTAGTTATGTTAGGATATTCTGCAATTTCCATGATCTATTATTTTTTTTTATATTATATTATAATATATTTCTTCAGGGGGGCGAAGCCCCCCTGAACCCCCCGTAGTCTCATTAAATTTAAATTTGTAACTTTCTATCAATTTGCTAATGGTTATCGTATATCTTCTATTTCTTTATACTTTTTCATTTATAAGGATAAGTAACAGTTTTAATAAGCATTTTTCATTATCCTCATACTTCTACATACCTGCCCACCACAAACACCTAAATCTGATGTATCAGGAACTTTTGAAAGTGTAAACTCAGTAATCTAGGATTTTACAATTTTGTCTCCGAAAAAAAAAAGAAGTTTTGATTGCATTTTGTGGCAGTTATCGCAGACAGACAGACGAAAAACAACAAATTTTGTATTGCCAAAATAAGCCTTCACTGGAGTTTTGGCAATGACGTCATTATTCATGAGTGATTGCTATCCATGTTTCTTCTATTTTTAACGACTACTATAAAATACCTGTTTTATTTCAACTATGACATCATATTTTACCAATTGAAATACTTGTTAAAAATATAATTCTTTTTTATTTCTTTTGCATCTTAATTATGTCCCCATTTTTGTCAGAAAAATTCTTATTAACGAAACAAATATCTGTGTTTAATATTTAACAAAAAGTACTATATCTGTCTTTATTTTAATTCTGACGTCATATTTATTTATTTTTTCTTAGTTTAATTTTTCGCAAGGAAATTGCTCAATTGAAACTTATTGCCGTTGAAAAATTAATATTCCAGAATTTGAGTTTTTTGGCAACGATAAAGGAAATTGGTTAAATTTTATCTAAAAAATCGCTATTGATTCTGTATGAAAAAGAAGGAAATTTTTAATTATTAAGGAAAATATTTGAATATAATTAATAAAACATAGCCTATGTTCTTTTCTGGGCTATGTTATATTTATATGCAAAGATAAAAGACATTAATTAATTCACAAGTTTTGACGCTAACTTCATTTAAATTTTCGTACACGCATTCAAATTTATAACATTATAAAAATAAGGATGAGGATGAATGGTTGCTTAGCAACCATTAAGAGGAAATAAAGAAAATGAAATAAATACATTTGAAATAAGTAAATCTCCAAAACAAATTAGTTTATATTATTGGAACACATTTATAAAAAATCTCCAAAATTTATAGTAATAATTTTAAAAATCTGACAAATGCGTAGACAAAATTTCAAAACAATACGAATAATTTGACTGGTAAATTTCAGTATCCATTTATCATTGAATTCCATTAATGAAATGTGTCATTTTCTCTCAAGGAAAAAAAATTGAAAATCATTGGATTTGCCATAGAAAAGCATTATTGCGCAAAATAAAATACAGTAAAACCTCTAAATAACGGACACCTCGGGAACGCCGAAATTGTCAGCTATTCGGAGGTGTCCGAATAGCTGACAATAGACTAACCGTCTCTCAATATCTTTAATTTGTCTACTTTTTTCTCTTAAATTTGTCCGGTTTTAATTTTCCTTTTTTTTTTTTTTTTCCTTTTCTATTAAGAGTGCAAGGCTAGTCGGGTCGTAAATAAAGTATTTTGGCACTATCCGTGGTCGCCTGCCGGCGACAGCGCTGTCGCGCAAGAGACTAGGTCTATTTGGGTCGTAGGTAGGGGTCGTCGACGAAAATTGGTCGCTCACCGCGACGGTTGAGTGACCAATACCGCCTCTACGTAAAATATAACTTTCAGTTTTGTGGAAAGCCCTTTGTACTTAACTTCGAAATCTACTGAATCTTTAGGCTAAGCCGGCAGAGATGTTTTTTTCTTTGTAGCATTGTTTTGCAGCATTTATATCTATATATTTTTTAATTATTAACTTTCAAAATAGATCATTTATTTTTATAATTTTATTTTCCATAACTTATATTTGTCAAAACGTACAAAAACACTACTTAATCATGCATATTTTTTTTTTTTTCTGTTTTAATGAAGGTTGTAATTGCACAGCACATTTCACATTATTTCCCGACAAGATGGTACAGGACTTCAAAGATTTATTTCTCAAGCGGGAAGATTGTGACGTCATCCTCAAGGTGCAGGGGCAAGATTTTCCAGCACACAGGAACATTCTCAGAGCTCGCTCTCCGGTCTTCGCCTCCACATTTAGAAACGACATGAGAGAAAGGGCCACTGGCATCGTGGACATAGAAGATTGCGATCCGTTTTCCTTTTCCGATTTCCTGTGTTTCCTATACTGCGGAAATACAGAAAATCTCACAACGGATAATGTTTTCAGCCTCTTCACTGTTGCCGACAAATACGATGTTAAAGATCTTAGATCAGAGTGCCTAGAATTCCTGAAAGATAACTTATCGGTGGATAATTTTTGTGAAACCGTTACTCTGGCTTTCCAGCATTTCGAAAAAGAGTTGATTGAATTAACCACAGATTTTTTTGCAAAAAATCTTGAAGAAATTATTGTGACGGTCAAATGGCAGTCTTTTGTTGTTGAAAATCCCATACAGAGTAACGAAATTATGATAAAATCCCTGGTGTCTAAGAAAAAATGAGGGTATTTCATTATTTGTTTTCATTCAAAAATCGAAAAGGCTGTAATTTGCAATGTTAATGAACCAAATAAAATAATTCCAGTCGCTTTATTGTTGCTGAAAATTATGATCTTAAAGATCTTAGATCAGAATGTCTAGAATTTCTGAAAGATAATTTATCGGTGGATTCTTTTTCGAAAAAGAGTTGATTGAATTAACCACTGAGTTTTTTGCGAAAAATCTTTGAGAAATTATTGTGACTGTCAAAAGGCAGGCTTTTGTTGTTGAAAATCCTATACATAACAACGAAATTATGATCAAATCCTTGGTGTTTAAGAAAAAAAGATGATATTTAATTATTTGCATTTATTCAAAAATCGAAAAGGTTGTAATTTTTAATGTTAATGAACCAAAGAAAATGTTTTCATCCTCTTTATTGTTGCTGACAAAAATGCTGTTAAAAATCTTAGATCAGAAGATCTAGAACTCTAGAAATATAATTTATCAGTGAAAAAATTTTGCAATACCGTTACTCTGACTATTCAGGATTTTGAAAAAGAGTTGATTGAATTAACCACTGAGGTTTTTGCAAAAAATCTTCAAGAAAGTATTGTGACTGTCAAATGACAGTTTTTTGTTGTTGAAACCCCCCATATAGAAACGAAATTACATTAAAATCTGTAATACTGGTGTCTAAGAAAAAAATG
This sequence comes from Maratus speculifer, assembly GCA_964019185.1. Classification (NCBI taxonomy): domain Eukaryota; kingdom Metazoa; phylum Arthropoda; class Arachnida; order Araneae; family Salticidae; genus Maratus; species Maratus speculifer. The sequence continues at coordinate 6,484 of CAXHSM010000071.1, read as the reverse complement.
AGGGTATTTAATTATTTATTTTTTTAAAAGATCGAAAAGGCTGTAATTTGCAATGTTAATCAACCAAAGGAAATGTTTTCATCCTCTGTACTGTTGCTGACAAATACGATGTTAAAGATCCGAAGTCAGAATATCTAGAATTGAAAGATAATTTATCAGTAGACACATTTTGTAGTTCCATTATTCTTTCTTTTTTTTTTTCTTTCAGTATTTCGAAAAGACTGATTTTTTTTTTTTTCAAAAAATCTACAAGAAATAATTGTGACTGTCAAATGACAGTCTTTTGTTGTGAAAATCCAATACAGAATAAAAATTATGATCAGTTACCTGGCGTCTAATAAAAATAAGGGTATTTAATTATTTGTTTTTACTCAAAAATTAAAAAAGGCTGTAATTTGTAATGTCAATGAACCAAGGAAAATATTTTCAGCCTCTTTATTGTTGCTGAAAATACGACATTAACGATCTTAAGTCAGAATGTCTAGAATTCCTGAAAGATAATTTATCAGTGGATACTTTTTGTGAAACTGTTACTCTGACTTTTCAAGATTTTGAAAAAGAAATTAACCACTAAGTTTTTTTAAATCCTCAAGTAATTATTGTGACGGTCAAATGGCAGTCTTTTTTTTGTTGAAAATCTCATACAGAGTAACGAAATTATGATCAAATCCTCGGTGTCTAAGAAAAAATATGGGTATTTAATTATTTATTTTTACTCAAAAATCGAAAAGGCTGTAATTTGTAATGTCAATGAACCAAACAAAATGCTTTTCCCCTTTTTAACTGTTGCTGATAAATACGATGTTAAAGAAACTTAGAGCAAAATTTCTAGAATTTTTAAAAGATAATTTAACAGTGAATCGTTTTTGTGATACCGTTACTCTGAGTTTTCAACATTTCGAAAAAGAGTTAATTAAATTAACCGCTGATTTTTTTTTTCTTTTCAAAAAATCTTCAAGAAATTATCGTGATAGTCAAATAGCAGTCTGACAACAGAAGTCTTTTGTTGTTGAAAACCTAATATAGAGTAACGAAATTATGATCAAATCCCTGGTGCCTAAGAAAAATGAGGGTATTTCATTATTTGTTTTTACTCAAAGGTTAAAAACGCTGTAATTTGTAATGTTAATAAATTAAAGAAATGTTTTCAGTCTCTTTACTGTTGCAGAAAATACAATGTTAAAGATATTAGACCCAGTATATTTAAAAAATTTTAAAGATAATTTATCTATGAATCCTTTTTGCAATACCGTTACTCTGGCTTTTCAGCATTTTGAAAAGCAATTAAATTAACCAGTGATTTTTTTTTTTTTTTTTTTTTTTTTTTTTGGCAAATTATTGTGAAGTCAAATGGAAATTCTTGTTGTTAAAAGTCCAATACAAATTAACGAAATTATGATCGAATCCCTGATGCCTAGTAAAAAATGGGAGTATTTAATTATTTCTTTTTACTAAAAATTCGAAAAGGCTGTAATTTGTAATTTTAACAAACCAAAGAAAATATTTTCAGCCTCTTTACTGTTACTTACTGAAAATACGATGTTAAAGATATTAGATCCGAATGTCTTAAACTCTTGAAAGGTAATTCACCGGTGCATACATTTTGTGATACCATTGCTAAGGATTTTCAGCATTTCGAAAAAGAGTTTATTAAATTAACACCACTTATTTCTTTTTTTTAATCCTCAAAAATATATTATGACTGTCAAATGGCAGTCTTTTGTTTTTAAAAATCCAATGAAAAGTAACGAAATTATGATCAAATTACCAGATCATCATATATATTATAAAGCAGAAGTTCTGAAACTTCCAAACGAGTGTTTTCAAAAACTACCCGATGGATTTTTTTGCCGATTGTATCATTCGATAGGAAATATTTTTCCGAAGGTTTATGATTCAAATTTACAGGGATAACTCTGATTTTTCGTAGTAAATTTCCTATTTTTCGGTTATTTTTGACAAAAGGGTTGCCAGTAGCTGTTTTTGGCGAAAATTATAATTGCTAAAAGAATTAAAATGGATCTATTAGAAATATTATTAGGAATAATTAGGAATCTATTAGAAATATTACAAATATCTTGCAAATAATAGCAGAAAATAAGTACTGATAATATTAATAGTAATAAAGAAAGACCGCTTAAATGAGGCGTAATATTATAAAAATATATTTATCTTGAAAATGAAAAAATATTTGTAATGCTTAAAAAGTAAATTAACGCGAAATATAACAATTGGTTCAACTTTTGGCGACTTATCCCTGGTGTTAGAATAAAAACATGAATTTCAGAAATTGATTAAATGAATTTTGAATGATAGTTATTTCCCTTTTTATTATTTTCTTTCTCTTTTTTATCGAATTTCCGTATAATATAACTTACAGCAGAAAAAAGCAGATCTGATTGTAAAAGACACTATAAGTTGTGAGTCACTATTCGTTTCTATACCATTTTCATCTTGCTTTTGTCGCCAAAGAATGTGTTTTTAAGCCGAAAATGCACTACTGACTTAATGCCTGACTTAGGTTCTTAATGGTCGCAATAATGTTGTTTTTTTTTCAAGTGAAGATAAATTTTTAGAGTATATTTTAATATTCAATCGTAAATTATATAGATATGAGTATAACTCTTTTATTTCTTTTTGCAAATGTTTTCATTGTTAATTTAATTTTTCTTGCGCCATTTCGTCAATTTCACTTACAGGAAAAATTTCAGTTTTAAAATTTAAAAACTGAAGAAGGAAAGATTACCCCATCGATTAAAAATCTACCGCCAAATTCCAAGATTAAATGTCAATAATGGATGATCGTAAATGTCACATTCACTTGATATTAAGCCTAATATAAATACTAATTATGTCATCAAGTTATTTTTAATTCGACATTTTATTTCTACTTTTATATATGTTCTGCTAATATGTTTTTCGTTATTTAAATGAAAATTTATGCTAATCTATATAATCTGGCTAATAGTTTGGCGATTTGTATAATTTGGCGAAATTGGTCGACGCTGTAACCAAGTAGTACTGAAGGAAAATTTTTGCAATTCAAAGTAAATTTATGCAATTATACGTTATTACTATAGATAAATTCAACATTTTGAAATGAAAAATTTACAAGTCTTTTTTAATTGACCATTTCCTCTTCAATATTTCTTCAATCAAACTTTCACTATTCTCTTTCGCGCAGACAAACAAAAATGTATTTTAAATATTTTATTAGATAAAACGTAAATAACATTCTTCTATTTTTTAAAAAAATATTTTTAAAATCTAATTCTACCATTATGTGTCTTATAGGACAAAATAGCAGAATTACTTTTAAAAATGGTTTTATCTGTTAATTGTATGTTATTTGGGTGTTTGAATTTACTTTTGTCATCAAAAAATGCGATTTTATACCAAGAAGGCATAAGCTGGAGCGTTGTTCACAATTACTAAATTCTCTCACTCTCTTTTAAATATGTGAGAGCATTTTTAGGATATTTTTTTTATGTTTAATTGTAAATATATAAATAGCAGCTATAGCAAAACAAAAATGCGGATAATGTTTAAATTTTAGTATAAATGTCTTCCTCATCCAAAATGTAAAATAATTTAATTGCAACTTTTTAAAGTTTTGGCGCAGATGTCATATACGCACCACATTTGCACAATTGCAACAAAATGGCGATTTTATGCCACACATGGTTAACCGACTATGGTTGTTTATTTATTAATAAACTATTTATTAACTTTCATTTTGTTTTTTAAAATAATATAAATCATTTTGTTCTATAGCTATTAGTTAAACTTTTTTATTTTTTTTTTCAAATAATACAAAATAATTAAAAAATATTTATGAAATTGGTAATTAAAAACCAAGTTCTCCAAATTGGCGGCAGAAAAAAACTGCGCCAATGTGGTGCATACATGACATCTGTGTCAATGTTTTTTCTTATACATAAGTAGGGAAAATGCAGTATAAATACCGATTAAAGTTTTTTCCAAATGGAAATTTTGTCACGAATTTGGTCATATACTCATCGAGGTATCTCACTGGCGCCAAATTGGCATTATTTGGCTCATATGGTAACCCAGCTATAGTTGTTTATCTGATGATAAGTTGTTTATTTACTTTCATGTTTTTTCTTTTTTGAAATGATATTTGTTGTTTTGTTCTACAGTTACTTTTTATTTATTGTTAATTGCTGTTTAAAGTGATAGAAAATAATAAAATATACATAAATTTTTTTGGTATTCTAAAACGAGGATTTTGCCACATTGTAGTTGTAAGATAATCGTGCTAAACCTATTGCGTATATGATGTCTGTGTAGGAATCTTTTGTGAAATATGAAAAGTGTAAATTGGCTACTACTTGATTATCACGTCAACCAATTTCGCCAAATCGTTCGCCAAATTATACAAATTTACATAGTTTTAAATAACTAAAGAGAAAATGCTTAAATACGAAAGAGCAAATAATTTTGTTTTCATTTTTCAGGATTAAATTTTGCAATAATAAAATAATTGTTGTAGTGAGAATTTTAATGTGTGTTTTGTTTTTATTGTTGGCAACTTGCTGTAACGAAAAATGTTTATTTTTTTCCTGATAGTGTTTTGTAAGAGCTGGTTTTGTGAAAGCCATGTTAATATGGTATTCAAATTTTTGAACCCTTTCCAATTACCACCCCCTTGGGCCGATTTTGCTCATTTGCAATTCCCACTGAGATATTAACCATCTCAATGTACTTGACGAGTTTGAAGATGATTCTTGCATAATTGTGCCTTTTATCGCGTGCACAAAATTTAATATATATATAAACTTTTTAGGTGGGTGTAGCTTTAGGTTCCTGGCTTCACATAATGAAAAGTTGTGAAGAAATTTTTCAGAAGTTGTACCATGGTAACGACTGTTATAATTAATATTTCTTCAGATAAGGGAAAATTTTAAATCCTGTTGCCATAATGGTCTCATTTCGCTTCCAAATGTGCACTGTTAGTAATAAACTAAAATAGTTACTTCTAAATAGCTGGTTTTTGCGCAACGTTTAAGATAATTTAATGTCACAATGGTGTCTAAATCGTTTTCAGCAATGAGCAAGGTGCTGCTGGAGGTCCAAATTATTTAAAATACAAATTTAAATTCACCAGTTCGTTTCATCCACGGTTCATTTTGAAATATTGACCAGCGCAGCGGGCACAGCCTGCTAGTTGTAATATAAAGTGAAAATATGTCTTTATTGGTTGTACTTAAACATAAAAGATTCTGTAACTATTAATTTTAAAATAAAATATTTTTTGAATCATTTTTCTTTTTTTAATTTTCAGATGTATAGGTTCAAGTATGGCAAATTCCGAATGGCATAATATTAATAGCTATAAAACAAATATTTGACATGTATCAAATTGTATCAATGAAAATGTTTTTTAAACTCTGCATTTTGAGATTTGCTACATTTTCAAAATTTTAAAAATAATGCACAAAATTTAATTTTTCCTGCTTCCTCCTTATAATTCAAAAACCTACAGCACACAAATTTAAGTTATCGAGCACAAGAGAAAAAAAACCTTTATTTCATGTAAGAGTAGTAATAGGGGAATTTAATGAGCCATGTCTGCCGGGAGAGAAGGGGATGCATAAGCCAAAAATTAATTCTACTATAGTCCTTTAAAATAACGCAGGCGGCTAACTTTCACAAGGTGAGACTGTGTTTTCGCGAAACTCGTGATAGAACTACATATGATTTTCCCCTCAATTGGCAAAAGTGAGGGGTAACCTTGTCATATTCACCCGCCACCGCTATTTAAAAGGACTTTAGTAGTTCACTCATAGGTTCATCACTATGTTTGCCATGTAACCATTTCAACCTTTGATTGTACGGCAAACGCAATTATAAACCTACGAGGGAATCACTATTGATATTAATTTTCGGCTTATGCACCACTTCATTTCCGGCAGACACGGATCATTAGATTCAGCTCAGCTATGACTACTCTTCTATAAAATAAAGTGTTTTTTTTTTCTTGTGCTCGATACCTTAGGTTTTTGTGCAGTCGGATGTTGGACTATTACCCATTTTCTAAATTTAGTCGCCGTAAACTCCGAAACAACAAAAACAACAACAAAAATGTAAATTTTTTGTTTTTATAGTTTTTGCTTTGTAAAACGGTAAATAATTATTTTCAACTTACCATTTTTTTTTTTTTTTTTAAATCTTGAAATAATTAAATCGCTAAGGCATTGCTATGCATCTTAAATTAAGTTTCTTAGCTCTGACAACTTTGACTACCACTATTTCCATACAGTAATCAACATAAACACTTTCTAAAACATTTTCATTAGAAATGTGTCAGGAAGATTATTAAAAAATTGAATAAAATAAGCTAATTTAATAAAATAATTTGTACTGATGATGCCTTGATGATAGTTGGGCGAAACGTCTACTTTTTATATTTTTAAATGTTTATTAGTATTTTTATTTTTTATATGTAAATTTTAATTTTTTA
>CAXHSM010000070.1:0-129000 GCA_964019185.1 Maratus speculifer | reverse complement strand
TTCCTGTATATTTTGATATTTTCTTGACTTTCCATGATGCTGGAAACCCTGTATAATCTGTCATCATTTTTGTGTTGAAAATTACTGTATAAACTTTCATTGAACATTGAAGCAGGATAATAAATGTTGCGATTAACCTTAAAAGCTATAACAATACAAGCAATCAGGATGGGGATCACATTTCAAGCATCATCATTAGGTATACATTAAGATTTAAAGCACTTGGTTGCATTTTAAAATATATAGCCATGACTATATATTTACAAACTAATTTATTTTACGGTCATTTTATCAATGCTTAGAAATTCTTTTAAATATGGTTAGTTTAAAATATATTTAAATTGGCATTTATTTTTCCATTCTCATATCTTAGATTAAATAATGATACAGTTGTGAAAACGCGAGAAAATTTGAAAAAACCCACAAATGGGTTTTTGATGGGTTTTTTCAAGTGGGCCCGCCCGAAAAAACCCGGGCGGGTTTTTTCGGGCTGGGCCCACTTCGGCGAACCCTGGGTTTAATAAGGAACAAACTTCTGTTTTTTAAAACCAGTGGTAAAACATTAAAAATTTCGTAAAAGGCTCCCGTCGCGAAGGGGTTAATTAGTGTTAGATAAATTTGTTAATTTGAGACTTTTTTTTTCTAGGGAATCGAAGCATTCGGTTACATCGGAGGTTTTCTGGGAATGTGGCTTGGTCTCTCACTGATTGCTGTCTGTGATTTTCTGGAAACGTGCATTGTGATACTCGTGTTCTTGATGAGAAAACTAAAGAATCGAAACAAAACATCCTACATGGAAAGCATGATGCCGAAACACGTTAAAAAGACCTATATCGAAAATAAGATGCCAAAACACTTCATGTTCGTTTAAAATTTTCCCATTTGTACTCTACTGCTTTATAAATCACAAAACCAGCATGAAGAAATGGAACAGACCTTGGTTTCATCAATGTTGTCTTTTGTATAAATCACTTTCATTATCAGCTAAAATAAATGACTTCTCCTTTATGCCATCAACTTTATTATTAACACTGTCAGAAAAATTCGTCAATATACACTAAATAATCGTTATTTTTTCACAAATAATTACCGTATTCCCAGAAAACGTATTTGATCTGTGAATTCATTCCAAGCGTCGAAAAATGAGGAAGAGATTCTGTTTATTTCTTGCACGCATGCGTATTGGGTCTGTTAGTAATAAATTCGAATTTATTTTTAAAATGAAAAGCAAACTATTCTATAGATTAAAATGTCTAATTTAGTTTAAAAAAACACAAATGTTTTTGTATTTAAAAATAAATAACAATTATTTTCTTCATTCATTCAAAAATTCCCGCAGTTTGTTATTCATATTCAAAATTGGATAAGTTGAATAAAGTTGAATTTATTAAGTTATTTATATAATAAATACTAGCAGGAGTGACCGAGCTCAGCTCGGTCAAGATTAACTTTCTGTTCAACTCGATGTAGTATTTTCACATAATCAGTCTCTGCGTATTATTATAAAACATGTTACTTATAATAGTATTATTTACAAAAAAATCAATAAGACAATTATGTATGTATGCACTTTTTTACATTATTTTAAAATTTAGAACGAAAGGACATCAATCCAAATCACTTTTTTAGCTCGACTGTGATCGGTTTAACCATGCATTTCGAATCCTATTAAGAATGTGTAAAAATTACTTCACATTCTAAAAGACAATATTTTTGCCACATATAGCCAAATTTGTCGACATTCTTTCATTTGGCGCCAAATATGTGTTTTGGCTTACGTAATCATAATAGTCGATTTTTCGAGCAAATATCATCAGTATTTTGTCAAGAGTTGCCAACTTATTGGCTGTTGCCATATTATCGTGACCCTGACCTGTATTACCAAAATGACCCACTAATAAAATTTGATCAAACGTGACTTAGCTCAATTGTCTTCAGGTAATCAAAAACAGTAGTATATAAAATTGAATCAAAATCGTTTAAGCCATTTCTGGGATAAAATTAGCTTGATAGCATTCAGCAATGAAACCGAAAAGACCCACTAATATAATTCTTTTTAATATGCGACTCAGCCCAATAGCCTTCTCATGAAAAAAACGTTTCCTCACAAAATTTAGATAAAATTGATTGTGTCGTTGTTGCACATATTTAGAATGACCCCGACCCATTATAACCCAAAATGACCCACAAACCGAAATTTTCGCGAGCATGTGACCTAGCCCATTGGTTTTCTTTTGCTGCAAAACCATATAATACAAAGTATAATGAAAATGGTGAGAGCCATTTTCTAGATGAAATTAGCATGACCCATCATGGCCCATAAATGACCCTTATAATTTTACTCTCTCGAACATGTGACCAAGGTCATTCATTTTTGCGCGTCGAAAAACGTTTGGATACAAAACTTAGATAAAATCGATTGAGTCGTTTTTTAGATATAATTAGTTTGTCCTTAACCCATTATGACTCAAAATGAGCTATTAATCGAATTTTCTCGAACATCTGACCCAACTCAATGATTTTCTTGTGCCCGAAAATGATACAATTCAAAATTTAGTCAATATTGCGCGAGACATTGTCTAGATAAAATTAGCATGACCAACAACGACTCATTAATTGAATTCTGTCTAACACATCAATTTACCCAATAACCTTCTTGTAATTCAAAACGATAAGGCACGAAACTTGGTCAAAGTCGTTAGAGCCATTTTTTTAGATAAAATTGGTTTAACCCAAAATGACCCAAAAATGAACCACTAACTTAAATTTCTGGAACATGCGACCTAGCCCAGTAGTTTTCTTGAGCCAGAAAAATGTTGTATACAAAATTTCGTTAAAATCGATCCGCCCGTTCTTTAGATATAGCTTGACCATGACCCATAAATTATCCTAATAATCGAAATCTCTCGAATATGTTATCCAGCCCAATAGTTTTATCGTGCCAAAAAAAATGCTGTATACAAAATTTCATTAAAATCGATCCTGCCGTTCTTTAAATATAAATAGCTTGACCCAGACCTTTCATGTCCCAATATGACCCAGTAATTGAAATTTCTCGAACATGAGACCTAGCCCAATAGTTTAATCGTGCTAAAAAATGTTGTATACAAAATTTCGTTAAAATCGATCCACCCGTTCTTTAGATATAGCTTGACCATGACCCATTATGACCCATCATGACCCACAAATTACTCTTATAATCGAAATCTCTCGATCGTGTGACTTAGCCCATTAGCTTTTTCGTGTCAAAAAACTGTTACAGGCAAAATTTCGATGAAATTGATTCTGCCGTTCTTTAAATATAAATAGCTTGACCCAGACACTTAATGACCCAATATGACCCATTAAAATTTTTTCTCGAACATGTAACCTTGCCCAATGTTTTTCCCGTGGACAAAAACCATAGAATGCAAATTTTAATCAAAATTGCGTGAGAAAATCTCAAGCTAAAAATAGCATGACCCATAATGACCCCAAAAATGACCCAGTAACCGAATTTTCTCGAACATGTTATCTAACCCAATGGTCTTCTTGAAATCCAAAACGATAAAATATAAAATTTGGTCAAAATCGTTAGAGCCGTTTTTTAGATAAAAATGGCTTGACCCATAATGACCCAAAAATGACCTACTAATCAAAAATTTTCGAACATGTGACCCAGCCCAATAGTTTTCTCGTGCCAAAAAACAATTGGATACAAAATTTCCTTAAAATCGATCCAGCCGCTCTCTAGATATAAATAGCTTGATCCTGACCCATTATGACCCAAAATGACCCAATAATCGAATTTTCTCGAGCATGTGACCTTGCCCAATGGTCTTCTCGTGCCCGAAAATGGTAAAATCCAAATTTTTGCAAAAATCGTTAGCTGTAAAGACAGTTGCTCTTGGCAACAGGACGAAGGGTGTCCAGCCAAACAGTAATGAGGAGATTGTAGCTTCATTAAGGACGTCTCTATGCACTTAGGCCAATGGTTTGCATTCCGTTAACGTCAAGCCACCGTGCGGCCTGAAGAAAATGGGCTACTGAACATCGAGTTTGGAAGCAACATGATTGAAGCCAAGTGCTGTTTACAGACGAGTCCCGAGTCAGTCTGGAGTATGACACCCGACGTGTTTTGGTATGGAGCGAAAAGTCATAATACAGACGAGGTGGTTTGATGGTATAGAGTGGAATAAGCATAGTTGGACGTTCTTACCTGCATATCATTTGGAATGGTACTGTGACGGCCCAAAGGTATACAGATGAGATACAAAGACCTCATGTCATACCTTACGTCTCAGCCATCGGAGATTCCCTTACTTTCCAGCATGATAATGCCAGACCGCATACAGCTTGTCTTGTGGAGAATATGTTTAAAGCTGGTACAGTACAGCATATGGAATGGCCAGCGTGATCTCCTAACTTGAATCTGATCGAGCATGTGTTTGGAACATGCTTAGATGATGCATTGCTGTGAAATCAAGGCCTCCTTTTACTGTCCGAGATATGATGAAGATTGCACTTCTTGATGGTTGGAACAGTATATTCCCCAAAGTCATATCGATAATATCATCGCATCCATGGAAAGCAAGTGTGCAGCAGTCTTAGCTATTCGAGGAGACCACACGTCATATTAAAAATCGTGCATCATTTCTAAATAATATTTTTTTTATCATTTCCATACAACCAAATTGTTGCCCTAAATCATCTTTTCATGTTTTTTCCATCTTTTCAAAGAATTAAAACTTAACTACAATTTTTTGCGTCTTTTTTTCTGTATTACGCATTGATAAGCGTGTACTATCCATTTTATGTCAGTACATGGCTGTTTCGCATGGTTTTCTTAACTTCTTTGCTTCCCACCCCCCGAATTTTTTTAGCAGTGTATACGTAGATGAGATGTTAAAGAAAGGCAATTCAACTGAAAATGAAACATTTCGCTATAATGGACTTTATCCGTCAATGGCAAAAGACACACCTCTGTAGATATGTATCCCCGAAAAAGACTGTTTATTGGACGAAGGGGAAGCAGTGTTAAAATATTCTGCGCGCTTATTGGTATTTTTCATTTATATATCTACTCTGACATCACATGGATAAAGTCCATTCCGAAACAATCTCATCAACACAGAACTGACAACTCTAATTTGCTATTAGATTCGACCGCTTAGCGCTTGCATATACTATGTTCGCATTGAGATAATTGAGCGACTTAATTTTTAGTCACATAACTGTTTTGAAACATTGATATCCGGAATTAGGCTTAGCTCTTCATGTTCCAAAAAGTTTTAAGAGGCTTACCTTATGTTAAATGGAATGTTTGTGGAAAATAAGCATTGCGGGTATTGGCGATTCAACTGCTCGAATATGCCATCTGGTGGAAAAAAGATGTACTTCTCGCTTCAGGATAGTGCCGTGCAAACGCTTTGCATTACATGTATTTTTAAATTGTTCAGAATGATTATTCTTCTGCACAATTTCAGATTTCCTGTGACATTTATGTTTTGTTTTATGCTCCGGGCATCGGCGACACAAATGATTACGTCATCGAGTTACGAGATGAAATCATGATGTAGGACAAGATTATTAAATGTAGATTAAGGAATGACTGGTCTGCCTCGCATTTCTTGATACAGTATGAGTAACAGCGGGCGCCAACTCGTCATTTTCGCGTCACTATAACGTCATCGAGTTACGAGATGAAATTGGTGCCAAATTAAAGGTAAGATAAAATATTTTAACAATATTTCGGTCTGCCTGCGCATATCTTGGTGCAAACCCTCGACAGACTGAAATTTATAACAAAGAAAAAAAAATAACGTTATAATGTACAAATCAAACCCTATAAACATAATCTTTTGCATTACACTGCAAAATATGCTACTTCGCCATCGACTTTCAAGATGAACTAATGGTTCAGAAAAAGTTAATTAATAGTAAGAGAAAAAATGGCATTTGGCATAAGTTGGTACAAAGCGGAATGAAAGAGGCGCCAAAACCCTATTTTGACAGTACTATCACGTCGAGTTACAGCTTGCAATTTTGGCACATTAGAGAGACCAACTAGTATAATATGAATATTTCTGTCTGCCTCGTCATATCTTGGCACGAGACGAGCAGAGAGGGGCGCCAATTCTTCATTTTGGCGGTTCATCACATCATCGAGTTACGACTTGAAAACCTGATGTAGGACAAGATTATTAGGAATAGATTAAGAAATGACTGGTCTGCCTCGACATTTCTTGGTATGATATGAGAAGCAGCGGGCGCCAACTCGCTATTTTGGCTTTACTATCATGTCATCGAGTTAAGAGATGAAACTGGTGCCAAATTAAAGGTAAGATAAAGTACTTTAAGAATATTTTAGTCTGCCTGTGCATACCCTGGTACAAATACTCGGCCAACTGAAATTTCTAACACAAGTTGAATGTAGATTCCGCCATTGCAAAATTCAGTTTCACCTCCGATTAGAAGATTTTAAGTCTCTATCTCCATTTGTTCGTGAGGTTGACCGTTTACAGACAGACAGACAGACATACGGATGGCAATTTTTTTTTCTAAAAATATGTTTATCGGAATCTTTAGTATCTGATACGTGTAAATCCGTCAAAATTCTTTTTCGAGAGTCCGAAAAAAATAGTTCCGGATAATCGAGGTTACTGATATTAAATAGGCTTCGTCCTATTCTTACTTACTAAGTAAGGTACCCTGGGGTAATAACGCCACGTTAAGGTTCTACCAATTTTCACGGCTTAGTTTTAGATTGTATTTTTCAAACAAATATAGGATCTGATACAGCAACTCATTGACTATCTATATAGAATAAAATAATTTAACAGATATGTATCCATAAAATGTAATGGCGTTTTTTCTTGACCCATGCTATTTGGCGTTATTACCCACCTATATGGGTAATAACGCCATGCAAACAAAACTGTGAAATAAGATGGAATAATTGCATGTAGATAGCCCAATTCTAAAAATACAAACTACAAACTTAGAAATTGACAAATTGCATTCTAAGAAATTGAAAATGTTCAAGTTTTGTGAAAGTGTAAGAAATATAAAGGTGTGGTGTGGGAGGGGGGGATGAGGCAAATGAATATCAGACAGTGAGTTTCTTTTTGCTTAAAAAAGACCGTTTAAATAGAAATATGAGAAACATTGCACAGTTTTAACTGTGTTTATTTGAATCAGTATTTAGGATGTAGCTCGGCCACTGTAGGCAATCATCCGGGGTATTAATGTCAAGGATTGGCGTTATTACCCCGGTGTAGTTATTGCGCAGTACATTTTAAATTACAAATTATCTCGAGAAGATATCCAAAATCTTCAACAACATTTTAAAAGTACATGAAATGCACTACAAATTTATGTAATTAACAAAGTATTTCCGGATAAAAAGATAGTCTTCACATATACAAAACGTATCTCGCAAATTTTAGATCAAGCGTTAATTTTGGTTGTTTGTAAAAACAATAAGACCTAAAAATGAAACAAATTAACTTGAAGCTGTTTTTTGCGATTTATATGACTCAAAACCCTTCTGCGCAGAGCACATGGGTGTCATTTACCTGATTATTTCATAATTATGCAAAATATAAGCACTTGGCGTTATTACCCCACCTGGCGTTATTACCCCAGGGTACCTTACATACAAAATTTTAAGTCTCTATCTCCATTTGTTCGTGAGATTGAGCGTTTACAGACCGACGGAAATTTTTTCTTTCTAAAAATATGTTTTTCGGAATCTCCAGTATCTGAAACGTGTAAATCCGTCAAATTTTTTTTCGAGAGTCCGAAAAAAATAGTACCGGATAATCGAGGTTACTGATATTAAATAGGTTTCGTCCTATTCTTACTTACTAAGTACATGCAAAATTGTAAGTCTCTATCTCCATTTGTTCGTGAGATAGACTGTTTACAGACTGACAGACGGACGGCAATTTTTTTTTTTCTAAAAATATGTTTTTCTGAATCTCCAGTATCTGAAACGTGTAAATCCGTCAAAAAAATTTTCGAGAGTCTGAAAAAAATATTTCCGGATAATCGAGGTTACCGATATTAAATAGACTTCGTCCTATTCTTACTTACTAAGTACATACAAAATTTTAAGTCTCTATCTCCATTTGTTCGTGAGATAGAGCGTTTACAGACAGACAGACGGACGGCAATTTTTTTTCTAAAAATATGCTTTTCGGAATCTCCAGTATCTGAAACGTGTATATCCGTCAATTTTTTTTTTTTCGATTTTCAAAACGATTGCAAGACTTACCCTGTACTACGTATGATAGGTAAGTAAAAGTGGGCCACAATTTTTGACATGGCACTTTTTAGCTTGTCTGAAAGAAATAGCATCGGAGGCTAAAACTAATTTCATTTTTACTGTGATATTATTTTCAGTAACTGAAGTCATGTGAAAGTACAATCTCAATCTCAGTGTCCATAATGAAAAGAAATATTGAAATGTAATATCGTTATGAGTAAAAATGCGATGTTTTAAATAGTGACGTCATTTTCTCTTCAAATGTTTTTTAAAAGCTACTGTTATTAGTAATGTGAAAAAGGCATCCGTAATAATATTGTAATTCACATTTATCTGGTTGCTGAATGACATCGTTTTCCTCATTTGAAATTTTCCTTATTTTGCTTTAGACATTAATTTTTATCATAAATTATTTTCTGTTATTTTATTTACATTATTAATATTATTTCTCAGTAAATATATTTTTTTACCTCAATTAAGCCATAACTATACGCAATCATTTTGGAAAATAAATTTTTATTATCGAGAGAAAAGCTAAACTAAGTTGCCACCATTTTGAAGAAATATCGTAAAAAGCATTTAAAATTAAAAATAAAATATAAAAATGGGAATAAATAAAAAAATAGCTGAAATGGGCACAACTACAAATATATAGCTTTCATTTAAAAAAATAATTATCAAAATCGGTTGAGTAGAAATTTCAGGGCTGATGACACGACATTTTTTAGCTTGTCTGAAAGAAATAGCATCGGAGGCTAAAAAATGCGTAATAATGTTCAATACAAATCCTACCGGGTGTCCTGAAAAGGACTGAACGATTTTAAAAATCAATAACTTGCAAACTTTTACAGATATTTAAAAAATTCTTGCACGAGAGTCATCTAAAAGGTCAAAAGTTTTTTTCCTACGATTCTGGATTTTAGTTCGAATTACAAACAATAGATGGCGCTGAGAGCGCTAGGTGCTGTATTGAGATGGATATTGACGTCACTTGGCACTGAAGCAAAATAAGGAGGTTAAGGCTATGGAGTGGATCTTATTCAAAAATGAACTTTTGCTTTTACCTCCGATTTTGAATGCCATCCATATAATTTTGATTTTGCTGGCGTCGGCGCAATAATAGAGAAAAATATTATTTTCATGGGTACGACTCCTTTGAAATCGAAATGCGTGAAACAACAATGTTCGAATTACCGACTTTTATTTATTTATTTATTTTTTTACATTCCAAGAATGTAAGTACTTTTGAGAACAGGATATCTTATTTATCTATTTATTTATCTGGGTATCTTTTAAACTTTTTTTATGTCACCTAGTCATGTCCTGTATTGTATTTTAAGTATGTGGGATTAACAGTTCATTTACAGGTACACCCAAAAGATTGCATCACATCATAGTCTATGGGGGAAAATCACTTGCAGTGTATATTAATGAAATACACTATTTCAAATGTATTGAAACTGATATAAATCACTGAATTTCAGTATAAGATGATTATGATAGAATAGAGTATTTGGTATTTATAGCATTTAACGTTCATTTACAGTGGCACACAAAAAGAAATCGGTTACTGTACTATCTTTAAGTAATAACTGCTGGAAATGCGTTTTCAATTTCGGCATGCGCTTTTAAATTTAGCTGTTTTTTAGATACATTAGTAATTATATAAATGCATATCGCCTATACTCGTCTCTGGCGCGTCCGTCCGTCTGTCTGTCCGCGTATAACAGTGCAAAAATTACTCTGTCGAATCGTTTGAAAATTTAAATATATATTTATTGAAGAATTTTATCCAGTTATTTCAAATTTTATGAATATCGGATGTGTATATGGGACAGTCAAAAATATTCCGTTACATTATGGCCGACGGGGAAAAAGTTTCAAGTGCTTTTTGATGATATTACACCCGTTCGAACATAATGAAATTAACATGCATTTATGAATTAAATTGAAATACAAATGATGTAGAATATGCTGCACAAAGAATAGTTATTATTCATTTACAGGGCCACACAAAATAATTACGTAACATAACGGTATAGAAGGGAACATACTTTGCAGCATATTTTAATTTTGTTACACATATAATAAAATTGTTATAAGTTATTTAGGTTTACTACGAATTTCTTACTGTGTAATAGAAAATATGAAATATTTACAGGGACACACAAAAGATTTCGGAAATTATGCTGCATCAAAAATGCTGTACGCTAACTATAATTGCTTGAAGTTTTAAGTTTTGATATGATTTTTTTAAAGTTTCACTACATTTTTGCATGTTACGCTGCGTATATAATTGGTGCAAATCATATACAGGGCTACACAAAAGAATTCGCACTCCTTACTATGTGTGTAAGTAAATATATTAAAAGTGGTTTGTAAATGAGTTATGCATTTTTTACGTTGAACAGCTTTAAGTATACAGTCGAGTCTCCCTATAACGAAACTCCATACATCGAATTTCTCTATATAACGAAATTTTAGTAGGAACGGTCCCCTTTTCGCATGATTACATTAAAAACAGTCTCTATATAGCGAAATATCCATCTCCATATAACGAATTTTTTCATAAATTGGTCTTAATTTATTCAGTTTTAAAAAGCTTCGAAATCACATGGAATCAATTTTCCATCAATTATTTTTAATTTATCGTCAGTGCTGAGGTTTTTTTTATTATTACTTCTCTTCTTGTTCTTTAAATCCAACGAATTCATCCCATCTCCCAACACCTTTCCACATCCTTCTCAAAACAGTGTCAATTGGATTGATACACATGTAAGAGAGGAATCAATGAGAGGCACATAAGAGAGGCCTTCAAATGAAGGGAAATGTTAACTACAATTTTTCATTCCTTGCTAAAATTTGAGCATGTTTTCGAGAGCGTAACAACTTTAAAATCAAAGCAACAAAAAATTACAGATTTCTTCATCTGAAATTAATGCAAGTCTTCCTTATTTGATTTTCATTAAGCTTTCAAATAAATGTCTATTCTCTTCTTTGAAACGGCTTAAATAATTAAGAAATAAAATATTAGGTTAATATTTACTTTTAAACATTTTAAATTCTTAATTCAAAAGATCAAAAAACATTATTTGTTCAAATTTCACACATTAAATACGATTTTTAACATCATTCTCTATACATCGAATTTCTCTATATAACGAATTTTTTACTGGAACGGTGGATTTCGTTATATAGAGACTCGACTGTATTTCGATATGTTTAAAGAATAGAAATGAAATGATATACAGAGGCACTCAAAAATTGGAATAATAGCCGGCTCTGGATGGTAATCTCTGGAAGTGTGATTTCATTAGTTAAAGCATGTTTCGGTTTTAAATAGATTTTAGCTAGATAAATGGCGTGTATTTAAAGATAGTAGGAAAAGTACAGGGCTATACAAAAGAGTTCAAATATGCTTCCGTCTATTTAAATAAATTGCTAAATGTCAAATTTCAACTTAACATGTGTTTTTAACGTTTTTCAACATAGTTAAAAATGTTTATGATTTCTATTTAGTTAACCGTCTGCCTGTCTGTCTTTCCAAATTCTAACTTGCGTTGAAATAATTGAATTGATCTGTAAGTGATATATGTTAATAAGATTTATTATGCCGTGTTGGGTATTGTAAACAAACTATGCATAATTCATGATTCATTTACAGACACTCAGAACTATGTCCTTACATTATGTTCTGTGAGGATAATTATATATGTAGCTCCTATATTCGTCATCTGGAATGTTCTTTTATTTGTCTGCACATAATAGCGCTAAAACTACCCAACAGAATGCTTTGAATTATATATACTCGTTGCAGAATTTTCGTTACTCATTTAAAGTTTTATGAAAAGCGAATCAAAGCTTAAAAGGATATTAATAAATGTTTTCTTCATTCTATTAAAACCTATTCTGCGTGACTAATTCAATGATATCCAATGATAGGTGATGATTCTAGGTTGTCATAATGATTATGGCTCATTTAAGATGGAGGTAGTATTATTTCCCTATTACCATGAATTTAATATGCATAATCGTAATAAATTTTGTATTTGGGTATTTTTTTAAAAGAGTGCAATAGCTATTGCACCAAGTTTTCAATGTTTATACTATAAATATTCTTTGTTCTAAAGAATAAACCATTTCTGCAATTTTTTTACAACATACATAAAACTCTACTAAAGAACTTCTTTAAAACAAACTAGCATTTCTTAGAATATAACAAATTTTTTAAAATAGCAAAATTGATTAATTTTTAACAACAACAACAACAACAAACTACTAAATCGTTTCACTTTATTTTAAAATATGATGCACAAAGTATTCTTTAAACTAGGACTTCCCTCAGAGGGATTAGTCTGAGCGATATTGCTGAGAATACACCTTTTATAACATACGATAAGTAAAGAAAATGCGATGTTTCCTTTAATTGGTCATTCATTGTGATAAAATATGATGAAAATAAACATATTGAATCATAGAATTACAAAGTCTTACACATAAATTTGCATATACTATTTTTATAAAAGAAAAGCAAACCATGTATGGATATAAAATTGGAAATATGCAAAATGTTAAAAGTAATACAGAAAATGAAACACCAAATTTTCCTATACTGGAAATATAACTCTTTGAAATGATGTCATGAGCAAAAACAGAAGCTTCGCACCGATTAGAGAAACTATAAATAACATAAACTATTATGTTTGAAGAGAATGGAGTATATTTTATATAGTGTGAAATCTGCCCGAATAGTTTATAATGTTGAATACCTGTTTTCCACGGATGCAATGAGGTTGTCGATAAGAGTTAAGGAATCTTTTTTTAAAAATTTGTCATAAACGAGCAGTTACATCTTATAAGTTACTGTGATGCCAAAGTTATAGTTTCTGACCCCAACAGTATCGTAGAAATTGCAATATTCGCAATAAATTGGGTTTAAAACTTTTTCTAGAAATAAAATGTTTAATTTGTAAAATTAAATTGTCGAATGTTTTAGAAATCGTTCATACCGAGAATATTATATCATAAGAATTGCCACAAAAAAAAAAGATTTAAAATTTTTAGTCATATCAACATCAAAGAATTCTCAATTTTAGAACTTTTTTTGCTTGTGCATTGATGGTGATTATTGTTCCTACGCAAAATATAGTATATTTTGCAGCAAAGATTGTTACCAACATTTTTTGCCCACATTATTTTTTAAATCGGCTAGGTACTCCCAATGATAACGAAAAACACACAAACGTTAATGCTTTATAGTATAGAAATACAGAATCAAAAGCTATTTATCTCCTATTATATACACATAAATTATCTAATTAGTGCTAGCAGATACATTTTTAAATATACATAGATCAATATAATGCTTCATTTTTCTTTTATTAGTATTTCTTAGCATTCATTTTTCATTCATTTGTATTATTCAGTAAAAAACTCGCTTTCTTAAGCCCGAATTACGTCAAACTTTTTATAAAAGCGCCTAAATCCATA
Source organism: Maratus speculifer (assembly GCA_964019185.1). NCBI lineage: Eukaryota > Metazoa > Arthropoda > Arachnida > Araneae > Salticidae > Maratus > Maratus speculifer. The sequence continues at coordinate 115,262 of CAXHSM010000070.1, read as the reverse complement.
TAATAGCGAAGTATTGTGAAGAGTATTAAATACAAGGTAGTAAGACACTTAGCCAAACGCAGGTAATAAATCGCCAAATATTGTTCTTTTCGCCCTCTCTCGAAATGCATTTTTTCCGTACATTTCAAAAAATACGATTTTGAGTCATCTTATTTAAAATTCAAATAAATAAATAAGAGGAAGCAATAATAGCATAAGTCAAAACATTTTATTTCAGCATCAAGGAATTGTATCGTAGTTACACATGTGGAAAAAAGCTGCTTTTGGCCAAAAAACGTTGTCTTCACTAAATTTGAATCCGATTAAAAAAAGTACCGTGATTAATTAAAACGTTATAGGCAGAACTGCCAAGTCTCCGGCATTTTGGATACCGGTATTTTAATACAGAAAATGTTTTATTAAATTGGAACATTCTGCGGATTTAAAAAATAACTTTTCCTATAAGAAAATTCTGCTGTGCAATAAGCGGGGGCTTCGCATCTCTGTATAGGAATATTTCGTAATCTACTTTTTAATCTTAAAAAAAGCAACGACCATTTTTCGGGTACAAAAAGTATTGCTAATTGTTCCATTTTGCGTACAAAGTACTGATTGTAATATTGATACATCTATGGTGATAAATTACCAATAATTTTTCAAATCCCATTTATTTCATTAAAAATATAAATCTTTTATTCATTTAGTTTAAAATAAATGGTTTTTAACTAATTTCATAATACTTTTGAAATATCACTTTTCATTGGCCATCTTTTTAAAGCATTTAGAAAATGGTTGTTGTTTTCAGTCAAATATAGACTTTGGTCTGTCCTCATTTTATTTTATTATTATTATTATTTATAAATGGTGGAGAAATATTCATACTTAATTCATAACTTACATAATATATGACTCTGTTATTACATAAGTCACCTTTTTATTATCATAAAAATTATGTTTTTACTGATTTTTATTAACTCAATAGGAAAAATTTTGTGCTTTGAGCAATAGATGTCCGCATTTCATTTATTTATTTATTTTAACAAAATTCTTAGTATTGAGAAGAATTTTTATTTAAATAGGAAATCCAAATGTCCCTGTTAATAAAGAAGAAAGTTACAAAAAAAGTTACAAAACGAGTAGACGCATACTATCAAATGTGGAAAAACGACGAATCCAAAAAAGACGTCGTATGAAATATCATCTTTGAAAGCAAAAAAACGAGGTCTGATTATCGAGCTTACTGATTACAAAATGTGCATTACATAATATATATATACTATATCCTTTTCTTCTTTTGTGCAGTTTTGGCTTCGGAAGTTGCGCTATGTTGCAAAAAGATATAAGCGACTATGAAAACACACTTGGTAAACGTTCATGCTCAGTTTTACAAATAAATATGGCACATATATGCCCTATACACACCGAGGTACCTAATTGGTGCAAAAATGGCGTTCAGTTGCCTAACATGCTGGTTATCATATAAATGTTATAATAAATTGTTTGTTCTAAAAATATTATCATTTATTGATTGTTATTTGTTTTTTTTTTGTTTTTTTTTTTAATAACAGAAAATGTTTCGTTTATTCCTTTTTTTCATTTTGAAATAAATAAATAACATGTTATTATAGCATGCTATATGTATCTGGTAATCAAAACGATGTTTTCACCTAATTGGCATAAAGTATCTCGCCAAACCCGGTGCTTATATCTCTAGTATATTATCTCAAGTATTTTATTTATGTATACTATAATTGTTTTTACATAAAACTTACTTCTTCTTGTATATAAAAATAGGTAAGTGGCTCCTTTATGCAGTATAAATCTTTAAAAAATAGCCCCCGTTGCCCCTTTTTGGATCGAATTAAAAAAAAATCAATGTCTAATTCAAGTATTGCTCCCAGGTATGCATACATATTCCAAATTTCAAAGTTGTATGCCAACAGGAAATGGTTGAAAAATGGAAAAGATGTCACATATGCACCAGGGTACATAATTGGCGTCAAAATGGCATTATTTTACCTCAGATGGTAACCCGGCTTTATTTATTTATTATTTGTTTATTTACTTATAAAATGTTTATTTACTTTCATTTCCTTTTTTTAATTGTATAAAATATTTCTTTTTATAGTTATTAATTATTATTATTATTTTATTTACTGTAAGTTCTTTTTGAAATTAGAAAATTATTTAAAAATGTGTATGTAAACGTTATTTGAAAACGCAGTTTTCGCAAAATGCGTTTTGAAAAAAATTGCGCCAAATCTGATGCGCTTGTGGTATCCGTGCCGAAAAATTAGTGATCAGAATTGACTTCCACACACAAACAAAATATAAGTTAAAAGAAAACATGCAATAAAAATAAATATAAAGGGAAAATGATGTCATAAAAGAAACTTTTTATTTAAAAACGTAATTGTTTCTAATTTTCACACGCGAAATATATAAAACATTCTTTTAGCGATCAAAAAATGCCAATAAGAGATTATCACAAAATTCCAAAATCAAAGTTTTTATGACATTTTTTTAATATAAAAAAACAACAGTTTTATTTTCCTGCATGATTAAATTTTAAAATGTTTTATTGCATTCAATATTTTTGAGTGCGTTAATGATTACTATTTACTCCATGTACTGATTCGGTTATCTACGAAAATATCCACTGGTTGAAAATCACGCACATCAAATTACTGTGACGTATGCAAATAAATTGTGCTTTTTTACAGTTTTTTTAATAACTTTTAAACTATTTGGAACTAATTTTTCGTGTGTAGTGCATTCACCAGATTATCTTCATAGGTACCTATTGGTGCAAACAGAATCAAAATCTGACAAGTACTTTTTGAGATTTGCTTGACGAAAGAATTTTTTTGACTTTTAATATCGTTACGTATCTCTGAGTATAAAGACTTCGCTTCGCTCAGACAATTAGATGATAAAAAAGTAATTTAATTCGAGAAAATACGGCTTTGTTAAATGTAAAATCGTCTGCAAAACTCGTATGCTGCTCGTTAAATTCATTTCCAGTTTCCAATCGCTGCTATTATATAAAAGGATTTATTATTTCCATGACAACAACACATTTCAATGAAATTATACCGACTGAATCCAAAATCGGGCTTCATGTCGAGTGCACAGGTCAAATGTATGTTGTTCAATAAAAACAAATAAACAAAAGTTCAAAATCGGGCCCTAAGAGCAAGATTGCATTGTCAAACGAGACCCACTCCACAGCCTTAAACTCCTTATTTTGCTTCAGTACCAAGTGACGTCAATATCCATCTCAACACAGCACCTAGCGCTCTCAGCGCCATCTATTGTTTGTAATTCGAACTAAAATCCAGAATCGCAGGAAAAAAAACTTTTGACCTTTAAGATGACTCTCGTGCAAGAATTTTTTAAATATCTGTAAAAGTTTGCAAGTTATTGATTTTTAAAATCGTTCAGTCCTTTTCAGGACACCCGGTATAAATATAGTATTTTAGATTACATTACTTCTCGTTATGAAAATAATCTTTTCCTAAACCATTAATTCATCGTAAAAATTCACGGAAAAGTAATGTAATGTAAAATACTATGTTTATATGGTTTCAATTGTACATTTTGATGCATTTTTGTAGTAGATTTCAGTCTGCCGTGGGTTTGTACAAAAATATGCCCAGGCAGACTAAAATTTTTTTAAAGTACTTTATCTTATCTTTAATTTGGCACCAGTTTCACCTCGTAACTCGATGGCGTGATAGTGAAGCCAAAATGGCGGGGTGGCGCCCGCTGCTTCTCATATCGTACCAAGAAATGTCGAGTCAGACCTGTCACTCACTAATCTACACCTAATAATCTTGTCCTACTTCCTACACCGGGTTTTCAAGCCGTAACTCGATGACGTGATGATACCGCCAAAATAGAGAACTCGTCTCGTACAAATATATGATGGAGACTGACATATTCGTATTGTACTAGTCGGTCCCTCTAATATGCCAAAATTTCAAGCCGTAACTCGATGACGTGGTAGTACTGTTAAAATAGGGGTTTGGTGCCTCTTTCATTCCGCTTTGTACCATAATATGCCGAATCGGTCGTTTTTTCGCTTACTAATAACCTTTTTCTAAACCATTAATTCATCGTGAAAGTTAACGGCGAAGTAATGTAATTCAAAAAATTTCAAGTTAAGGGATTCTTTATACACACTTAAAAACACCCGCTCTGTAATGCTAATCCTATGGACAGGCTGTTTTTGAATTTAAATATCTTTAAACGAATTTTTTTGCATAGGATAAGCTGAGGTCAATCTCTAATATGACTATTTTTTATTCGGGGTTAGATTTTTTAAATAAAGCTACTTTTACTTTAAGAACCAGTTTCAAAAGTAAAAATAAGCTTAAAAAAAAAAAAAAAAAATCGAATACGAAAAAATACTAAACGTCCATGTTAGAGATCGACCTCAACTATCCTATGCAAAAAAAAAAAAAAAAAAAAAAAAAAAAAAAAATATTAAAAAAAAAAAAAATTGTAATTTAAGAAATTACCCCAACCATTTGAAAAATGTTTCACTCGATACATTCATCTATCATTTTAAGCTAAATACCAGTTGTTTTATTGTGTATTATCCGTGCCACTGCTATAAATGACTTTATACATGCTGCAATTTGAAGGTACGGTTCGTTTAAGTTATATCACTCTATTGTCGCCAAGCATAAAAGTTGGCGACGAAAGAAACATTTCAAACTATTTAACATTGTTGGTGCAAAAGTAATCATTATTAAAATACAGCTTTGGCATATACTGTTATACTTGTAAGACTTTGGCATATATTGTTTGATTTTACAGAGCAGAATTTTGGTGATGGAGGTTTTAAACCAAAATCGATCGCAGCACATGCATCTGTGAATGGGTCCATCAGACATCGAATCAAAAAAGTTTTTTCCCAGTTTTTCCCAAGCCGATTGCTTTTTAGTTTTCTTTTTAGGTGGTGGAAAATCAAGAGTAATAGCTATAACATTTTCCGGCTTGTTAGAATCACTATTGGCACTCAAATTTTCCTGGTTAGAACCGACCGATAGTAAAACGCCATGGCTAGTGGATTGGTCGCCCTGGCGACATGATGTTTTACAATTAATCGGTTCGGCATTAAATTGCTTCCTTTTTCGTGATCGCCTTTCAACACGTAATTGGTTTTCAGCGGCTCAATAATCTTTTGATTTTATCATTTTCTGCATTGAAAGACGTTTTTGCGCCAAACCAAATACAGTATTACTCAGTTATCCCGTCGACCAATTTCGCCAAATGATACGAATCGCCAAACTAATAAGCAACTTATACATGTTGACTAAATTTTTATTTTAAATAGCAAAAGAAGAAATAAAAATCACTTTATGATTGTTTAAGTACGCGTATTGTGTTTAATATCATTGAATGCGATATTCACGTTCATTCATTTCTTTGGCTTCGGCTTTTTCCGTATCTGTTAATTTCCGTCTACCCATTTTTAAATTTGTTAGTTTTCTCCTTTATTACAATGATTTTAACCATTTTAATTTACTATTCAAATAAAAATTCTTCTAAAAGTAAAGAATTTAATTTAAATTCAAATAAAAACTCTTCTAAAAGTAAAGAAATTAATTTAAATTCAAAAGTGACCACATCATTCAAAAGTGGTAACATCATTCAAAAGTGGTAACATCATCGGGTCCATTCTCCCGAAAACAACAACCATTTTTCAAATGGTTAAAAATATTTAAATTTAAACGAGAAATTCGAAAACAACCTGTTTCTATGATTAACATTACGGAACAAATGAGTAAAGACTCTTCTTAAGGGGACTTATCTGTGGGTAAGAAAAAAGTTGAATCCTATGTTATTCTATGGGAAAATTACTTATCTTTCTTTTTCATTCAAATTGGAAAATTGTAACGATATTTTTTTCAGCACGTAAACAGATTCTTTAACCTTCTGTAAGCTCAAAACTTTCAAAAACTGTTACTCAAAACAAAAAAAGAATACTTTTTATATTTTTCGTACTTTTTGAAAGTTTAGTACAAACTTTAAAATACTTATAATTATCTTTAAGATATTTTAAACTTTTCCTGTCTACGTGCTAAAAAAAAATTGTTAAAATTTTCCAATTTGAATGAACAAGAATAAGTATTTTTCCCATCGGATTCCCCGTTCTTTCATTCCCAATAGATAGGTCCCCTTAAGGGAACCAGGACACATTTTAATTTTTATTAGTTAAATTAAAACTTTGCTTTTTTTTTTTTTTTTTTTTTTTTTTTTTTTTTGAGATGGTCAACCATATTATTTGCAAACCAAACAATCACAGGATTAAACTTCTCAAGATTATTATTAAAAATATATCTTTATATACATAAATCTTCTGTGCGTGTGTTTGTCACTGAACTCCACCTAAACGACAGGACCGATTTTAATGAAATTTTTTGTGTGTGTTCCAGTGGATTCGAGAATGTTATAGATTCACATTTCATCGAAATTGATTCAGTAACTTTTTAATAATTAGGCAAAAACTAATAGCAAGACAACACTAGATACCGGGCTAGCTCATTCCTTTCATGACGTCACAAAAAGGTGGCTGAATGACATCCGGCGACTGGTACAAAACGATGGGTGCGTTACTTTGAGACCTGTTTGTACCAATCGCAGATAGCGGCCAGCCACCTTTTGTGACGTCGTGATAAGGAATGAGCAAGCCCAGTGACTTTTCGAACCCCATTGCTGACATACGTGTATGATTTGCAATATTTTTTTCTGCATTATAATTTTAATTAACCGACTTCAGAAAATCGTTTACTTTTAACCAAAAAGAGAAAAATAAACTTTTCTATCAAAAATTGAACCGACTTCCAAAAACTACTGCAAAGTGAAAAATAATTTCCTTACATAATTGTAATAAATTAGAGTGTAGTATTTATTGTGCGTATTATTATATTTATGTACATTTATTTGATTTTTTAGAGTCGGTGCCAGCCAAACCAATTTCAAAATTAAAATTAAATATCCAATACAAATCTTTATACAGGGTGTTTCAGTTAAACGTTTCAGAACTCCTAAGAGAGGTAGGGTACATTCTGACGACTCAAAATCATATAGCAATGTGGGGTCGGAAATGTTTTCCTGAAGCGCTGATGTACACAAAAGCACCATAAAGAAAAGACACCGTAAGTGAAAAATCGTTTTATTAATGCATGTAAAAAGCAAAAGGTATATTGGCCAAAGTAAGTGTTCGAAATTTCTGCCGCTGACTACAATGCAAACCCCACATCTCCGGCGCATGGAAATCCGAACATTCTCGAATAACGCAGGCATATCTCGAATTTCTCCGGCAGCTACTGCGATTCTTGCAACCAGCTCCTCAGCGTTGTCAGCAGGGGTGTCATAAACCAGTGTTTTCATATGACGCTAAATGCATATCGGCTAACTCTGTATTCGTATAATCAGCCATCCCACTAACTTACAAGGAAGGTCTCCATTGGGGGCATACTCAGAATTTTTTGAAAAAAATACGAATTAAACTACTCAGGTAGGTAATAAAGAATCAGTGAAAATTAGCGGCGGAAGTACATTATTAGATATGTAAAAAAATAAAATAGTTTGGAATAATTGGCTTGAAAAGCTGAAAGCGACGCGGGATTTGGCCAGCAGTGCATTTCCTCGCCAAAAGCAGACGATTTTAACGAATCTGAAAATTGATTTTAATTGACTTCACTGTTAAAAATCTGCAGCATTTACTGCAACGTCACTCCACTACTTTTATAGAATATCTCTCTTCTGACCAATGAGAATGCTCCATAGCACGGTGAATTGACCGTTTTCTATAAAAGCGGTGGAGTGACGCTGCAGAAAATGGTACGGATTTTTAGCGGTGTTGTAGCTTGTGCAACACTGTTAAAAATCTGTTGCATTTTGCTGCAACGCACTCCACCGCTTGTATATAATATCTCTATTCCAACCAATGAGAAAGCTCCAATTCACGGCCAAGTAACCGTTTTCTATACAAGCAAGGGAGTGCGTTGCAACAAAATGCAGCAGATTTTTAACAGTGTATTTTTCAATTTGGAACAATTTTAATCAATTTAAATTGTGTTTTAAATGATAAAATATATTAATTTCATTTTGTTATAAGTACATATAAACGTATATGACAAAAGTAAAGTAAAAATGCAAAACTAAAATTACTTAAACTTATTTAAAAAAATTGAACATAGAAAGTGTTTTCTTCAAAAAGTATTCGAAGCGTAAAAGCGTATTTTTCAAAATTTCGTTTTTTTGCCAACCGGAGATAAATCGCCAAATAAACGAAATTTTTATTATTTTTTTACGGACGTTATAAGGAGGTTCCGCCGAAATTTTTTTATAAACATATATAACTATATGAGAAGAACATTCTGTAATTTTTTCAGATTTTTCTGAGTATGCCCGTATGGAGACCTTCCTTGTTAGCGCCCTTGTGCGAAATGATGATTCCCTGCATGAAAGCTCGGAACTTTTGCACAACGCCATCTAGCGCGTCGGGAAAGCATTTCTAACCCGGCAATGCCAGATGATTTTGAGTCGACAGGATGCACTCTACCTCTTTTAGGAGTTCTGAAACGTTTAACTGAAACACCCTGTATATATAAATTAGGGATGGGACGAATATTCGGCCACTATTCGGTATTCGGCCCTTTTGCCGAATATTCGGTTGGCCGAATATTGAAGGCTTGTTGACCGAATACCTGTAGCCGAATATTTAGAGATATCTTGCCGAATATTTCTAAAATCTCGCCAAATAGTGAAAAATATCTTGCCAAATAAATTTAGGATTTGAAGAATTTCATTCCATACATTTTTTTTCTCTAATCCAAATTTGCTACTTCATTTGTGAAGTCCTTCTCATTCTTACTAACAAAATATACAGTTATTCAGATGCTAAAAAATATACAGCCTTTCTGTTTTTCCTGTAAAAGTTAGTGATATTTTAGAAATTGCTGCCCAAGTTGGGGATTTAATTGTACGGAAAATGTCTTCATTAGTGAATAATATATTACAATTCAAGATATAAAAACACTTATAAGAAAAATAAAAGAAAAACACTGCCTTATTCTAAAACACTCGAATATTTATTAATGTCTGCAAATTCCATGTACATATAAAAAAGTCTCTTATGATATTCGTAACTTATTTTCTATCAAGTAAGAAATGAACAAATTCATTCATTAGGTGTATTAACGAAGATTCATTTTCAAAATTAAATATCAAATATCACTATTCCAAATACAACGGTACATCTGAAAACAGTACTGGTGTCAAACTAGATACGCATTAGATGACACAACTTGCTTTATGAAGATAGTTTTATAAATATTTAAACATAAATTCTAAATACTGAATAAAATATTTTTTTTATTCTATAGTTTTTGCTTTTAAATAGTTATTTCCATAATTACTGACTTAAATATGCAACATTATTATGTAGGATATATTTTTAATTTACATATTCCTTCATTCATGTTGTTATCAATTTCTGTTTATTCGTTTAATGCTTGATGAATAAGTGGAATATTGAAGTTGAATATTGTATGCGCCAATTCAAATGTCAAAGATTTTGTTAACATATGCATTCTACTTTAAGCATAACGTTTTGCTTTAACATAATTTGTAATTTACAGTTTGGTAACTGATTTTAGAACAGTCTCGTTCTTACGAATTTGCTTATCATTAGGAATACAAACTCTAAATGATCAAATTTATTTTATTAAAGGTTATTTCATAAAATATCTTCTTGTGAGCTCTGAGAGAGAGATATTAAGAATATTATTGATTTTGGATGCAAGAAATTGTAAAAGTATCATTTGATAGTAAAAGTGAAGTACATTCTTCATAATTTAATGGAAATATCTTCCCATCTTGACTTACTGAAAATCAATTTGATGTACATTAGGATAAAAGAATATAATGCAATTTCATAATTTTTTTGTGTTAAAATAAGTTTTTCAAATTTAAAAATACATTTAAAAGCACATTTAAGAGTAATAATTATTAATAAGCTCCTATTTTTTAAATTATGTATAATCGAAATTTATTTTCTTAATTGGAAAAAAAAAGTTGCTATTCGGCCGCCGAATATTCGGTATTCGGCCTAAAATTTGGCCGAATATTCGGTATTCGGCCAAATCACTATTCGTCCCATCACTAATATAAATCTTCTGTGCGTGTGTTTGTCACTGAACTCCTCCTAAACGACTGGACTGATTTTAATGAAATTTTGTGTGTGTGTTCCAGTGGATTCGAGAATGGTTTAGATTCACATTTCATCGAAATTGATTCAGTAACTTCTTAGTAACTAGGCAAAAACTAATAGTTAGTGATTTTTCGCTAATTAAAAGTGCTGAATAAGTTCGCTGAGTAGAGTGCGGACGGAATGGCCGAGCGGTCTAAGGCGCCAGATTTAAGCTCTGGTTCTTGAAGAAAGAGATCGCGTGTTCGAACCTCATTCCTGACCTACGTGTATGATTTGCAATATTTTTTTCTGCATTATAATTTTAATTAACCGACTTCAGAAAATCGTTAACTTTTAACTAAAAAGAAAAAATGAACTTTTCTATCAAAAATTGAACAGACTTCAAAAACTACTGCAAAGTGAAAAATTATATCCTTACATAATTGTAATAAGAAGTTAAATTAAGAGCGTAGTATTTATCGTGCGTATTATTATATTTATGAACATTTATTTGATTTTTTGGAGTCTGTGCCAGGACAACGTCTGTCGGATCCGCTAGTATATATATTAAAAAAACTGGCAAAAATCGAAAAAACTCATCGAAATAATGTCGTAATAACTCGAAATATTGGCTGTAAAATTTATTTTATTTTTTATTCTATATTTTCATTTAATTACGCAGAAATATATAAGCTTTAATTTCGATTCAGCATTTTTTTAAATATTAATTTGAATAAAAATTAAGAAAATTTAAAGTAAAAATTTGAAACAAAAATAATGTAGCTTAATAGATATATATATATATATATTTAATTTATTGAATCAAACTTAAAGTAAAACAAAAGACATGTCCCAAGTTTCAGCAAGTTATCTTTCTTTAACGGTTCTTCAGTTATAGCAATTTAAATACGAGATATGATGAAAAACTCATCATGAAGAAAAACGCATTTTCACCGAAGTAATTGCCATGACAACCACTGATTGAAGGCTAGATTTTATGCAGATTCTGGGAAAGAAAAAAAAAACGGACCCTTTTAAAGTGACTTAATTATCTCAATGCGAACGTACTAACAAAGGTAGAAGAAAAAAGTGACCGAACGAATAGTGAAATTAGTTTGGAGGTGTTTTGAGGAAAAGATTAATTATTTTCAGTAAAAATAATCGCTGGAACCTGAAAAAAGTAATATTTTTCCTCGAAATAGTCGTGTTTTAATGGATTTTGGCCTAAAATATTAGCTTGATGTTGAAAAGTAATAGATTTTAGCAGCAAATAGCAGTTTTGCATTTCTTATATATTTTTAAAATGTTAATTTAAAAATAAATAAAAAAAATCTGAACTTTCTATGTTCTAATGCCCGTAAGTTGTTATAATATTTACGTGCTCGCAGAAAAATGGCCATACTGATAAACAAACCAAACGGCGTTTAACTTCAACAAAAGCCATTTTGAAGTTAAAGTATATTGCATTGCAGTTTGTTTTGAAATGATTATAAATAAATTTTATGTTAGTAGTTCAGAACTTTATATCAACACAATTACTTGGAAAGCATATTGTTTTGACATCAGAATTCATTATTATATATTCACACAATAATTTGGCAATCGAAATCGCCTCACAGGATCGGAAAATTTGAGCTTTAATTACTCAGGTTTAACAATCAAATAAAAAAAACCATGTGATTTTATTCCTTTAGTATTAGGAAGATCTTCATTTGCCTTAAACCAGACTGTAATCGATTGCACTATTTCTGAGATATCTTGTCTATTTCAATGTCAAGATACACAGGAAATTTTGCTTGTCTTGGATTCTCTGCGCTTCACTAAAATTTATTACTTTCGCAATCACGCTACTTTTATGTTTTGTACTTTTTGTGTTTTTCATGCATAAATAGAAACAAATAAAAATGACAAAAATAGTCAGTGGATTAAAGTCAACTCTCTGGATAAAAATATCAAAAAACATGATATGGGAAGGGCGTATTGAAGATCTGCACGGGCCGATTTCCATTAACGGCATCGGGCCTGAATTTTTTTTCTTTTTTTCTGGAGTATCGGGCCGGGCCTAACGTATTTTTTCCGTACGAACCCAAGACTGATTTCATTCTTCCTAGTCTTCAAGGACCAAAATAATCAGTTCCTGTTGAATCATCCCGTATGATAGTCTTTTTCTCGACGTGGCCAAGTCTGTTCATAAATTAGTAAAATTTGGCTTGGTCCAAAATTTTTTCAAAAAAGGCATATGCTTTTAAGTCGTCATTATTCTACAATTAAACATTAGAATTTATTCTTTTTAAAGAATATGCGTTTTAAAATGGATCAAACACATGAAAAAAAACATTATTATAACGGAATTTTCTTTTAAACTGAAAACTGCAAATTTCTTTTAAACCGTTCATCCATGCAAAATGAATACAACAATTCGCGAGAAAAAAATATATTAAACATTTACATCTGCTTAGAAGGGAACGTATATTTTTTCTTTCCAATGCGGTGACATCTTAGAAGATTTTACTTATACCATATACCGTTTTTTAGATTTTTATGTCTTCATTACAGGGAATATGGATTAATAATACCAACGATTACTGAAACTGCCAATATTTTTTTCGTTCGGGTTGGGCCGGGCCGGGCTCGGGTCTGGAAATTTCAGCCCGTGCAGACCTCTAAGGCATACCCCCCCCCTCCCCCCGAAAAAATTAAAATTTTGCATTTTCAATAGTCAAAAAAGTTTAATTTGTTTAGAGCCATAGAAATTCCTCCATGAGAAAAGTGTAAATTCAACACTGTGTAGGGCGGATTTTCTAAAGATAGCTGAAGTTTTAATTATGCTATTGTATCCTCAAATTAAAATAATTATGCTAATGAAAAATTTGGGGTATTTCTTACTTTGAATGCATAATTTATATTTTAACAATTTATATTTCTTAAGATAAAAGGATTTATGTAATTACCGCATGAGAGACTTTTTGTCCCTTTTTTATGGAATGAATTCAAAATATTTTGTATTAGTTATTTTTTTTTAAAAGTAGTTTTGAATTTGGTTGGAAATGCTATACTTTTCCAAATGATAATATAATTTTTCACAACTTTGCTTTGCCTTCATTATAAATAAGCAAAACTCATATTATAAGCAATTTCTTTATTCCAAAATATATAAATAAATTCATAGGAACTTCAATTATTTAAAAGCTAAAAAGAATAGTCTAAAAGAATTTCATTCTAGATATTTTACATATATTTATGCTTTTTCTTACATTTTCACTAAAAGAAATCGTCATGTTCGTTATCGATCTGATAGTTCTGCATATTCATAGCATCTGACCACGCAGAATGCCTTGCACCGTCCATGTCCGTAGCAACTCTATTAGTACTCAAGAGGCTATGATCAGTGCCGCCGATTTCTGCATTACACTCATTACATCTCGCCCGTTCCATGGCTCCACCACATTCTGTAATGCAGTAGACATGACCATTAGGACACTGATACCAGTGACCAATAGACAAATTCATAGCTTTCAAAATAGATCTTTTTTCTAATTCAGATATATTGATAATAGCAGAACATTTAAATGCTAGATTCTTATAAGCTACTTTAAATTCTTCAGACTCTTTTTTATCAAATGGTGAATATTTAATAAGAATGGAAATGCACTTTTCAAAATCAGACTCGGAGGAATCTTGTAAACGGCGACCCTTTACTAGTTTCATGAGTTTTTTACCTAATTGTAAACGATGAACTTCCCAAGTCAGCTGCTTCATCTGCTGTTCAGATGCCGTCAAATATTCATCATGAATAAAATCTAATAACCAATTCTGAGATGAAAGCATAAAAAGAAAAAGAACTTCTAGGCCTTCTTTTATGGAAGGATCTTCACTCAAAACTGAAAGACCAGAATTTATATACTTTATAACGCTAGCAAACTCTACTGCTACTTGAAAAATATTTTCTGAAGTGGTGATTTCTTGAATGCTACGAGGTCTTTTTGATGAAACAGTTTTTTCCCATGATTCATACACAGATCCCGATTTTAAATTGTTTAAAGCCTCAGAATTCTTTTTCAGAAATGCCAATAACTCAGCTTGTTTTTTCTTGTTATCTTCAAGATTCCCAAAAGTTTTTCTTTTAACATATTCAATTTTTCTTAAGCATTCTTTAATAATGTTCCCAAATCTCAAATTAGTTCGAATCGGAGTTTTGCATTTTGGACAAACTTTCATTTGAATCTCATGGTCTTCTTTAGTATCTGTTTTCATCCATTCATTTAATCCACTTATTTCTATAATATGATTGCAATCTTCCAAGCATACAAATCTGGCATTATCATCATCTTCTGTGCCGAAAAAGATTTCTTTTACTTTCTCACTATCACAGATTCTGCACTCTTTGGGACAAGGTTCTCCACAGAAACCTATGCAAGGATGTCCACAAGCCAGATCTTTTGAACATGGTTTGTTGCATGGGACACGATTGCATAATTCTCCACAAGGGCGAGAACACTGATGATGTCTGCAACTCCATTCACATGGCTCTTTGCACACTTCGCAGGGTTCACCACATTTTTTTGGACACTTACTATGAATGCATCGATTTTCACATTTCATTTTACAAGAAGAACAACTCTTGGCACAAGGTGATTTGCATTCATGACCACATACTAATATTCTTTTACAAGGCTGATTGCAAGAAACATGAAGCCGTCCTTGAAGACAACTGTAGCAATTTCCTTTACATACGTGACCACAATCAAGGATCACTTTACAAGGGTTCTTGCAATTCTTTGTTAATTCATCTGAACGACTTTTATAGCGGCATTCAACACTGACTGTATGGCCACATATGGGAGATTTTATCAAAACTGTTTTATAACAAAAGTCTGAACAAGGCTCAGCACATGTATTAGGACATTTATGCCCACATGCCAAAAATTTATCACATTTTGTTGTACATTTTATAATTTTATCATTTTGCTTGCTGCACTGAATTAGTATGGTATGACCACAAGGAAAAATTGTCTTTTCAACCATTGTTTTACAAGGACCACATTCTTCAAAGCATTTTCTTCGACATTTGTGTCCAAATTCACAAATTTTACCACATGGTTTGAAGCAACGAACATTTTCATGCAAGCTATCATATGGATGACACATCAAAGAACAAACATGACCACAAGAAAGTCTATATTCACAAGCTTTATTACAACCACCTTCAGGGACTGACTCAAAGTCTTTTTCACTAGCAACAACACTAGAAACACCAGGATGATTTTGACAAACTAACTGAAGTGATGGTCCTATAGCTTGCATCTGATGCAAGGTTTTTACAATGTTTTTCCAAAGAGTGCTTTTTTCAGCAAGCAATTCAAAATTACCAATACAAAACAGTCCTTTTTTAGCACGAGACAAAGCGACGCAAACTCTGTTTTCTACTTTTAAAAATCCTATCTCACCTTCTTCATTACTTCTTACAAATGATATTAGAATTATATCATTTTCTTCACCCTGAAAATTATCAACTACAGTAAATCTCACCTTTCTTATAGCATCTGTTATAAGTTTTTTCATTGTAAAAAGTTGTCCAGAATATGTAGTGAGAACAGTTATTTTAGAAGGCTCATAACCTTGTAAAACGAAATACTTACAAAGTTTAACCAAAAATTTTGCCTCATGCTCATTTATTTTACTTTTAGAGTCACTTTCTTGGAGTTCATTATAATTATGGGTAACAAAGAAAACATTTTTATTGACACCCTTAATATTTTCAAATCTAGTTACACTTGCATGGTTCTCTAAATTCTTATAAATATGAGGTACAATTAAAGCAGCTATTTTGGGTCTCATTCGATGCTGAACTGACAATCTAAAACAATCCATACGATTTTTAATCATTCTCTCAAATAGAGAAATGTTCAAACCATAATTAACAGCCAACATGTGAACAGTAGGAGATGGTCTTAGTT
The DNA here is from genome assembly GCA_964019185.1 of Maratus speculifer. Taxonomy (NCBI): domain Eukaryota; kingdom Metazoa; phylum Arthropoda; class Arachnida; order Araneae; family Salticidae; genus Maratus; species Maratus speculifer. The sequence continues at coordinate 99,116 of CAXHSM010000070.1, read as the reverse complement.
GCTGATGATCTCCTATTAAAATGACATGCTGGGTTTTTGGAGCAAGAGATGTCACTATATGACTTTCAAGGATTTCTGCCGCTTCTTCCACAATAAGCACTTGTGGATTTAACCTCAAAACAAGATCTCTGTATTTTGCAGCACCAGTTGTAGTCATGCCTACAATTTGAGCCTGTTGTAAAATAAACATATCTTCTTCAATTCTCATTTCACAGATTTCGTTATGTTGCTGTTTTAACAACTGTTGCTTAATAAGGGCTTCTTGTTGCTTTTCTTCAATAAGTTTTTGAACCCAGAACTTATACAACTGCCATTTTTTTTGAAAGTCTAATTTCCATACATTTTTTATTCGTAAAGCTTCTTTTTCTTCAAGTGGTTGATAATTTTGTAAACAATTTTTAATAAACTTTAACCGCTGCTTTCTTCCACCTTGAATTTGCCAACCAGAATCATCTGAAAAAGCGAAATCTTCCACAGGTGCTTCGATTTCAAATGAAACACCAGCAAATTCTTCTGAATCAATGTCACGTTGAGCTTCAATGAATTCTATATCAGCTTCATCAGCACTTTCAGTGTCATTTTCATCATCCACATCATTGTTAATTTCAGGGATAGACATATTATTTACTGATTGATTTACTGATACCTGTTCGTGAATTTCAGGAACACCAAAGCCTATTCTGCATCGAACACCTAGCCAATCATGAATTAAAAGACCATCATCAGATAAATTGTGATCTTTAAATGCTTGATGCAACAAAATGCTTCTAAGTGATGTTAAATGAGTCTCTGGTATAACACTAGATAAATCTTTTTCTCCAAAAACTATTTTCATAGAATTATCAGCAAAATAATTGGTCCTATCAATATCTTTTTTTAAATCTCTCAGTTCAAAATTTTTCTGCCACATACTAGCAGAAATGTACTTTGGAATTTCTCGTTTCATAATTGCATTCTTTCGTAAGTTATTTAACTGGTATTTAAGAACTGCTTCATTTGAACTTCTCCCTCCAATCCTTACTATTTTATCAGTGAAACGCATCAATTCTTCTAAGAACTGGTCCAGTGCATGGTTAGTGTAACATACAACTAATATCGGTAAAGAATTTGTAGCCTTTGAAAACCATATGTTTAGATTATGCAAAAGTAATTGAACAATTCGTAATCCAACATATGTTTTCCCTGTCCCAGGTGGTCCTTGAATAATTGCAAATTCTCTAGTTATGCCAGCTTTGAAAGCAAGATACTGAGATTGGTCTAACTTTAAAGTAGATGCAGATGGCCAATGAGAATCATTTAAAACTTGTATTGATTTAAAATTGCCAACAATATCAGGAGGATAATTATACTGAATAGACACACCATCTAATATTTCAATACGTCTAATAAACTTATCCTCTAAGGGAAGCAACAAAGGCCGAAAATCGTATACTGTATTTTGCTGCAAATACTTGGGACAGTCAACAGTTTTCTCAACATCAATAATGTATTTTTTCAGAGGTAAACTATCTTCTTTGAGCTCAAGAAGTGCTTTTAAATTATGACGATACGCTTCAAAATACGCAGTAGTTTCAATAACAATAAAGTTTCTTAAAGGAGTAATTTTCAAAACTTCATCTGTAAGAGATTCAAAACGTATCAGCAATAAACCTTTGGAGAGTTCTTGGGGATTTCTTTGAGCAACCGAAGCAAATAACATAGTCTTAAAATTATCAGATGATAAACAAAGCAATGATCCAGAAAGAAATCGTTTACTGTATTCCCATTTAATCCTGGTAAAATTTTTATCAGGAAAATGAGCAATATGAACAATTCCTCCATATGAAAAATCTTGTTTAATTATATGAACATTCTCATAAACTCGCACATCTTTGCAGTGTTTCACAGATTTTCCTTCTTTTTTCAGGATTAAGTAATGTGCTATGCCATCTCTCAAGGGTTTAACATAATCCTCTCTAAGCAATCGATACTGGATATCTAAATATTGCTCAGCATTGGAATATTTACCTTCAATAATATTAGGACGTAAAAATGCATTACAATGAATGTCATCAGCAGAGGGTAAAACTGGTAGTGATCGGAAACTTTCAGGGGGTTCTTGCATTTGAAGTGTTTCTCTATAAGTTGCTTTTCGTATTTCAGAAGGAGTATGTTCACTTACATAGCGATCATTTTCTTCTTCTATTTCCTTGATTTTGGTCATAACTTCACTGTAAAATCTGGTACATTTCAAAATATTTTCACATGTTGCTCGTAACAGTGGTAGCAACATAGATATTGGCTCAGATGAAGAAGAAGGCAATGTATGTTGGAATTTTTGAAGAAATGATGTTAAGCATGACAGCGATTCCAAATGAAGGTCCCTTATTCTAATCTGTCTAATCGATACAAGATATTTTTGTATAGAAAAAAGAAGAAAAGTTTTATTGTTACACACTAAGTTTAACAATGAACATACACTTTGATTTAAATCAGCAGAGCAAGCTTTCCCAAGAGTTATTAATACTAATGCCATCATGTCAGGTTTTATTTCATCTTGTTTGATACGGGTCATAAAACCACAGTCTTTCTGATTGATTGTCAAAACTACTTCATTTGGTGATCTATTAGTTAATTCTTCTAAAGTCTTAAAAGATATTGGATAAGCCTGTTTAATTTTTCTTTCCTCAAAATCAGTTTGTTTACTGCGATCTGAAACAAAGCGATTTGGCTCATCTTTTTTACGTGAATTTCTGTTGCTTTTGTCACTCTGAGAATGATATCTATCTCGCATATTTCGATTTTGTGTGTTTTCTCTATATCTTCCACGATCACGATTTATATTTTGTGGCATTTCATTACCTCTGCTTTTTTCACAACTAACAGAAATTGCATTTTTGTGAGATTCATAATTTCTACGCTGTTTATTAACTTGGTGAGTCTTTCTTTCTTTAAAAGAGGGTTGTTCATGATGACTGGTAGTTAAATGCTCGCTTGAGACTGATGTTGTAGGGTGACTGTGTCTAGAATGTACATGATCTGACACAGCAGGTGCTCTGTGAGCTGTCAGATTAGTATCTTCATTTAAGGATCTTAAAGAAGTCGGAAGTTCATCTAAATATAACTTATCAAGCTGATTCCATACAGCACTCCTGGAGAAAAGAAAATATATAAGTCCATAGGTCTAGAAAAATATTAATATGTAGACAAATGTGCATATAGATTATATTGCAAAAATGATAAAAAAGAAAAATATTTAAATTTATCCAATTAAACTTTTTACACATAAATTGTAAGAAAAAATCAAAGGAAAACATCATTCTGTGAATCAATAAAATGAAAATGATATTTTATTCTAAGCTAAGAAAACTAAACAAACATGAGATTACGCAATACATAAAGCAGACCTGTCCAACCTTTCAGTAAGCAAAGCAGGGACGAACTCCAGCCTTTGACACTTAATAAAAGGTGCCATTATTCACATGTTTAAACACATGCACTATTATTATGGCATAAGCAGAGTATTAGTTTACAAGCACATTTTAACATAACGCAAATAACTCTTACAGCGATAGTCAAAAAAACCATGGAAAATTCCATAAGATAGCCAAAAAAACTTTGTTTAAAATTACCGCAATTTGCTGTAGATTCGAGTATGGAATATGACTTCTTTAAAGACATAAAACCAATATAATCCTTTTTTAAGTCAAATATTTGTCAGACCACGCTTGGTAACATAAACCTATTATATAATACATGAGATAAAGAATACACCTACTTTCCAATCAGGATCCAGGGTTCATACAGAGTTGGTAAGAAAAAATCCAAGGAGTACATAAAAAATCCAAGGAGTCCAAAAAATTTTAAGGACTTGCCACTTTTGTTGTTATTTATGTGGCATACACTTGCACAGCCCCAATTATGCAGGGATTCAGCGAGAGAGAGGAAGGGGGCGTGATCTTCAAACGAAATCGGCGCTTTCCCGAGATTTTCAGACAAAATCAGCGATTTATCTGTGATATTTTTGCAAAAGCGGTGATTTATTGCAATCTTTTGTCGAAATTAACAGTTTTTCTATGGTCTTTTTACGAAATCGGCATTTTCCCACGATCTTTTTACGAAATCGGTGTTTTCCCATGTTTCTTTTTATGAAATCGATGTTTTTTCGACGATTTTTAGACAAAATTTGCATTTTTACATGACTTTTTCTCATAAACGGCATTTTATCTCCGCAATCATTTGATGAAAGTGGCATTTTTTTTTCAATGATCTTTTGACAAAATATTTGTAAGCGATCTTTTATCAGTTTTTTCCCACGATCGCATTATATCTGCAATCTTTAGACGACATCGACGTTTTCCCGCGATCTTCAGACGAAATTTGCGTTTATCTGCGATATTTGGTGAAATTGCCGTTTTAACTGTGATTCGCACAGGAAATTCGTGTTTTTCAGCAAGCCGTCTTTTGACAAAGTTCGTTGACAAACAGATTGACGAAATCGTCAATTATCCACGAAATGTAGACAAAATGTGTGCTTTTTCGGCAGTCCTTTCACGAAATTTGCATTTCTCTGCGATTGTTTTTTCCATGCGCAAAAACATACAAGTTGGTAACTATGCGGAATTGATAACCCAATTTCAAATTAAGAGGATGTCTTACATTTTCGGAAGAGAATCACCCCTGAATCCACCGTTATCAGCAAAATTGAGGATTAATCGTATTATGAAAAAGAAATAAAAGTTGTATATCTAGCTGTGAAGGAATTAAACAGTGTAATCACTTTTTGAAATTAGAAGCTTAGAGGTGTGTCTGGATTATTATTTTTACTTTTCTTTTCCTTATGGCCATGAAAAGTAAATAACTTTGGTGTCTATTAGTATGATCCCAACCAATCACTGCTGTGCTTCTGATGAATGACGTGCATGAAGAGTTTAATGTGCGTTTTACAATAGTGATTTTTTTCTTGTTTTTCAGAAGCAATATCGCTTGTGTGCAAAACCACAATACAATTTAAGGAGTTTCAAAGGAGTATTTTGTTTATCTAAGTAGTTCTAAGTACTACTTGGGAATGTTTTCATTTCTAAGTAGTTTCTAAGGAGTCCAAGGAGTCTGTACGAACCCTGAGGATCAGATTAAGCACCTATGAAATACTGTCATGATATTTAAAATTTTTGACATTATTTTCAAGCCTCGGAATGGTTTTTTTCTGGGGAGAGGGCACCAATATATTTTATAAATTATTTTAGTGATAGTTTGCTACAACAATTGCAAGGTAAAGTGATATTTTTATGTTATTTGTTCGCATGTGATGAATCGCCAAATATTGTTCTGATCGCCATGATTCTTATCACATTCGTTTCATTTAAAATATAAACATTTCACTCATTTTATTTAAAATAAATCTATGCAAAATATACATATTGCAACCATCTAAAATACATAAGTTTCATGCATTTTATTAAAAAGGCCAAAGAATGAAAATCAGAAATAACACTATAAAGCAAGCAATATATTTCATCGTCAAAGTAATTTTTCTAATTTTCCTGTGCGAAAAATAAATCTGATATTACCGGCAACAGAAAGCTATTGGTGAGAAATGTTCTGGGCTAACATAAATAAATGGAAAAACGTTTCTACATAGTGGGTTTCTAAGACATTTGTAAGAGAAATGGGGACAGACATTATATATGCATCATGCTGGTGTGATTTTTCCCTGGCCAATTTGGCAAAGATTTTGTTTTTTAATACTGCTTTAAGTGCTAATATTTACAATTTATTGTGATTTTTATATTTATTATTATGTTATTATTTAGACTTTTTTTTATTGTTTCAACTGTTGTTTCTTTTTTTTTATATTGTTGAAACAAAATAACCAGGCTACTATGTAAGAAGTAGTATTGCCACTTTGTTGCTATCAAGCATATGACGTCTGTACTGAGAAACCTAAAACGAAAAATTTTGTAAGGAAGTAGTGATGGTCTAAACAGATATCCCCCTGACACCTACACTATTAAATAATAGCCAAGTTCAGCACCAAATGTGAGTCAGGAATTGCTTTATAAATAAACAATGCAGAACAATATATTATATACTAAATACTATTTTTAAAAATTAACAAATTAATAGTGCAATTCCCTTCAAAAAACGTTTATTAGGGCTATTTAAAAAGACTAATCTACTTATATATATAAAATACAAACGGAAATTTTGTGTTTTCTGCCTATTCCTCCAATTCTACTGAAGGGATTTTAAAGTAACTTATATCGTTAGATAGATATTATTTCAAGGAATGTTTTCGTATATCAGAGTTTCCCCCAGAGGGTTTCAGGGGGGCACTCCGCCCCTCCTGCCCTTTAGTTTAAGAACTAGCGCTTCTCTTGCCCCTCATCCAAAAAAAATAGCGCCCTTCTTGCACCACATTTGATTAAACACAGCCCTCCAGCGATGATCCGAACGCACTATAGCGCGTAAATTACGCAAAAATTCGCCGACGGAATGCAAAAAATAGCCTCATACGCATCCCATGAGACAGGTAATTTCATCAAAAAATCGCAAAAAATGGCTAATTTGTCACAAAATTTCACAAAAAGGCAGATTTCCTCAAAAGATCGTGGAAAAACGACAAATTTCTTCCATAAATCGCAATAAAACAGAAAATTCTGTGAAAAGTTCCTTTTTTTGTGCTATTTTCACGAGATTTGTCGCTTTTTTGTGATTTTTTAGCAAAATATGCTGTTTTTTTTGCGGTCTTTTAACAAAAACTGCTGTTTTTGTGAACTCTTAATATAATTTGCCGTTTTTTCGCGGTTTTTTAATGATTTTTTAGCAAAATATGCCATTATTTACGATCTTTTAACAAAATTTGCTGTTTTTTGCGATCTTTTAACAAAATTTGCCGTTTTTTTCGTGTTTTTATAACAAAATTTACCTTTTTTTTTATAAATTTTTTGATGAAATTTCTGTTTTTTCATGATTTTTTGAACCGCTAGATTCTAGATTCAACTCTTTAAAAGTGCCCTTAAAAGTGAAAAAGTGCCCTGAAAAATGTAAAAAGTGCCCTGAAAAATATAAAAAGTGCCCTTTTCAGAACAGTAGTGCCCTGCCCTTTTTTAAACCTGGGGGAAACTCTGGTATATAGACCATTTTTCTATGTATATTAGTTATAAAATTATAACAGAAAGTTCTTTTATTTTGGACAAAAGGGTTACCATTTTGCGTATGTTTTTCATTTGGTGCGGCATATTAAGCTATCTTTGTTAAAGAATTGAAATGTTTATATTAATTAGAAATAAAGAAAAAATATTAACTTTTTCTAAAAATAAAATAATTATTACTGATTTTATTTAATATACAAATAAGAAAAAAAACAATTAAAAATAATATAAATTAACACTATTTTATTTAAATATGGAGGGAATTTTTATATGGTTAAATGAAATATGTGTTGTCAAAGTCGATTGCTTGAATCAATATCTGGCAACATATCACTTTTTTGCCTATATATTTGGCTACAGAATAACAAAAAAATTACATAAAATTAAAATTAAATAAAATATAAATGATGCTGTTTTTTTAAACAGAATTTTTCAAGTATGCCAGGACTAATTTCAAGAACTGCTGGATGCATTTTTAAAAATTACTTGCATCATTGAATAGGTTGGCGATGTATTCATAATATAACAATACATTTATTTTTTCTTTTTAAAAAATTGAAATTTTTTTTTCCGCAAAGATTGTTATTTCTTGATGTTTTTCAGCTGCACAAACAATACATTATGCTATTGTTGATTAAATAATTATCATTGCTATATTAATTGGGGAAAATATGAACCAATAGAAAAAACTTTTAGTAATTTTATTTAAATAAATATAAAATTTAAAAAATAAGAGAACTTGAGATTATCCATATGTATATTTATGGGATATACGCATTGAGATTCCTAATTATTGTGGCGTTAAATGGCATTACTTCATCTGACGAGGTAACCTGGATATTGTTGTTAATTTATTATAAATTGTTTATCTAATTTTATTTATTTATTTATTGATAGAAAACAAATATAACGTTTATAATATAAAAATATATTTTTATAAAATTTAAAAATAAAGTTTTTCTGATACCTTGAAAAGTTTGAGGGTATTAAAATGGCCATTTTGGATTTCTTCGCCAATCGTGCCAATCAAAAGAGGACATGGAACTCTTCCATGTACTTCTTATTATTTTATATTTTTAATGAAATGTGTGAAAGGCGTGTATTTTAAATATACAATTATTTCACATGTATGTATTATAAGTGAAATGAGAGAAAGATTTATATTTCAAATGAACTGAATATAATAGAATGACAAATATGTAAACAACATTTGGTAATTTATTATATACACCTAGCTAACAAAAAAAATTACTTTTCGTTAAAGTTTTTGTAACAATCAATATACAAAGAATAAAGAAAAAAATATGCTGGTAACCAAAAATGACAGCTATAGGGACTGTTTATTATCTCACAAATATTGCGAACATTACATATTATGATACTACTATTCTGCAAATCAAACAAAAATACCATCACAATGACACATATATTTACATCGGGAAACATCTAGCTGTACATCTTTACGTCTAGCTGTAACAACTGAATATAAAATCAAGAAATTTGAAAGTATAGTTTTAGTTTATAACATATGTATTAAGGTGGTGAAATTAAATAATCGATCTACTGACGATTGATGTAAGTTGATTGGCATGGTTTGGCGCATAAAAATTTTTAAAACAGAGGAATAAATTGATCTGACGTCTTCCATAATCCAGTTTACAGAAAATTGGCGTAATTTGGAACATAATTTTTTGGATACATTTTGATACTTTTCTGCTATACCAGCATGATGCAGAAATGTATATTAAGGGTGTGTTCGAAAAAATATTTTTCCATCTTGAAGAGCTCAAAAATTTCTAAGACATTTTTGACTCATTTCTAATATTAAAAACATAAAACTTTTTGGGGTGATTTTTAATGAGATGTATAAAAGGCCGTGTGATTGCACTTTTCGCTCAATTAATTAGAATTTTATTTATAAGCAATTATTTTCTCAGTATGACCCTTTTTTTTTTGTTCCCAGATATCTCGCTTTGGAAAATTCGATTCAAAACGCTAACTTTGACAGCATTTTTTACAATATTTTCTGCATTTATAAAAAAAATTGACAAACACATCACGTTATGCAGTTTTAAGTAAGAGAATTTGGACATTTGATGTGTTTGAGAGCAAAAAGTAATTTATAAATAAATTAGAAATTTATCGATTTGGATTGAAATACATTCTTAATCGCTATTTATTTCAACTCAAATGTGAAAATAATTTTTATTTCAAACATTCGTTTATTGAAAACACTTTTTCTCTTTAATTATTATTTAACCGTAAGTATGCAAAACTGTTAAATTTACCATTTCTGGAATCAAAAATATCTTTTTATAGAGTTATAACTTACATTTTCCCCTGATACAAAAATGACGATGCTTACTGCAGTGCTAAAAGACAGTTCCAATTCCATGCCTGCAAGTTTAAATGGAGATATTGAAAAAATATTTTATTGTAAATATTTGTTTGTTAGTTTACTTTCAATATATTCTTTGTTTAATAAAATAGTACTCGAAACTATGTAATTGTGAGATGCTACATTTTAAAAACGATTATTTTTACACTAACGATGATAAATAATTTGAAAATTTCATTTAACGCAAACTTTTAAGCTTGGTGACAATGGAACGATATAAACTACCGAACTTTTAAATTGCAGCATTTATAATGTCATTTATAGCAGCGACGCAGAAAATACAAAATAAAATTACTTGTAAGCTACTGATAAATAGCTTGAAGTGGCAGTGATGTCATATACGCACTACACTGGTGCGAAATTTCTTATGACACCAGAGTCGTATATGCATCAGGGTACTTAATTGGTGCCAAAGTGTTATTATTTTGCTTGATATGATAACTCGAATGTTGTGGTTTAGTTATTAATTGTTTATTTATTATTTTTTCTTTTTTAAAATTGTGTAAATTGCTTTGTTCTGCAGTTATTAATTGAACTTTTATTATTTATTGTTATTACACCCTTTTTTTTTAAATTGGATGTAACTGGTATTAGAAAACACGTTTTTTTCCAAATTGGAGTCCAAAAAGATTGTGCCAATATTGTGTATATATGATATCTGTGACCTTCAACATAACACTTTTAATAAAATAATTTTAAAATGATGAAGAAAATTCTATAATCGGAATACAAGTATAATTAATTCAGTTGCACGAGAATGCTTTGGTACAGAATTAACTGTAGTTGTTGCAACTATAATCGTAAATCACAACATTCATGCATTGAAACCTCTTTAAATTTACGTCATTCTGACTCAATTACGGCATTTATTGAACAGAGATTTTTAAAAGTAACATACTGTTTCATAAATTTTTAATGATCAATATTATTATGATGTTACATCAGTCTACTTTTACTTCAAACTGGAAATTGGTATTTCGTTCCAGTTGTTGATAACCCGAGTACTGCTGAAGGTATTTTCATGGAATTTTTTGGAAGCATCTAGCATGCTTCATATTGTTTTATGTTACTTATTTATCAAATTATGGGAGAAAGTTCAATAATCAATAGAACTCATTCTAATTCCGTCAAAAGATCCTGAAAAACGGCAACTTTCGTCAAAAAATCTCAATAACATGGTAGATTTTGTCAAAATATTTGTGTATAAACAGCGAATTTTGTCCAAAAATCACAATGAAACAGAAATTTCTGTCAAAAGACTCACAAAAGACCGCAAATTTTGCAAAAAATGCAAAATTCATCAAAATAGCCCGAAAAAAATGAAAGATTTTGTCAAAAGTTAATGCTAGAAGTGAATTTTTCTGTTCTAAAAACAAATTTTTCTGTTTCAAAATTGAGTTTTTATCGCTCGAAAAGTGGAATTTCCGATTCACAATCATTTTTGTGCGAAGAGAAAATTACACCTGGGGCATAATTAGAATTTGACGCCCCCCCCCCCCCCCACATAGTTCTGTTCACAATCTGTTTTTTTGATTCTCCAAATCATTCTAAATGTGACTCCTGAAAGTATCCGTTCATTAAACAAAAAAACTCTTTATTCAACAAAAGTATCTTTTTTTTTTCTTTTTTAATAAATCCGTCTTGCCTTTTCTTTTACTTACCCATCATACGTAGTATAGGGTAAGTCTTGCAATCGTTTTGAAAATCGGAAAAATTTTTTTGACGGATTTACTCGTTTTAGATAGTGGATATTCCGAAAAACATATTTTTAGAAAAACAATTTTGCCGTCGGTCTGTCTGTCTGTCTGTCTGTAAACGCTCTATCTCCCGAGCAAATTGAGATAGAGACTTGAAATTTTGTATGTAGTTAGTATGTGAGAATGGGACGAACCCTATTTAATATCAGCAACCTCGATTATCTGGAACTATTTTTTTCGGACCCTCAAAAAATTCGTTCTGATGAAAGGTATATAAAAATTTTTGAATTTTTTTTTCCTAAGGAATAGAGGTAAAAGGCAATAAAATAACACACATTTTGCATATAGAATGAAGTCAATCGGATTATTAGTTTCCGAGATATTTGTAATCTTGTTTATCACATTCTTCGATTTTTCATGACCCTGTATTTCATTCAAATTTCAATACAGAAGTATATTTTAATTGGAAATGAGACGCTTAATCCGACGCAATTAATTGTTAGTTAATAGAATTATTATTTTTGGAGTTATAAGGATGTTTCTTTAACGCAGTTTGGTACTACTTGAGTAGTTTGGCGTTTTATATAAGTTGTCGAAATTGGTACATCAGCAGTTCTTTAATATAGCATTACTATGTATATTAACAATATTTAAATTTTGTTTATGAATTGCAATGCATTGTATAAATAGTTTCACATGTTTTATTTTCATATACATATCCATGATGGGTAAGTATTACAGTGGCCCCCAACGACTAGTTTTAAGAAATGCGAACAAGATTGCACTCCCGTTACGAACTATGTGCTTTTTTTTTTTTTTTTTTTAGTGACCCTTTTTTAAAATTTGTGTTTTTCCGAGTTTAAACGTGACAAAATTGGTAGTTTTTCGAGATCTTTAGAAGAAATTTGCCATTTTTTGTCATCTTTTAACAAAATTTGATGTTTTTTCATAATCTTTTTACGAAATTTGTGATTTTTCTCACAATTTTTTAGCAAAATCTGCCGTTTTTTCGTGATCTTTTAACAAAACCTGCTGTTTTTTGCTATCTTTTAACAAAATTGGCCGGGTTTTTTTTGCGATCTTCTAAGAATATATTCCGTTTTTTCACGATCTTTTAACAAAATTTTTCTTTTTTATCTGTTTTTGAATTTTTATATGAAATTTTTGGATTTTTTTCTGGATTCTTTGACGAAATTTCTGTATTTCCACGATTTTATGAACTGATAGAATCTAGATTCAACTTTATAAAAGTGCCCTTAAAAATCACAAAAAGTGCCCTGAAGAATGTAAAAAGTGCCCTTATCAGAACAGTAGTGCCCTGCTGCTTTTTAAACCTGGGGGAAACTCTGATACTGAATATTTACAGACAGTAAAAATGTTTATTTTGTAATTGTAAAATCTTCTGCTGTGCCAGTTTTGTATAACTTTTGCAGGCTGCACAGTCACGCATCTGCTTGAGCATAATTAGTTTGTTGGATGTAGTGTGTTGATGTTCTACCTGATGTTCAAAATAAACTGTTAATTGTTGTAAATGATTTGTTGCTTCCTTATGGCTAATAACTTTTGGTTGATCATCAGTGAGACGATATCAACATCTCAATAACCATCTTTTCTTTCTTTTTTAACATGCTCACAGAATCTTCAGGTGTAATTTCCCTATCATTCTCATCTATATTCTCTTCTGTTTCAAGCTTGCTTGTTATTCAAGAAATCACAATTTGTGGACCATAAAATCTTCCACGACTTACGGAGAGTACTCTCAGTAACCTGCTTGCAGACTTTAAGTGATGCATTGTTGTTTCTTTGAAAGGCAACATCAAAGAGTTTAAATGAAAAAAATTAAAGTATTCTTCCGAAAATATTTCAGAAAAGACTTTTTTATTTATAACACGAAAATGAAATGAATTAATGTTATCGAAATTTTGCCGATCGCTTCCAAAATTTTGAAAAAAAGACCAGATTGATCCAGATTAACGGGGTCTGAATTTGCGGGGTTCTACTGTAAAATTATATAAATATAAGCATTTTTTTACTTGTTACATTGCTAGTTTTTACAAAATGTTCCCATACCCAAAATCACAATTTTTTCTCTGTTTTCAAAATGACCTATTTTTATATGTATAAATGTAAAATCAAAGTGCATTGTTTTTTCTTAATTTTTTATATTTTGCAGACATATTTTTACTTTATGTACTAAGTAAGTAATTTTTGTGAATAATTGCATATATTATGATTTTATATTCAAATAACTTTTACAGATCAGTTATAAATTCCTTTGATTTCGATAATCATAATACAGTAAAACCTCTAAATAACGGACACCTTGGGGGCACAGAAATTGTCCGCTATTCGGAGGTGTCCGCTATTGGGAAAACCTCAGAGATTCAAAAATCACTATGAAATACTTAATGCTTTATTAATTATCTTTTATATGTCTTAAAACCTCTATTATATAATTAATCAGAAATTAAAATTATTTTTAAGCAATAAAATTGTGCTCACCTTTATCCACTGTTCTTGTATTATATTCTCGTGAAAAAAAAAATCTGTTACAAAAGTTTACTTTTGCTTGCGATTACATGTAATTAATTTTTCTATGTGATGTTATTGGACGTTGTAGAGTTGCAGGCGGAAAGGAAGAATTGTATTTTTTGACCTTTAAAAGCATCAAACCTCAAAATATTCTTGGATGACATTTCAATGCTCTGGGAGATATTCCTCCCTGGTAGTCCCCTGAATTTAGCACTGAACGTATGGGAGGGGGGAGGTTCTCCTACTCTTTTTCTGCATTTATCTGTGATAACAAAATTTGTGACACATTTTTCTGATAAATTCACAGGCTTTTTGATTATTTTTTCCTTTTTTTTTCTATTTAAAAAATATTTTTACATCCTTTATCGCCGGATAAAGTGTCCGCTATTCGGAATGTCTGTTATTCAGAGGTTAAACATACAAAAATTTAGATTTTGGGAGTGGGGATTTGAAAACTGTCCGTTAAATGGAGGTGTCCGCTATTCGGGAGTGTCCGTTATGGAGGTTTTACTGTAGCACCTAATGGAATTCTTACAACTACTTTGTATTGACCAAGTACTTGGCCTAAAAATTTAGCTGTATTCTGACTAAATACTAAGCAAATTGGCCAAGTACTCAGCATGGCCTTAGTTTGAACATTTTTCATGAACACTTCGAAATAACTGGTGAAGTTCCAAGAACATTTTTTAAAAAGTTTTTGAATTTACAAACATGCATAAATTTTGAGCTTTTATCAGTTTGGATATGAAAGTGTCTACCGTAATTTTAAACTGTTCAGTATAGCTTTACTGGAAAAATACTCCATTTTCCTTTTTTTTAACCAGCTAATTTTGCTTCTCAAATTAATTTATAAATGTAACAATTGTTATAATTTTTTTTAATTATTTGTACAACATATTTAACATTTTTTAAATAATTTATTATTAGCTTTAAAAAAATGAAATTAATAATAAGAATAATGAAAATGTAACTTACAATGGCAATGGCTCTTTTTTAGCCATAATTTTGCTGATTCAGTAACTAATATTTAACCTCTGTAGCTGCTTAGTTTCTAAAAAAAAACATGAATTTAAGAAAATTATTGCATATACAGGATAAAATATAACAAACAATAAATTTGAAAACTCAATTCATTGATTTACAGTAAACTCTCTCAAATCTGTAACTCTAAAATCTGCATATGCCTAAAATCCACTCTTTATCACATATGTAAACAATAAAACACTCAGTTAATATGTGAGAACAATATTACTGAATTTTTTAGTTTTATGTCATTCTATATGTATTTCAATGAGCAAATCTAAACAATATAAGTGAACTCATGATTTTTCATGGGGGAAGTACAATTTATGTTTGAAAAAAAATCAAGATATTGCTGATATCACTGATAATCACAATCAGTTCAGCAAATATATTTATCTATTAAGCAAATTTTTTTATTATTAAGACTGGCTAAACTTGAAATAAAACTTCCTTACTTTATGATTTTTATGTAAATTAATAAAGTATCTTTATGAGGATAATTTCATTAAATAATTTTAAATGATGTATCTTATCTTTATTATGCATACTTAATTATACATTAATTATTTACACGACATTTACTTTTAATAATTTATTAATTTTTGAAATTATCTTACTTTTCATTATTTTAGTTTAGTATTTTACTTAACTATTTTAATATTTTACTATATTGCAAGCATTCATAATAATTTCATTAGTGGTCTACTGTGTCTTAGGTCTTAGGTTTACTGCACTCCACTCTCTCCTATCATAATTCAAAGCCTGGAAAAATAGGTAAAAATATTCAAACTACTATTTGATATGTATTTCAAAGTACTATTTACATCTTTATCACTATTAAATGTTCAATTTCTTATACATAAAAAAAAAAAATAGAAATAGCAATGAAATTTATGTTTTTTTAAAAAAAGCTTAAAGTTAAAGTGGTCACTATTCACTGACAGACAAAATTTGAGATTTTCAACGATTCTAAAAATGTTTGTTTTTGTACATAAACTAACATATAAACCACAGTTGCAAGACAAATGTTCACTGGATAATTATGAGTTAAAGTATGAAATCAATAATCCATACAATTAGATGCTCTTTAAATCATAATTTACAAGAAGATCGTTTGTTAATTTCAGTATTTACATTTACCGGGTGTCCCAAAAATGACTGATGGATTTTAAAATTCAATAACTTGCAAACGGTGACAGCTATTTAAAAAATTTTTGCAGGAGGGTTATATATAATGTCAGGAGTTTTTTTAACGCAATTTTTTTATTTTAGTTCGAATTTCAAACAATAGGTGGCGTTGACAGCGATTGAAGGCCAGGTAATCAGTGCTGAGTGAAGTGTCGACCTGGCCTTCAATTGCTGTCAGCGCCACCTATTGTTTGAAATTCGAACTAAAATAAAAAATCACAGTAAAAAAACGCCTGACATTATACATAACCCTTCTGCAAAAATTTTTTTAAATAGCTGTCACCATTTGCAAGTTATTGAATTTTAAAATCCATCAGTCATTTTTGGGACACCCGGTATATAATATATGACTAAAGATGACCGGCCACTTGCAATTTCAAACATCTTGTTGAATATCTAGAAAAATACATGAAGATTTACTCTAAAATTCTAAATGTGTAAACATAATAATACAGGTCAAATATTTCTGTGAATATTTTTTCCTGAAACTCCACAGGGGACCATCAACCAAGGCTGTTGATTAAAAAAAAAAAAAAAAATTATTTGATTAAAATTGGATTTTTTTAAATTTAAATCTGATTTTTTTTATGACTTTTTTAATTTTAATAATTTTTTTTAAACAAAACATATGTATCACTAACACGCTAGTCTTTAATATATATTTTCTTTAAAGAAAATTAAATTAAGAAATTTTAACTGACACATATAACAACTATTTAAACTAGTTGGATGTGTCAATCCCAAAACTTTCTTCTATCTCATAAGTACATTTTAATATAAAAAAAAAAAAAAAAGTGGTGACCCCAAAGTTACCCACTATCGAATTTCCTCGAACATTTGACCTAGCCTAATAAGATTCTGGTATCCGAAAAGCCTAAAACGCAAAATTTAATTAATATTCTGAGAAAATGAGCTTAGTAATTTGCCTCATGTTGGGTAATTTATACTAAAACCTAATAAGCATCTATTTATGTCAAGATTTAACAGAATCTGAAATTTGATGGAATTTCGTCCATTAGTTCTTGAGATATAGCTATAGCAAAAAATTTGCAAAACGTAGCACAGCAACACCATATCTTGGACAATTTATGCCAAAACGTAAAAAAGCGTCTAATTATGTTATGGTGTAAAAGAAACTGAAGTTTGATGAAATTCTGTGCATTAGTCCTTGAGATATAGCTAGTTTAAAAAAACCATGTAAAATATAACACAGCAGCACTATAAGTTGAAGGATTTATAACAAAACGTAATCATCGTGTAATTATGTTATATGTCATTTTGTAACAAAATCTGAAGTTTGATGAAATTGTGTGCGTTGGTTGTTGAGATATAGCTATCGAAAAAATCGTGCAAAATGCAGCATAGCTGCACCACCTGTTGCAAGGTTAATACCAAAATGTAATCAGCGTCTAATTATGTTATATTCTAGTGTAACAGAATCTAAAATTTGATGAAGTTCTCTGCATTAGTTCTTGAGATATAGCTATCGCAAAAATCGTGCAAAATATAGCATAGTAGCGCCACCTATAAGGCAGTTCACACCAAAACCTTATCAGCGGCTATGTATCTCAAGGTATCGCGGAATCTGAAGTTTGGTGAAATTCTGTGCATTAGTTCTTGAGGTATAGCTATCATGAAAATAATGAAAAACGTGGCATAGCAGCGCCACCTGCTGGCCAATTTACACCAAAACTTAATCAGCGTCTATGTATATCAAGGGGTCACAGAATCTGAAGTTTGGTGAAATTCTGTGCATTAGTTCTTGAGATATAGCAATCTTGAAAATCATGAAAAACGTAGTATAGCAGCGCCACCTGCAGGCCAATTTTCACCAAAAACCAATAGGCACTAATTCATATCAAGGTCTAACTGAATATAAAATTTTATTAAATTTCGAGCATTAGTTCTTGAGATAGAGCGCCCACAAATTTTTTGTCACATACAGACAGACAGACGGACATACTCACAGACAGACATTTTCTAAAAATAGTCAAAACGTGTTCAGGACCTTCTAAAATGTATAAATCCGTCGAAAACTGGAAGTCGACAATTTTCATGAATCCAATACTTTCTTCTTGTAAAGATGAAGAAAGTAAAAATATATGCAAACTAAAGATAAAGAATCATATACAAAAAAAAATATAGCAAAACATTTTATTAAGGAGAAGAGAAAATGACAACTGACATTTTTTGAATACATATACAGCAATAAATTGCACTCTTAATCATTGTTCATTTGCTTCATTAAGAATACTAGTTTTGACACTTTGTGTACTCTTATTCTTAATCTGTCTCGCAATTTTGTATGTCGTACCGTAATTTCCGGCCTATAATTCATGGCAGCGTGTAATCCGCAACCACAATTTTTAGCCTTTATAAAATAATTTTAGCAGATAATCTGCAGATTATATGCCAGACTATATGAGAATTACTCATTGTTTTCAACATTCGAATGTAGTACTAATAAACTATCCTATTTATTTGGTTGCTGCATTTTGTTTAAAAAATGATAATTGTAATAAAATAATAATTTTAAAATAACTGCATTTTAAAAGTACAAATAATTTTTTTCATTGAATTTTATATATAAAAGGTTGAATGTCTTGTGAATACAAATAATTCTATAAGAATTGCTGTTTTTAAATCTTTTCACCATCTTCTTTTTTTTTAAATGATATTCAATTTAAATTCTGCAGTGTTAAATAAGACGTTTTCTTTCAGACATTATTATGATTTCGTATCCCTGCAAGTTGTGAAACAAATTTGCGATCTACATCAGTTTTACTGATTACAATGATCGATACTTAATCAAATTAATCATTATCGTTTCATTGTTACTGTATATTAGGGATTCACCGAATAGTGATTTTGGCCGAATACCGAATATTCGGCTAGCTGAATATTAACTGCTAAGCCGAATACTGAATATTCGGCTTGTCGAATAATTTTATATTTCAAAGTTTAAAGGCATTAAAATGTAAAATTTTAAAATAATTTTACATGATATTTAAAACAGAAATTTTTATGCTGAAGAAAATCTGCTTTCAGTTATTTAAGAAGAGGATAGTTATAAAACATTTTTAATTAATAAAATTTTAAATTTCATGGATTCTTCTGTGAATTAAAACAAATGAATAAAATTTTCTTAAATTCTAAAACAAACATTTTAAAATCACAGAAAAAATGTGATAAAAATTCGAAGAAAAATTGTACAGTATCATATATTATTTGTTTGTCAGGAAGAGACTAAAGTAAAAGTAAATAAATAATACAATCTATTCAAATTTTATATGATGGCAACTCAGGAAGAATAACTGTTCTACTCCCTTTTATTAAGCGAGGAAGTTTTTAAATGCATCCTAGATCGGTGTCTGGAGTGGATGATCCTTTTCAGTGATTTTGTAAATGTTGTTCTTAAAATCTTAGAGAGAAACAGATTATTTACTGGACAATGTTAAGGAACTTGTACATAATTAATTCCTATGAAAATCGTCGTGATTAGTTAATTTTCTTAAATAATACTAACTTAGCAAACAGCAAATGAATAATGTAAAAACATTCTCTTTTATTTAAATATTTGATTCTGTTACTAATTATTTTGAACATCTTTATAGGTTGACTGTTAAACACTTAAGTGTTATAAGATATTAAAAAATATGTTTTAAAAGTTTTTTTAAGTATTCGGTTGGCTGAATATTTTGATATTTGGCCAAACCGAATATTCAGCAGACCAATTGGTTTACTATTCGGCCAAGCTGAATATTCGGTATACCAAATAGTTTGATATTCGGCCAAACCGAATATTCGGCAACATGGCCGAATACCGAATAGATACCTAATATTCGGTGCATCCCTACTATGTATGTGTAATATAATTTTCAATGGCCATTTAATTCTGCAGTGTTAAATAATACGTTTTTTCTCTGATATTATTATGATTTCGTATCCCTGCAAGTTATGAAATGCATTGGCGAGCTACATCAATTCTATTGATTATGATGATCGATATTTAATCGAATTAATCATTATCGCATCGTTTGCCGTTTGGAAGTACAGTAGAGGACATATTATCCGGAATTCCGAAATCCGGAAGGACCAGAAACCCGGAAATGAAGGCGACTGAGAACGGGATGTATCATGATGAAATGAATGAATCATGAATCTTTGATTAAATGTACGTTTTTTCGAGATTTTTTAATAGATTTCATGCTTTTTGGCTTTTTTTTTTTTTTTTTTACAAAATTCACCTTTTTTCTGCGTTTTTTCGACAGAATTTATGTTTAAAAAAAAAAAAAAACACACAAATTCTTTCAAGTATTGCTTCAAGTATCAAAATTCATAATTCATTCAAAGATTCATGATTCATTAATTTCATCATGATTCAACCCCATAAAAAAATGCAAATTTTTTCAAGTATCGTTAAAAAAACTCTGCAAATTCGTCAAATACTGCGATAAAACCCTGTAAATTTCATCAAATATCGCGATAAAACCTTGCAAATCTCGTCAAATAGCACGAAAAAATCCTGCAGATATCTCGCAGAAAATGCAAATTTTGTGAAAGGATCGCGGAAAAATCCTGTGTAAGTGCCCCCCTCTAATTATTTTACGATTTTTCGTCACGTTTGGGGGGGGCGGATTAACGGTATTTTACGGTAATATATATATATATATATATACAGGGTGATTCATAAAAGATGGGCAGAACTTTAAGGGGTTATAGTACACTTAAAGACAAATAATATTAAATAGGAGACTAAGGGTCCCAGACGTATTCCCAAGGAGATAGGGGGCATTAAAGTTTAGGGTCCGAAATTTCAAATGATTATAAAAAATGGAAAAATTGGTCGATTCGTTTGCGGTTTTTGCAAAAAATTTTCTTTATGCCAGTATTTTCTTGAAATAAAATTTTAAAGTTCAATTTCAAAAAATGCCAATAGGGGGCGCTTTAGACTTTGGAGTAACAAACAACTATTTTTTAACGTTATTTTTTGTATTTCTTTAAATGATTTCGAAAGCTTAGACTTAAACTTAAATTTTGATCTAAAAATCTGAGTCCTAACGAGTAGTTAAGTAGCGTAAACTGAAATTTGAAACCCTTCTCCCCCCAGAACAAAAATCAGTTATTCCCGATCTTTGTGTCGTAGATTAGGCTCTAACTACTGCTGCGTTTTGCTAAAATTATTCTTTATGTCAGTATTTTCTTGAAAATAAATTTTAAAGAAAATTTTCAAAAAATTCCGATAGAGGGCACTTTAGACTTTGGAGTAACGAACAACTATTTTATACCGTTATTTTTTGTGTCTCATTAAATGCTTTCTAAAGCTTAGACTTAAATTTTTAGCCCAAAATCTGAATCGTTAGACGTGGTTAAGTTTCTGGGGAGAGGGGTTTGAAATTTCTACTCCTGAGCACAGTTCAATTTTTCCATGTCCACACATTGTGTGCTGTGATACGAGGTAAAAAGACACAAATTAGGATTATGTTACCAAAGCACATTTATTAACATGTAATTACAATAAATGTTCAAAATTGTGACCACCAGAGGTTATGCACGCAGAACAACGGCAAAGAATGGAACGGCGAACATTCGCAAAAACATCAGGCTTTTCGAGCACTTCCCCTACAGCGGCGGAAAGTCTGGCGACCAGTTCCTCGGGGGATTCAATGGGTGTCTCATGGGAGCCTTCAATTGTCCCCAAAAAAAGAAATCGAGGGGTGAAAGATCTGGTGAGCGAGCAGGCCAAGCAACAGGACCACCTCGACCAATCCATCTGTTCGGAAATGTGATGTATTGATAGTTGCGAACGTCTCGTACGTAATGGGCTGGCGCTCCATCGTGCTGGAACCACATGACCCGCCGGATGCATGGAGGAACAACGTTTAACAGGTTTGGCAGCACATGTTGCAGAAATGTGAGGTATGTTTTACCGTTGAGGCGTTCAGGAAGAAGGTACGGTCCGATTAGGTGGTCATCGAAGGATTCCTGCCCAAACATTGATGGAAAAGCGTCTCTGATGAGCATGTGGATACGTAGCATGTGGATTGACATCCGCCCATACATGTGCATTGTGTGTGTTAAATGTACCTTCACGTGTGAAGGTACATTCATCGGTGAAAAGCACAGTTCGTCCAAAATGTGGATTTAGCGCGTTCTGCTGCAGAAACCAGCGGGCGAATTCAATACGATTTGGATAATCCCCTGGAGACAGTTTCTGGACTCGTTGCACAAGAAACGGGAGCAAATGTTCATCCTTCAGTACCCTCCAAGTCATGGACTGTGAGGTATCCACCTGCCTAACCACTGTTCGTGTACTTGTACTTGGCTGCGCCGCTACTACATCCAGAATGGCTTCTGCAACAACTACTGATTCATCCTTTTTAGCACGACCTGCATTCGACCGGGAAGCGAGAAATGATCCCGTCTCACACAACTGTCTGTGCAAGCGCTCGAAAGTTTTGCGGTTAGGCAACCGCCTGTTGGGAAATCGCTCTCTGTACATTCGTTGTGCCTCTGCACCATTTCCATCTGCCGCTCCGTAAATTAAATGCATCTCAGCCTTTTCCTTATTCGTGAAGGGCACCATCTTCCGATTCATTACTACAGCGACTTACACATGACTCACCGTTCAGTGGTTTTTATGCCTGAATCGTGTCGAAATTTTGCAGACGTGTTCTTCTTCTTCCCCATTTGACATTTGCATACTTTCTGTCTCCTTCTTCACCCGGTGACTAGCGTCACGAATGGAGCTTTAACATTTGCATGAGCGACGTTTCCAACTGTGCCAGTGCCTTTATGAGTGAATTCCGACTATGCAGTCCTTGTCGAAAGTTGTATTTTTGCCTCGTATCACAGCACAGAATCGTTGGGCATGGTTAAGTAGTGCAAACTGAACTATGCTCAGAAGTTGAAATTTGAACCCCCTCCCCTCGCTACTGAACCACGCTCAGCGATTCAGATTTTGAGCTGAAAATTTAAGTTTAAGTCTAAGCTTTAGAAAGCATTTAATGAGACACAAAAAATAACGGTATAAAATAGTTGTTCGTTACTCCAAAGTCTAAAGCGCCCTCTATAGGAATTTTTTGAAAATTTTCTTTAAAATTTATTTTCAAGAAAATACTGACATAAAGAATAATTTTAGCAAAACGCGGCAGTAGTTAGAGCCTAATCTACGACACAAAGATCGGGAATAACTGATTTTTGTTCTGGGGGGAGAAGGGTTTCAAATTTCAAATTTCAGTTTACGCTACTTAACTACTCGTTAGGACTCAGATTTTTAGATTAAAATTTAAGTTTAAGTCTAAGCTTTCGAAATCATTTAAAGAAATACAAAAAATAACGTTAAAAAATAGTTGTTTGTTACTCCAAAGTCTAAAGCGCCCCCTATCGGCATTTTTTGAAATTGAACTTTAAAATTTTATTTCAAGAAAATACTGGCATAAAGAAAATTTTTTGCAAAAACCGCAAACGAATCGACCAATTTTTCCATTTTTTATAATCATTTGAAATTTCGGACCCTAAACTTTAATGCCACCTATCTCCTTGGGAATATGTCTGGGACCCTTAGTCTCCTATTTAATATTATTTGTCTTTAAGTGTACTATAACCCCTTAAAGTTCTGCCCATCTTTTATGAATCACCCTGTATATATATATGTATATATAGCCAGTTAGCAAAATGTCCAGATTTTGAAGAGCTCTGAATTTCGGATGTCCGGATTTGAGACTTTGTACTATAGTACAAGAGTCAAAGTTGTAGCTAAGTGTTTTTTTCCACAGACTTCTCATACAACACACTTTACATTCATATTCTAGATAGCAGTGCTATAATTTTATTATTTTTAAATTTTCTGTGTTTTTGTTTTATTTTGGGGTGTGTGTGTGTATTGGGGGGGGGGGGGGGGGGAGTGTCAGGTTTCGGACGGACCCGAAATCCGGAAAATTCCAAAATCCAGAAAGCCCTCAGTTTTGATGATTCCGGATAATAGGTCCTCTACTGTATTTATAATTTGGTTGGCAGGATAATTTTTACTGTATAAAATTATTTCATAGTTCTTTGTTTCAGGTAAATGATTCAGATTACAATTTTTGAATGAGATGAATTGAGAAACATGTTGCCAAAAGGCAAAGAAAATGTAACATAAAAATCTGAAGCCACTCCTACTAGTACGTATATGTAATATGTGAACCAACTCAATTAACGGTCGATAACAGACAGTTCTGTGTTGGCTGTTTGACTGCATTTTTACTTTATAACTGGAATGGATATCTTTAAAAAAATGGATATCTTTGTTGAAATTCTGCTTAAAAAAATTTCAGCAGATAATCCACACTTAAAAATTTTCAGGTTTTTTAACAGATAATCTGCAGATTATAGGCTGGAAATTGCAGTATACCAAAAGTTGAAAAAATCCTTTCAACACAGGCAGTCGATGCTTTGGCTGTAGTTAACATGTCATCCTGCGTAATTATAGATTTTCCTGAAAAAATATAAAAACTATTCCATCACTCAAAATTAGACATTGTATCAACTACTTCAGGTACATCACAGCAGGTGGTTTTGTTATATCTGATTGGTTCTTTTAAAGAAGCAATCAAATGCATCTGCACGTATTATGAAACAGAAAGTTGAAACTGCATCATAATCAAAACATAAGATGATTGTAAAAATTAATTACATAATTCATTAAACAAAGTTATAACTTATTAGTTTCATATATAATTTTATATAATTCATATTTATTATTTTTATTAGATTATACTACACATCAACAAGAATCAGACCAAAAAAAAAAAAGGTTAGATAGAACATGTTTTCACATATTGCAATAATAAAGTGTGACATACTTCGCAGAACTACGAACTTCCCTGCAGAACATCTCAAATAATCATTTAAGAAATTCAACATTCAATAAAAGGAAAAATCGAGAAATTCGCAGGAGTTCCAAAAATGAAGAAAAATTGGTCATAAAACCAAAAATTTGGACATCAAATATATCGCGATTTTTTAAAAATGGTCTCCGAAAAAAAAATTAATCTCGTGAATCATGCGAAGAAAAATCCCCAATTTCTTCTAAAGAACGTGGAAAAAAATGGGAATTTTGTCAAAAAGAAAGTGCAAAAAATCATGGAAATTTCGTGAAATTATCACAAATAATTCCAAATTTCGACAAAACATTAAAAAAAACTGGCAAATTTTGCCAAAAAATTGCAGAAAAAGGCAAATTTCACCAAAAAAAATATGAAAAAAGAGCACAATTCATCAACATTGTGAAAAACGACAAATTTCGTCAAGAGCGCAATATACAGCAAACTTTGCCAAAAAGTGCCAAAATTCATCAAAAAAGTGTCAAAAATGGCAAATTTAGTGTGAAAAATAGCAAAATTCACCAAAAAGCACGAAAAAATGTCAAATTTCATCAAAAAAATGCAAAAAAACCCCAGCAAATTTCACCAAAAAAATTCTGAAAAAAAAGGCAAATTTTTCATCATAACATTGTGAAAAAAAAAAAAAACCAGCAAAATTCGTCAAAGTGCGAAAAAACGACAAATTTCATTAAAAAAGTGCAAAAAAAGCTGCTAATTTCTACAAAAGACTGTGAAAAAACTCTGCAAATTTCATCAAAAAATCACAAGAAAGAATCAAATTTCGTGAAAGAAGTGAAAAAAACATAATTAATACTGGGAGTAGATTTCTTATCTCAGTTGTGAAAAAAAATTACGAATTTTTTCAATCTAACACAAGTAAAAGCTAAACAATCAATCTGTGGTGTAAAAAAAAACATAAAACTTGTAGTTGCGAAAAAAAAAAAAAAAAATTGTGAATTAGTCTAAGAAAAATATTACAAAATTCACCTATCTGTTGTAGTTAAAAATCCTTAAATTCTTCAGTGAATTGTGGAAAATATATTAAAGGTTCAATCAGTCTCAGGGAAAAAATTGAATGACTGGATCAGAGTTAAAAAACAAAAATTCACAAGTTGAATGAGGGAAAAATCTGAAATATTGAAAAAATTGTCAATCGATTGTCAGAAAACCCCACGAAATTCATCATTCGATCGCAGTAAAATCCCAAAATTTGTCAATAATTTCTTTCGTGTTTATATGTCAGCATGTTACAAAATGTCTTTTGCATTTCTATAAAAGTTGCATTTGGACTTCATATATAAAAAAAAACTCCTCATGTTTTTATTTTCATTCCTGAAGAACATTTTTTATGAGTTGGATTTCGTTGCAGAATAGTGCAAAGTATTCTGCTTTGGGGATCATATATAAAAATAATTGCAATAATATATAAAATAAAAACAATTGCAATAATATATAAAAACATTTTGTTTTGCATTGTGAACAAACATGTATATTTATTATTATTATTTTAAACCCAGGGATTCTATTAAATTTTTTAATGTTAAAATGAAAACTCACAATCTCATATTTTACCGTATTTTTACTTTCTTCTATCTTTACAAGAAAAAAGTATTGGATTCATGAAAATTTTCGACTTCCGGTTTTCGACGGATTTATACTAGTCTAAGAGCTAGCAACGTCAAAAATCACGTCATTTTATCAATGCTCATTTTTTTATATGTTTTACCCTTTTATGGTAGAATACGTTTGCAAGCGGTCTGGAAGTCGGGAGACGTTGCATTTACCTGTGGCAGAAGGGGTTGTGCAGATCAAAAAGCTTCAAAATCACGTCATTTTATCAAGGCCCATTTTTTAATATGTTTTTCCCTTTTATGGTAGAATACGTTTGCAAGCGGTCTGGCAGTCGGGTGACGTTGCGTTTACCTGTGGCAGAAGGGTTATGCAGGTCAAAAAACTTCTAAAATCTGCCATTTTATAAAAGCTCATTTTCTAATATGTTTTTATCAAGCTTAAAAATTACAAGATATTACTCTTTGGACAGCAGACAACCTATAATTAATTTTCCAGACACAAATTCGGTTGCAAAGTTAATGCCAGACGTCTTTAAATATGGCAACGAAAGTGCCTGTTCCAAAGTGGTTTATAATTTAAATTTTATAAGACCTTTTTACGTCATTTTATCAAGCTTAAAAATTACAAGATATTACTCTTTGGATAGAAGATAACCTATAATTAATTTGCCAAACACAAATTCGGTTGAAATGTTAATGCCAGACGGCTTTAAATATGGCAACGAAAGTGCCTGTTCCAAGAGTGGTTTATATTTCAAAAAATTATAAGACCTCTTTACGTCATTTTATCAAGCTTAAAAATTACGAGATATTACTCTTTGGATAGAAGACAACCTATAATTAATTTGCCAGGCACAAATTCGGTTGCAAAGTTAATGCCAGACGGCTTTAAATACGGCAACGAAAGGGCCTGTTCCAAGAGTTGTTTATAATTTAAAAACTATAAGACCTCTTTACGCCATTTTATCAAGCTTAAAAATTACAAGATATTACTCTTTGGATAGCAGACAACCTATAATTAATTTTCCAGACACAAATTCGGTTGCAAAGTTATTGCCAGACGGCTTTAAATATGGCAACGAAACTGCCTGATCCAAGAGTGGTTTATAATTTAAAAATTATAAGACCTCTTTACGTTATTTTATCAAGCTTAAAAATTACAAGCTATTACTCTTTGGATAGCAGACAACCTATAATTAATTTGCCAGACACAAACTCGGTTGCAAAGTTAAAGCCAGACGGCTTTAAATATGGCAACAAAAGTGCCTGTTCCAAGAGCGGTTTATAATTCAACAAATTATAAGACCTCTTTACGTCATTGAACCGAATTTGCAACCCTGAAATTTTCTGAGTCTTATTGATTAGATTCACTATTTTTCTGCACATGATTTTTTGCACGACACTTTTTCAAGAGCCTGATAGAGTAAACTTGTGGTACTTTGTGCTTGATTGACGAAAGTTGCATTTTTTTTAAGTCTTACCGACAAGCCTTTGCATGTGATGAAAATTTGTGCACCCGGAGAAAGGTTAATGTGTAAGAACTCATATAATTTGTTAACATCAACTCACAGCTTAAATATTGGACAAATAAATTCCAGTGTGGCCAAAACCGGGGCATCCAACGGCCAACTTTATTAGAGGTCTCGGAAGCGTTTGCTTTTTAGGCGGGTCTTAGGACGGAATGAATGACGTAATCTTCGTCTATCCAATCTCGTAAGGAAGTTGTCCTTGTAAGGGGCGTTACAAACAAGAGTTGTCTTTGCCGATTGGTTAAACATGATATGATGTCATAAATTCCGTCCTAAATGCCAAGAGCTTCCAAGGCCTCTAATGAAGTTGGCCATGGGCATCCACCCTAATATTTAATAAAAGAAACTTACATTTACATTTTGATAAACAAGCGCTTTTTATAAGTAAACTTTACATTGAAAATAAAATTGCCGAATTTGCCGAATGCAACCGAATTTGTGTCTGACAAATTAATTATAGGTTTTCTGCTATCCAAAGAGTATCTTGTAATTTTTAAGCTTGATAAAAGGACGTAAAGAGGTCTTATAATTTTTTAATTGTAAACCGCCATTGGAACAGGCACTTTCGTTGTCATATTTAAAGCCGTCTGGCATTAACTTTGCAACCGAATTTGTGTCTGGCAAATTAATTATAGGTTATCTGCTATCCAAAGAGTAATATCTTGTAATTTTTAATCTTGATAAAATGACGGAAAGAGGTCTTATAATTTTTAGATTATAAACTACTCCAGGAACAGGCACTTTCTTTGCCATTTTTAAAGCCGTCTGGCATAAACCTTGCAACCGAATTTCTGTCTGGCAAATTAATTATAGGTTGTCTGCTATCCAAAGAGTAATAGCTTGTAATTTTTAAGCTTGATAAAATAATGTAAAGAGGACTTATAATTTTTAAATTATAAACCACTCTTGGATCAGGCAATTTCGTTGCCATATTTAAAGCCGTCTGGCAATAACTTTGCAACCGAATTTGTGTCTGGAAAATTAATTATAGGTTGTCTGCTATCCAAAGAGTAATATCTTGTAATTTTTAAGCTTGATAAAATGCCGTAAAGAGGTCTTATAGTTTTTAAATTATAAACAACTCTTGGAACAGGCACTTTCGTTGCCATATTTAAAGCCGTCTGGCATTAACATTTCAACCGAATTTGTGTTTGGCAAATTAATTATAGGTTATCTTCAATCCAAAGAGTAATATCTTGTAATTTTTAAGCTTGATAAAATGACGTAAAAAGGTCTTATAAAATTTAAATTATAAACCACTTTGGAACAGGCACTTTCGTTGCCATATTTAAAACCGTCTGGCCAGGGTTAGAAATTAGCGGTCGTTAGTCGCCAAATGCAACTAAATTATTACAATTGATGACTAGACAATTATACCTAGTCGTCAAATTTGACGACTAGCTTTTTCCCACTTTAATTTTTGTAAAAAAAACGCTCTCATTCTTTAGCGCAAGGTTTTTTTTTTTTTACATAGTCGTTTTGTCACGTCTGAAATAGCCTGTTTCTTTCTTTGTTATTCTTTTTTTTCCTTCTTTTTCAAACACATGCTACTGTCCATTCTTTTATGGAAAACAGGTGTTCTTCACGTGCGTGCAGTGTGGGGTGGGGGGGGGCTTTCAATAGGATTTGTCAATCACCTCCTAGCTGACTTCTTTTTAACCAATAACTGATAAAACTGAACAGAGAGGCACCTGTCTCTAAAAAGCTTGCGCACTTAGTTCAAAAGCCTGGTTTAAAACTGCTATGCACCTGTCAATCACCTCTAAGCTAACTTGATTTTAACCAATAACTAATAAAACTTACCTTAAAAACCACACCCTTAAAATTATTGCACTACTTGTTTGAAAACATGGTTTAAAATTGATATTTGAGTTCAGTATAGCTTCTAGATGACACGAGTGTTTAAAAATGGCGAAACGCGATATAACTTCATTTTTTTCCTTACCATTTCCAAATAACATTTAAAAATCGAAAATAAAGAACCGCTAGGTTCTAACAATGAGAATTCTAAATTAATTCGCAAAGAAGTCAGCAATTCAACATTCCTAAAATGAAAAAAAGAGCACCCATGGCTCGTTCAAGAAGAAAATTTGATGCTATGTACCCTATGTAAAGAATATGCTAAACCGGAAGAGACAAACTTTGTTAATGGATGTCCAGCTTTGAGATATGAAACGGTAAGTAATTTCAATCTAAAAATAATTTGTTCTGTTATTATTTTTCTTTTATAAAATAATATTCACTGTCACTCATCTCTCCACTGAGTAAATTGCAAAATTGGCAACTATCAATTACTTGAACCTATTACTTAGCTTTATCGCCGATAATGCGAATTGAAATTAATTTCAAATTTCACTCACAATATTATCTACTTTGCATATTTTTTTTCCTAAGTTGATTATTCAGAAATACTATTAAAATGTGGCATTTTGAACCTAATTTCCGACGTCGCAATTCGGGAAAGTCGAAAAGTGTCGTCATGTGACACGAATCGCGATAAATAATTTATTTCCCAAAAACGAAAAACTCATCAGAACCACCTATCAGAAATTAAATTGTTACTTTACGCGATATGATCGTAAATATTTAAAATAAAATGCCCTAAGAAAATTTTAAATATTTTAAAATAAATAAAAAAATAATTAAATTTGAAAATAATTTCTAAAAGATGTATTTACTAAATATGGAAAACGCTATTCGATTACATTAGTTTCTTGGTAAGAAATCAACTCCCAATTTCATGCATTCTTAAACAAAAACTAATTTAATTTAGAAAGTAACTTTGGATCTTAGAACAGCCGTGCACAAGTAGCCTCATTATAATTTCTTTTTCCCTCTTTAAAGCGAGAGCAACTATTCAAATTCTATTCATATTCAACCTCACACATAAAAAGAACTCTGCAAATGTTTCAGCGGAAAAAAGAAATTATTGCGCTGCAAGCAAACAGAATACGTATACAAAAGAAAAATAAATGAAAAGCCAGCTCTGCTTGTGCTTTTCCTTACTATTAAAAAAAAAAAAAAAAAAAAAAAGATATCTTTGTTGTTAATGGAGGGATTTTCTTGAAATTTTCAGCAAGTTGCAAACATAGTAAATTACGCAGTGAAACAAATTTTTATTATAATATAATAAGTGATTAGAAAATTAGAGCCTCTACAAAAATCACTCACTATAGAACAATTCTAAAGAAGAACCAATGCGGTTTGTTTGGTTTGTTTTGTTTACTTAAACACCCTGAGGTTGGAAACGTTATCAAAATAAGATGATCTGCTTTGGATGGATAACATTTTGTTATGCAGAAAAAAACTGTGTGGAGATTTTTTTTTTTTTTTTTCGTATTCTATTTTAAAAACATCCGTTATCTGGTAAGCATGCAGGATAATTGGCAATAGCCGTAATTATTAAGGATTGAATTGATGGAAACGGAATTTC
Source organism: Maratus speculifer (assembly GCA_964019185.1). Taxonomy (NCBI): domain Eukaryota; kingdom Metazoa; phylum Arthropoda; class Arachnida; order Araneae; family Salticidae; genus Maratus; species Maratus speculifer. The sequence continues at coordinate 67,745 of CAXHSM010000070.1, read as the reverse complement.
GGCGTTCTTTCTCTTTTCGGCCGAAAACAAAAACATTGGAACTTTTTTTAAAGAAATCAGTAATCAATACATACATAATTATTAATTATATGTTTTTATTAAATTTATATAATTATTAATTATACATGCTTATTAAATATTTATAACTATTAATTATAAGTGTGGCCAAAATTGGCTCTGAGTGCCTTAGTCCCAAAATTTTTTATTTTGGGATATAAATAAAAAAATTATAATTCCATATAAAATAAAACGTAATTAATTTATCAACGAATACAGAATATATATATATATTTAATGTATAATTTAATAAAAGATTTACTTTTTAAGGGGGGAGAGAGGGATAAGTAGCATACTGTAATTTTATTTTGTTTTGCAACATCTCTATGTAGGTGAATAAATAACTTAAAATTAATAAGAAAAATTAAGTCATTTTTAAATTTTTCATCATTTTTACAGCACATAAAAAATATTTAATTAAAAAGTTCTGGCCTTTTTTAAAAAATTAATGAATTTTATTTTGAGTTTGTATTAAAATATTATTTTTTTTCAGGTAAAAAAGCATATATGTCTGCTACGCATTATAATTCTTGCAAAGCAAAATTAGCCAAAGATAATCCATCTAAAGCACCACTGATGTCTGCAGTTAAGAAAATGGATTCCCAATTACTTTCGAATATGGAAAAGCTCTTCAATACAGCATATCTAATTGCTAAAGAGGATTATGCTTTTGATGACTTTCCCAGTTTATGTGCACTCCAACAAAAATATGGAATAAAGTTTGGCAACACATATGTGAATGATAAAGCAGCTAAACAATTCGTTAAATATATTGCAGAAAGCATGAGATCAGAAATTAAAGAACAGTTTTCTTCAATTGATTTTTTTTCTATGTTGGCTGATGGATCCACTGACAGGGCAACAATATCATCAGAAATAATATATGTTTATTATTTGTATGAAGGAGATGTAAGATGTACTTTTATTGGTTTGAAAGAATGCGAAAATGAATGTGCTTCTGGAATAAAATCCACAATAGAAACTGCTGTACAAGAATTTATACCAGATTGGAAGGAAAAACTGGTTGCAGTCAGTTTTGATGGTGCTAGCGTAAACATGAGACCTGTTTCTGGTATTGTCAAATTAATGGAGGATGACTGTGGAGATTTAGCAACACTTCACTGTGTAGCACACAGATTAGAGCTAGCTTTAGCTGATGCACTAAAATGTGTGAAGTATGCTACTAATGTTGAAGACACAATTAAAGGAATTTATTCCTTTTACCACAACAGTGCCAAACATACAAGGGAACTTAAATCGCTCTCCGAAATCCTTGATGAAAAAGTTTTGCAGCCTGTTGGTTTGCATGGCATTCGATGGTTGCAATCACGGCATCGAGCTGTTCAGGTTCTTATTAAGAACTGGCATGCAGTTATAATTCATATGGAACAGGTTGTTGCTGTTGAAAAAGAAAAGACAGAATGTGCAAAATTAAGAGGATATTTAAAAACCTTGAAATGTGAAAGATTTTTGAATTTCCTTCATTTATATGAAGATATTTCTCACATTCTTGCAAGACTTTCTGAAACTTTTCAGCAAAAGTTCTTGCTTCTGAGCGATTTTTTTGTAAAGTTTGAATCTAGTAAAGAAAGACTTTCAAAAATGATTTCTGAAGATGCAAAAAGCCTTCAGGAGTTTAAAAATGCCCAGAGTTTTCAAGGTACTGAAGTAAAGTATAAAGATATAACACTGTCTCGGAATGATTCGAATTTACGTTTGTTTGAAGAAGACCGGAGAAAGCTTATAACTGAAATAATAGAATCTTTAAATAAACGGTTCTATAATATGACAAATGAAACCATCTTTGCAAATTTAAAAATATTTGACCCATGCTCCCTTTATGAATTGAAAGAAGATGGTGAGAACAAAGTTAATAATCAATTAGAAGAACTCATAAATAATCTTCCACACAATGTAAGAAAAAACATTAATAAAGATGCATTAATCGAGGAATTCTCTGACTATAAAATGTGGACTAAAGATAAGTTAAATATTCCATGCAAAGCTGCTTGGCAGCGATTAATCGCAGAATCCAAATCTAATAATACGAGTTTTTATAACATCAGGAAAATTTTGGAATTTGTTATGGTTCTTCCCTTGAGCATTGCTGAATGTGAAAGGGGTTTCCGCCAACTTAATCTTATTAAGACAAACACAAGGAATCGTTTGTCACTGAATTTGATCAATGACATTCTTTTAATAAAACTGTATGGACCAACATTAGATAATTTCAATCCACAAAAAGCCATTAATTTATGGTACTCTGATGTAACACTCGGTCGAGTTAGGAGGCCTGATTTTAATTCAAGATATTATTTTAATTTTTGTATTCTTTGTTTGCGATTTTTGTATTTTCAACTTTTGTATTCATATAAGCTATATATATAAGAATAATTAGTTAAACATTTTTCTAGTATCCATATGTTGTAGTTTAATCAAATTTTACTGTTTTATAGAAAACCAGTTTTTACTTTGTTTTAGTGATTAACAATGATAGTGTTTTTAATATATACCCCCTTACCCTTAACACATAAAAATAGGAATATAGCACAAAATTAGCACTCGCCACTCGCCAATCGTCGAGTAACTTTTAAAACATGGCGATTAACTTTATTGTCGTCACTCGCCAAATTTAATAGACACCACTCGCCAAATGCGACGGTTAAACGATGCATAAATGCCAATGAGACATGCTCAGGGATGCCGCGGACGCGCTATAGCGCATAAAATACGCAAAAAAAATCGGAGATTTGACACAAAAAATGGAGTTTACGCGTCCGGCGATACGCGCAATTTTCGTCAAAAAATTACAAAAAAGGCAAGTTTTATTAAAAAATCGCGAAATAACGAATAATTTTCGGCAAATTCCGTCAAGAAATTTGCGAAAAAAGGCTAAATTTGTTACAAAATCCCGAAAAAAAGCCGATTTTTTCTAAAAAAAATTGCAAAAAACGACAAATTTCGTTCACAAATCGCGATAAAACGGCAAATTTTGTCTAAATTATTTGCGAAAAACGGCAATTTTTATCAAAAACTCGTGATAAAACGTTAACTTTTGTCAAAAGATCGCAAAAAACTTGCACATTTCGTCAAAAAATCGCAAAAAAGGCACATTTCGTTAAAAAAAATCGTGAAATGATGAATAATTTCCGTCAAATTTTGTCAAAAGATACGCGAAAAAATGGCTGATTTTCTTACAAAATCCCAATAAAAAGGCAATTTCCTCAAAATATCGCGAAAAAACGACAAATTTCGTCCAAAAATTGCGATAAAGCGGCAATTTTCATTAAAAATCGTTATAAAGTGGTAACTTTTGTCAAGAGATCAAGAAATCTCAACACATTTCGTCAAAAGATCGGGAAAAACTAGCATATTTCGTCAAAAAATCGCAAAAAAGGCCAATTTCGTAAAAAAACCGCGAAATAACAAGTAATTTCCGGCAAATTTTGTCAAAGATTCGTGAAAATGGCTAATTTTGTTATAAAATCCCAGAAAAACGGCAGATTTCCTGAAGAAAATCGCGAAAAAACGACAAACTTCGTCCAAAAATTTATAAAAAAAAGGCAAATTTTGTCAAAAGATTCACGAAAAAACAACATTTTTCATCAAAAAATCATGATAAAACGGTAATTTTCGTCAAAAGATCGCGGAAAGCGACAAATTTTGCCAAAAAAATCACAAAAACGGCAAATTTCGTCAAAAAAAATTTCTTAAAAAAATTTCGTTAAGAAATCGCTTTAAAACGCTATTTTTTAATTTCTTATATTTTTCTATTAGATGTAATGCCAGTTTTTATTTAATCGAATGGCAAGTAAAAGATATTAATAAATTACAATGTTGATTGTTAAAAAACCGCAATTTTGTATGAAATATGATTTTTTTACTGGCCAGTGATTAAAAAAAACTGGCCAGTGAAAAAAAACTATGCACTGGCCAGTGGCCACTGGGTAAAAATGTTAATTTTGACCTATAAATAGGAACAATATTAATGTTAACACGGTTGTGAAAAGAAATGAGAAAATACGATACAACGTAAAATTGCAACCATGAAATGCAGTTTGGCGCCTAGAAAATAAATTGTAGGTGTCATTTGACGCCTTACTTAAAATTCCCAATTTCTAACCCTGCGTCTGGCATTAACTTTGCAACTGAATTTGTGTCTGGCGAATTAATTATAGGATGTCTGCTATCCAAAGAGTAATATCTTGTAATTTTTAAGCTTGATAAAATGACGTAAAAAGGTTTTATAATTTTTTAAAATATAATCCACTCTTGGAACAGGCACTTTTGTTGCCATTTTTAAAGCCGTCTGGCATTAACTTTGCAACCGAATTTGTGTCTGGCAAATTAATTATAGGTTGTCTGCCCACCAAAGAGTAATATCTTGGAATTTTTAAGCTTGATAAAATGACGTAAAGAGGCCTTATAATTTTTAAATTATAAACGGCTCTTGGAATTGGCACTTTCGTTGCTATATTTAAAGCCGTCTGGCATTAACTTTGTAACCGAATTTGTGTCTGGAAAATTAATTATAGGTTGTCTGCTATCCATAGAGTAATATCTTGTAATTTTTAAGCTTGATAAAAACATATAAGAAAATGAGCCTTTATAAAATGGCGGATTTTTGAAGTTTTTTGACCTGCATAACCCCTTCTGCCTCAGGTAAAGGCAACGTCTCCCGACTACCAGACCGCTTGCAAACATGTTCTACCATAAAAGGGAAAAACATATTAAAAAATGAGCCTTGATAAAATGACGTGATTTTGAAGTTTTTTGACCTGCATAACCCCTTCTGCCACAGGTAAACGCAACGTCTCCCGACTGCCAGACCGCTAGCAAACGTATTCTATCATAAAATTGGAAAACATATTAAAAAATGAGCCTTGATAAAATCAGGTGACGAAAACGTTGCTAGCTCTTAGACTATACGTTTTAGAAGGTCCTGAACACGTTTTGACTATTTTTAGAAAATGTCTGTCTGTGAGTCTGTCTGTCTGATGTAACAAAAAATTTGTGGGTGCTCTATCTCAAGAACTAATGCTCGAAATTTAATAAAACTTTATATTCAGTTAAACCTTGATATGAATTAGTGCCTATTGGTTTTTGGTGAACATTGGCCTGCATGTGGCGCTGCTATACAACTTTTTCATGATTTTTAAGATTGCTTTATCTCAAGAACTAATGCACAGAATTTCACCAAACTTCAGATTCTGTGACCCTTTGATATACATAGACGCTGATTAAGTTTTGGTGTAAATTGGCCAGCAGGTGGTGCTGCTATGCCACGTTTCTCATGATTTTCGTGATAGCTATATCTCAAGAACTAATGCACAGAATTTCACCAAACTTCAGATTCTGCGATACCTTGAGATACATAGCCACTGATAAGGTTTTGGTGTGAACTGCCCTATAGGTGGCGCTGCTATGCTACATTTTGCACGATTTTTGTGATAGCTATATCTCAAGAACTAATGCAGAGAACTTCATCAAATTTTAGATTCTGTTACATTAGAATATATAACATAATTAGACGCTGATTACATTTTGGTATTAACCTTGCAACAGGTGGTGCAGCTATGCTGCATTTTGCACGAGTTTTCCGATAGCTATATCTCAACAACCAACGCACAGAATTTCATCAAACTTCAGATTTTGTTACAAAATGACATATAACGTAATTACACCATGATTACGTTTTGTTATAAATCCTTCAACTGATGGTGCTGCTGTGCTATATTTTACGCGTTTCTTTTTTAAAACTAGCTATTATCTCAAGAACTAATGCACAGAATTTCATCAAACTTCAGATTCTTTTACACCATAACATAATTAGACGCTTTTTTATGTTTTGGCATAAGTTGTCCAAGATATGGTGTTGCTGTGCTACGTTTTGCAAATTTTTTGTTATAACTATATCTCAAGAACTAATGGATGAAATTCCATCAAATTTCAGATTCTGTTAGGTCTTGACATAAATAGATGCTTATTAAGTTTTAGTATAAATTACCCAACATGAGGCACTACTAACAAGGAAGGTCTCCATTGGGGGCATACTCAGAATTTTTTGAAAAAAATACGAATTAAACTACTCATGTAGGTAATAAAGGATCAGTGAAAATTAGCGGCGGAATTACATTATTAGATATGTAAAAAAATAAAATAGTTTGGAATAATTGGCGTGAAAAGCTGAAAGCGACGCGGGATTTGGCGAGCAGTGCATTTCCTCGCCAAAAAGCAGACGATTTTAACGAATCTGAAAATTGATTTTAATTGACTTCACTGTTAAAAATCTGCAGCATTTACTGCAACGTCACTCCACTACTTTTATTGAATATCTCTCTTCTGACCAATGAGAATGCTCCATAGCACTGTGAATTGACCGTGTCATACACTGTTAAAAATCTGCTGCATTTTGTTGCAACGCACTCCACCACTTGTATATAATATCTCTATTCCAACCAATGAGAAAGCTCCATTTCACGGCCAAGTAACCGTTTTCTATACAAGCAAGGGAGTGCGTTGCAACAAAATGCAGCAGATTTTTAACAGTGTATTTTTCAATTTGGAACAATTTTAATCAATTTAAATTGTGTTTTAAATGATAAAATATATTAATTTCATTTTGTTATAAGTACATATAAACGTATATGACAAAATTATACTTAAAGTAAAGTAAAAATGCAAAACTAAAATTACTTAAACTAAAGTTATTTAAATAAATTGAACATAGAAAGTTTTTTCTTTAAAAAGTATTCGAAGCGTAAAAGCGTATTTTTCAAAATTTCGTTTTTTCGCCAACCGGAGATAAATCGCCAAATAAACGAATTTTTTATTATTTTTTTACGGACGTTATAAGGAGATTCCGCCGAAATTTTTTTTATAAACATATATAACTATATGAGAAGAACATTCTGTAATTTTTTCAGATTTTTCTGAGTATGCCCGTATGGAGACCTTCCTTGTAAGCTCATTTTCTCAGAATATTAATTAAATTTTGCGTTTTAGGCTTTTCGGATACCAGAATCTCATTAGGCTAGGCCAAATGTTCGAGGAAATTCGATAGTGGGCAACTTTGGGGTCACCACGTTTTTTTTTCAATATTAAAATGTACCTATGATAGGGATGCACAACCTGTGGCCCGCGAACTTCATCAATTTACAACTGGAAAAAAGTACAATCATTGTGCAAAAGTTTCAGAGAAAAATACTAAATTTCATTAAATTACCGCGGTAAGATATAAAATTTCGTCAATCATTTAAGAATCACAAATTTCGTAGAGTGAGCAAGAGAAAATCGCGAATTTTACTGAGCAATTGTGGAAAAACAGCGAATTTTGTCGGTGAGGCTCGGAAAAATCGCGAATTTTGCCCATTTGGCTCAAAAAAAAAAAATAGCAAATTTTGCCTATCAGGCACGAAAAAAATCACAAGTTTTGTCAATCAGGCACTGAAAAATCTCAAATTTTGCCGATCCGACGCAAAAAATCACACATTTCGATGATCGGGTAAGAAAAAATCGACAGCATATGTGATGATGTAAAAAAAAAACTGCAAATTAAATTTACCGGCTGCGGAAAAAATCGCATGTTTTCTCGGTTTATCGCGGGAGAAATACGCGAATTTCTTTAATCCGTCACAAAAAATAATCGCGAATTTTGTCGATCGGGGACGAAAACATTGCAAATTTCGTTGATAACGCACGGAGAAATTGAGAATTTTGCGATGATGTGCAGAAAAATTGAAAATTTCTATATCAGCTCCGAAACAATCGTGAGTTTTGTCAATTTATTGAGAGAAAAAAATCTTGAATTCCATCGTGTTACATAAAAAATGCAGAATTCGACATTTGACTAAGTTGAGAACTTAGTTGTTGTAGCATGGAAAAATGCATATTTTGTCAATTAAAGCTGAAAAAACGCAAATTTCGACGATCGGGCACGGAAAAAACATGAGTTTTAGTAATCGGGTCTCAAAAAATTGCAAATTTCGTTGGTCGGACAGAGGAATATCAAAAATTTTGTCGATCAGGCTCAAATAAAATCGCGAATTTCGCCAATCGACTTCGTAAAAATCAAAAATTTTATCGATAAATTTCGTAGAAGTTGCGAATTTCCGTCAATCTGATTTCTAATAATCACAAATTTAGTCGATAAAGTTCGTAAAAATAGCGAATTTTTACAATAAGCTGCAGAAAAATCATTAATTTCATCGATCTGGTCCTGAAGAAACGTGAATTTTATCTATCATACAGCTATCGATCAGCTTTAGAAAAGTCACGGATTTTGGCGATCGGCTTCGTAAAAATCGCAAATTTTGTTGATCGGGCACGGAAAGATCGTAAATTTTCTCAACTGGCTTCGTAAATATCGCAAATTTATTCGGTCAGACTCAGAAAAATAGCAATTTTTTTGGATCAGACTCAGAAAAATCGCGAATTTTGTCGATCAGGCTCGTAAAAATCGCAAATTTCATCCATCAGATTCGGAAAAATAGCGAATCTCGTCGATCAGGCTCAGAAAAATCGCAAATTTCATCGATCAGGCGCGGAAAAGTCACGAATTTTGTCGATCAGGCGCAGAAAAATCGCAAATTTTGTTCGATAATGCGATAATAAATCGCGAATTTCGTCAATGAGATTTGTAAAATTCGTGAATTTCGTCGATTGGCTTTGTAAAAATAGCGAATTTTGTTGATCAGGCATGAAAAAAATCTCAAATTTCATCGATCAGGAGTGGAAAAATTGCAAATTTTATCGAGCATCTGAGGAAAATTTGCAAATTTCATGGATTGGCTTTGTAAAAATCGCGAATTTCGTTGATCAGTTTCGTAAAAGTTAAGAACTATATTGATCGATTTCGTATAAAGTGCAAATTTGGTTGATCAAGCATGGAAAGATTGCAAATTTTGTTGATCAGGTACAGAAAAATCGGGAACTTCATTGATCAGGCATGGAAGAATCTTGTTGATCAGCTGCTTCCCAGTGTTCGAAATTAGCGGCCGTTAGTCGTCAAATGCAACTAAAAAATTGAATTTGACGACTACAAAATTATTCTCGGTCGTCAAATTTGACGCCAAGCTTTTTTTTTAAAAAAAAATTATTCCGAAAGTTTAAGAAAAAAACGGTCTAGTCTGAAAATTCCAAACCTAAAAACATCGCGAATTTCGACAAATAGTCGCGAAAAAAATCACTTTCATCAATCGTTCCCATAAAAAATCGCCGATTTCGGCAAAAAATCTCAAAAAACACGATTTTTTTCAAAAATAGCAAAAAAAAAAAAAAAAAAAAAAAAACACAAATTTTTACAAAAGATTGCGAACAGAAATGCCAATCTCGTCAAAGAATTGCTGGAAAAATATGAATTCCGTCAAAGAATTGCGAAAAAAAAAAATCTAATTTCATCAAAAAAATCCCGAGAAAACGCAAATTTTGTCATAGTATCGCGAAAAGAATACACAAATTTCCACAAAGGATCGCGAAATCAGTACCTCTTCTAGTAAACAAGCGAAATCAAATGTTAATTTCCTCAAAGAATCTTTAGAAAAACGCGGATTTTGCCAAAGAATTGCAGAAAAAATGAACATCTTGTCATAGTAAAGCGATAAAATCCGTTAATTCCATCAAAGGTTCGCGAAAAAAACGCTAATTTCTTCAAGGAATCACAAAACCACACAAGTTTTCGCCAAAGGATTGTGAAAAAAATGCATAATTAACGACGAAAGGGGTATTCTCAGTCCTTCCCCTTTTGCTGTAACCTCTTTCAAAAAATCTTCTGTTAATTTCAGTATTTTTTTTTTTTTAAATTCAGTATCACCCTTTGATAAAAATGTAGACGCATTATGTTATTATTATTAGTTTTTTTTTTTTTTTTTCACTAAATTCAACTGTAATTACCAATACTGCATAAAACTTTGTTATAGTATTGGTAAGAAGTTGCCAAGTTTTAATTTCGTTTTACAGATTAAGTGCATTTTTCTATTAATTTCGAAATATAGCAATAATTAGAAAAGCTTTACACAAGTTTTACAGTTGCTTCAATTATTATAATAATAGAGATTGATTTCTATAATTTTAAATAAAAATAAGTATTTGTGCTAGTCTAAAAAGTAGTATTAAGGATGCTTCGGTCCGTATTTTCCGAAAAATTAAGGTAATCATTTCCGAAAATTGTAAAAAAACGATCATAAATCCGAAAATTCGGATGTAAAATATATCACAAATTTCGAGAAATAGTCGCCGAAAAAAAATCAATTTAGTGAATCGTTCTAAGAAAAATTGGCGATTTTTTCAAGGATCATGCAAAAAATCCAAATTGTGACAGAGGGTCGCCAAAGAAAAAAAATCGTGGAAAAACGGTAATTTTCGTCAACAAATCGCGAAAAACGACGAATTTCGTCAAAAAACACGGCAAAGCTTGTGAACAGATCGAAAAAAATGGAAAGTTTCGTCAAAATATCGTGAAAAAAAATGAGAGTTTCGTAAAAGATCGCAAAAAATGAAGAGTTTCATCAAAAGATCGCGAAGAAAACGGCAACAGTTTCTTAAAAAATCGCGAAAAAAGAGCAAGTTTCGTTAAAAGATCTCAGAAAAAACGTCAAATTTTGACAAAAGTTCGCGAAAAAATACGGCAAAGTTTGTCAAAAGATCGCGAAAAACAGCAGGTTTCTTCAAACATCGCGAAAAAACGAAAAATTTTATCAAAAGATCGCGAAAAACGGCAAGTTTCGTCAAAAGATCGAAAAAACGGCAAGTTTTGTCAAAACAATTGCGAAAAATCGGCAAATTTCGTCAAAAGATCGCGAAAAAACGGCAAATTTTGTCATAGATAGCGAAAAAAAAAAACACAAATTTCATCAAAAGATAACAAAATATGAAAATTTCATAAAAGGTGCGTAGACCCCCCCCCCCCTTAAAAAAAACTGGGAGTGGATTTTTTTCTTGTGTTTGTTGTAACCTTTCAGGAAATTTGATATATCATTTTTTTAATTAAGAATCACCTCTAAATTATATACAGTAATATTAATATGAATTTTAGAAACGGCAACTAAAAATTTTAATTTGACACCTAAGATTTTTATAGTAGTCGTCATTTGATTGTTTACATCTGTAAAATATGTGCGGATTTTTGAGAGTTGTGGATTTTAGGAGTGTGGATTTGAGGGAGTCTACTGTAATAAGAATCTTTCATATAACCCTGACAAAACTATTGTAGCAAAAGTGTTCAAACTGTAAATTATGATTAAGTGGCTTATTGTAATAAACTATGTTCATTATTAAGTGGATAGCATGCACACTCGTAGAAAAATTAAGGTTTTTATAAAAACATTTTCAAATTTTTCTGCTTATAATTTACATAGTTCTTATTATAAAAAAAAAATAAATAAATAAAAAAATAAAAATAAAAATATGACAGATAACATTATACACAATACCCTACAATCAAAATTTATAAATAATAAAAATTGCATGAAAAATGAGCAGATTTTTTAAATAATTAACTGTGCATTGTGTCAACACTATCAAAATTTCATTTGCATATTATTGTGTTAGCTAGATGTATAGAGCAACTTTTGTGAAAGTCTCAAAAACATAGCTTGAAAATTCAGGCTAGTGATCGTCAATAGAATAAGCTCAAAATCTGTTGTTCCCAAAATGAAGCAAAAAAATGAGGGTGTATTCATATATTTATTGATTAGTGTCAATATAGAATAGGGGAGAGTGTTGTACTTTGAGACACTTGTACCTCAGGACATTGGCAATTTCTAATAAACAATTGGCAACAATGATCTTTTGTTTATGTCTAATAGTAACCTATAACCAACTAACATCATCATAATAATAGATAACATCAGAAGCATTAAATCAATGACTTGGTGAAAAAAAGAAAATTTCACTAGTCTAAAGTAAATATTTTCCTCCATTTAATTTTTTAACTATGTACTTTTACAAGAAGTCAACTGCAACTTATTTTTTTTATAAAAGGGAACATTTTTAAATGTTTTGGCTATAAGAAAATAGTGATAGTGCTTCTAGATTTACAATTATTTTGATTTCATTTAAACCATGTGGTGATTGTACCTCAGGACAGTAAACTATGTTGTACCTTGCGGCATTGTAACAAATGCATGGTTTGCAATAATTTGCATAAATAAAAGTATTTTTATTACTTATTTTATAGAAAATTCCACAAAACATGTTAAAACAGTTAAGAAAACATCTCAACTTTAATTTTGATACATTTTTATAATGACAGAACTTTGCAAATATGAATCTGGTAACTCCCAATAAACCTTTTTTTATGTGATGCAATGTTCTAAAGAGCACATGTTCTGATGTATTTTCCAGGGTTTCGATCAATTTTAAAGGTATATTTATGTATTTTACTATGTTGTTAATCATTGATAACATAACAGACATAACATAGCATAGCGATAACATAGACATAGTTCGATTCTTACAACAGAGAAATGCATTTTAACATGTACAAATTTTCATTGTTGAATGCAGGACCTGCATTGAAAGATAAGAATCTGAATTACATAGTTTTGCTTGTTTTCATCATCATGTATTGAATATAGTCTGTGGAACAGATAACGGTATTGCAAATCATAATTCTCATAATCATAATTTATAAACAGAAAATTCAGGCTAGAAATGTTGAACTAAGCTGATACTTCAAAATCCTCTAAATTAAATATTTCGCTGTCAGATATCAATCCACAGAAGCTTACATTTAATGCAACTAAAAGATGGTGTTCAAGATTCATGAAAATTACCATTAGATAGAGGATCAATTAACATAGAAATAAATATAGTAGATGCATCTGGATCATTAAAATTTATCGTTAAACTAACAAAATCTCTAAATAGAGGTTTATTGTACATTGCACACAGCTTTTAATTCGATAACTACGATAATGAATGTTGATTATATTTTCATGAAAAGTTAATCAAAAAAATCTAAATATTTAATTTGTGTGATTAATGAATCAATTAATTAAAATACTTAATCAGTTTACCTAAGTGTCAACAATCTTTTTTATTTTTTGAAGAAGAGTGGAGAACAAATAATTTATTTTTATAAAAGTTTCAAGTAACCGAAAAAGAAAAAGCTCAAAGCTGAAACTGTAAAGCGTAAATTGGTTATCCCAATGTTTATTTATTAAATTCTCTTCGAAATTTGTATTAAATACATTATGCGCTGACAATGTGTAGCAAAAAATTTATTTGTGGGAAAATTTTACGGTACATTTCGCCGAAAATCGGAGGTAAAATCTTTTTAACAACATAAAAAACCTATCTTTATGTCCACACAAAACAACACAGTATTTTTTTTTTTTTTTTTTTTTTTTTTTTTTTTCCATCTTGTTGTTATCTTTGGTAATCATGGGTGTAACGATGTCGATCGTAGTTCAAAACCCTTGTGTTACTATTTATAAGTTCCATGAACAATAAAAAAATATACGTACAAAAAATCGTACGCAAATTTTATTTATTTATTAAGTTCGCAGATCTGATAACACGATAAAATTTTTATTTTAATTATCTAAGGTAAACATGACAAAGCAATTTACAAGTACAATCATACCTTAGAGGTGGAATCAGATATATTATCTTAAGAGTAGTCTAGACGACATCATATAGACGAATGAAGAAGACATACAGCCATCATACAGATGAATCATACAGACACAGAAAGAAATTAATTCCTTGACCTAAAGACGACAGATACTTTTTATTTTTGAACAATGCTACAAACCGAAACTAAAACTTTTAAAAACTGTTGTTGCCACTGATGAAACAAATCTAATAAAGGCAACCAGAGTGCGACCGCATTCACCCGCACTTTTGCCGATTCAAAAGCACTCGAATGCGTCATCTGGTGGAGAAAAGATATAACTTCTCCATTCAGGATTACGCCGAGTAAGCTCATTGCATTACATGCATTCAAAGACATTTTATGCATTTTAAATTTGTTCAGAATAATTATTCTTTTGCACAATTTCAGATTTCCTGTGACATTTGTGTTCTGTCTTATATGACGAAGTAAATATTATACGAATTTGAATATCTAAAACTTTTAAAAACATTTATAATAAAGAATTGTTTCAATGGGACTTTAACATTAGTTAAAGGGAAATTAAATTATCCTGTATCGAAAGCTGCGAGCAGTACCTCTATAGGCCGTTTTAGTTCCCATTAGTGTAAACTTTGCCATCACATGTATTTGAATTTGTTATAACGATCCGAATATGAACATCTCATAGAAGTAGAAAATAAGTAATTAATTAAATAATAAGCAATTAATAAGTAATAAATTATTGAGGTAATGCAGTCAAGTACGCTGTAAAAAATATGACTATTTTGCTGCATCGTCACTCCACCGCTTTTATAGAAAACGACTACTTCAGGCTATCATGGAACATTCTCATTGGCCAAAAGAGTAATATTCTATAACAGCGGGGGAGTGACGATGCAGCAAAATAGTCATATTTTTTAGGCTCGCCACACACTAGTGAAACATTGAACGAAAAAAACGTGGGACATGCGACAATTTCTTCCTAATAACAAAGAAAAAAACGGTTTGACTGCGTCATGTTGCACGATTTTTGACGCATGTCTCTGTAGTGTGTGGCGATCCTTACAGTGTAAACGGTTTCTGTGACGTCACAGACAACTCAACCCCGCATTTCCATTGCAACTGGGCGAGGGGGGGTAGCGAAAAACCTCACCCCTCTGTACGATGTGGCGAGAAAATGCTTGGCGGGACTTCTGGATTTGTGAGATGAATACTTTAAGAGGGTTTCCTCGCTTACGAAGTGTGTAGCAGTCCTGTTTATTTTGATCGCGTTCGCGTGAAGAACGAGCAGCATATAAGAGATATTCATTCTGCATATTTACACCGCAAATATTGTTGTAAATATATTTTATAGTTCACAAAACTGTACTTTTCAGCGCAAATAATGCTATAAATATATTTTACACTTCACAAAACTGTAATTTTCCCCGACTTGTTATTTTTGAACTTTGAAAAATTGTAAAGAAAAAATGCGTACACAGAAAGATTTCACCAAGCTGATTACAAATTTTGCATTGAAAATTTAAAATAATAACAAATATAAATAATAAAAATGAAAAACAACTCAAACTCCATATAAAATTATTTATTTTATTGAAAAATAATGAAGTTTAAAAAAAAAAATAAGTTACACTATTTTTTCGTAATATATTGAGCTATGGATTTTATATGCTATATATAACTCAATATTTATATGTGTTGGTCAATAAAAAATCACATTATGATTTTTTTAATTAATGTTAAATTTAGAGATCACTAAGATTTTTAGACTCTTCAATTCATTGTGAATTTTTACTATCTTAATTAAGAGGCACATTTGAATAAGACTAAAAAGTCTAAAATTTTACTAATTTCATTGTCTATTTTTTTTTTTTTTTTTTTTGAGGGGGGGGGGGGGTGGATTTAAAAAGATTAAAAATAAACTTATAATTAACAAGCATTAAATCAATTATTAGGTTCAAGGACTAACTGTAGTCTAAAGATATTATAATTAAAATATGAATACATTATTAATATACAGTAAATAAAAATAACAGTATATTATTAGAAATATAGACCTAAAGATTGTCATTTTTTCCACCCCTCAAAAATGTATTTTTAAGCTATATATTCTTTTTTGTTAAAATCTTGTGAGATTTTAATGTTTAATAATTAAAATATAGATATTTATATTACTTTGTTTTGGAATATTAAATGTCATTTTAAATGTTCTGCCTTTATTAAAATAATTTAATCATGTTCTCCTCATTCTATACTTATAAAACTTAATATGCAATAATAAAGCCATGAATAATTATATTAGATTGTTATTTTGGCGGATTTCACAGTAGGGGTAAGTATATCTCCCCCCCACCCCCATTTTCTTCTAATTACAATTAAATATATAATATTGGGCTTTTTTTGCTTATGAAACAGTTTTAATGTATTGATATTTTTAGAAGAAAATCAGTTGTAATATTCCTAACAGTTACCTTGATATTTTTCTTATTATGAATAACTGGGGACTTCATTTAACAGCAACTTTAATAAAAAGTACACAAAAATAAATGCCAAGATGCTTGTCACATATTTATTTGACTACACGTTTTTTGTTAAGTATTTTTAGCTCACCGTTAAAAGAAATAATGTCAAAAGTATCATGCACTACTTTATTCATTTCAATGATTAGAATAGTGCAGACTTCTAATTATTTTTTAGTGAATAATTTTTGTTACAGGTTTGATAAGTGATACATGCAAGGGTACTACTACTTGATTATCCCGTCAACCAAATAACTATCATCAAATTATATGAGTAAATGCCAATAATAGATTATCCTAAATGCCACATTCACTTGATATTAAACATTGTAAACATGTTTCACATCATGAAGTGATTTTTAATTCGACTCTTTATTTATATTTTTATTAATATTTTACTAACTTAATTATTCTTTTGTTATTTAAAATAAAAATTACGTCAGTTTGTATAATTTTTCAGATAGCTAGTCGATTTGTATAATTTTGCAAAATTAATCGGCAGGATAACCAAATAGTACCCATGCAAATATTAAAAAATTTATAATTTTAGCATTAGTTCTAGGACATTTCACAAATAAAGATTTATTCAACAGATTTCAAGGACAAACAAAATATAAATTCAGATTGAATTACGCATGTTATTTTTCTAAAATGATGTATACTGTATTCTTTTTTTTAAGTATCTGGAAAAAAAAAAAAAGTGGTCTCTTCTGCTAATTTTTAAATAGATAGCATTTCTAGATTTGCAGAATGCTAGATTTGATAAACAATAAAATCATTTTAAAACATTGCAAGTGAAAATAATAATAATAAAAATTTAAATGATAATGTATTTGTTATTTTTAAATCAATGAAATATTTTTTAATTGAAAATAAAAGTGTGCATATGGTAAACTGTAAAATAGACTGAATGTAATTCTTCATATCACCATATTAATTATCAACATTTAATTTTAGGGCTTACTAATTTCAACTTTTTCTTTTCCACACACAACATTTCTTCTGAAATACAAATGCAAAAGATAAGTTCTTAAATCTTGGATTTAATACTGTACAGAATAATAATAATACTAAAAATTTTATACAGTTTTGATTTTTATTCAAAGTTTACCAAATTGATGGTAGACATTTGTTTTTATTTTTTTTAACTATAGATAAGAAAATTATTTTTATGTAAAATTTCAATTTTTCTGTTGCTTTCCACTGCATTATCTGGTGAAACTTTCTGATTTCTGAAATGAATATTCTTATATTTCAAACCTAAAGTAACCATTCGTCCCTGTTTACCAGGGATAATCCCCAATTTAAGATTTATGACTTGGAAAAAAAATGTCCCTGGATCTGCCCTCAGTTACATTTCTAGTTCAATAATTATCAAAAAAAATCACCCAACTTATTTATTGAAGAAAACACTAATTGTTTATTTTAATAACTTTTCTGAAGAAATGATGTGAAATATATATTTTTTTATTTTATAGGAAATAGTCTGCCATATTCTAAAAAAAAAAAAAAAAAAAAGTGTTGAATTTGTAATGTGCATTGTTTCTCATAGAATTTTGAATTCTGAATGAAATAACACCATCCGCAAGTTAACAGATCAATTTTTACTAAGTTGTCATTTTATGATATTTCATTAATGCAATGGCGAAAATTATATATTTTTCTTTCAGATAAAATAGGTTTTTACAGAGTAACAACTAATGGAAAATCAAGAAAATTTGGAAAGAACATTGTTCTGGCAATAGAAAGGAAGATACAATAAGCCCCCCTTCCCCCCCCCCAAAAAAAGTGTTTTTTTGTGGGGTTTTGGGGGGGAGTGGGGGGTGGATATTTTAACTCGAGAATGCAGAGAATTTAACTTTTTTTTAAATTAGATGGAGTGATATTGTTTGTTACGCGTTTATAATTTTTCGATCAAATAACATCATCTGCAAGTCAATACGATCATTCATTTCAAAGTTAGGATCGGTTTTTGGGAATCGTTTTGTCACATTTATTTTACATTTAAAACAGGTTCTTTCTCTTATACCAAATAATATCAAACTTATGAAATGTCTTCAAAATAAAATTAATCAGGATCATCAGTGTCTTCCTCAAGATCGTTAAAGCAGCCAAAATCTTTCTATTCATAATTTTGTATTC
Organism: Maratus speculifer; assembly: GCA_964019185.1. NCBI lineage: Eukaryota > Metazoa > Arthropoda > Arachnida > Araneae > Salticidae > Maratus > Maratus speculifer. The sequence goes on along the minus strand of CAXHSM010000070.1, from coordinate 49,451 downwards.
CAACTTAACTTTTGTAAACCAACTTAATTTTCAAAGAAATAACTGTATCGACTTGCGGATAGTGTATTAGACCCAAGAATTATGCAAGTTTAACCCCCCCCCCCCTTCCGAAACATGGTAAAAGTTTTTTATTTATTTATTTATTTTTTGGGTATGAGGGGGGGGGGGGGTTAGGATATTCATTTCTAGCATCAAAACAAAGTTTTCCCCAAATATTTATAAATAGCCATCAGTCTCTTTATTTACTTTAATTTTTGGTCTATTTTATTTGTACTAACATGTTAGACAAATGGCGCCCTGTCATGGTACACTCTGAAGTGACTACCTCATCTGTCTATATTTTGTAGGCATACTTTAGTATACTCAGTAAATATAAATAGCTATGAATTATTAGTACATAAAATATACATTTATATCCGAATAACTTTTACAGATCAGATATAAATTCTTTGACTTCAACAATTCTTAAAAATAATTGAATTTTCATAATTACTTGGTATCAGATGAGTACATAGTCATAATTTGACTAAATTACTCAGTACATAATGATCACTCATTTTGGCTTTACTGATTATATGGAACAATAACCATTATGAGGGCTCCGTCATAAAAAGAATATAAATACTATAAAAAACACCTCCCAAAACTAATATAATAAAAAGAAGAAATGTATTACAATTCCATAAAATGTTGCAGGGATGTAGTGGAGGATATACGCTGTATACCTTCTGGATTTTTTAAAGAAGCACCGTATACCCTCTGTTTGTCAAGAAAACTATAATATGCATACTCTAGGGTATATCCGTTACTTAGAACGCATATCTTCTGTGATTTTTATGACTACACCCCTGACTATAATGGTATATACAAAACAATCTAAAAAAAGCATATAAAAAAAGGATAAATTTAGCCTGAATATTTTAATTATCATAACTGTAAATAAGATAGTGAGAAACAGTAGCAAAAAACTCATTTTTCATTATTTTTCATTTTGCTAGGAAAAGGTTATTATTTTTATGGCACAACCAATTTCAAAATTTATATTGGCTGTTTGCAAATTTTGTTACAAATCACTAAATCACCATAATTCTATTTTCGTAACAAGTGTGTGACACATATTTGTTCATTTTCAATGCTTTATATCTATAATAATAGTATTAAAAAATTTCAAAATTCAGTATGGCAGAAACTTATGTATGTCTAACTGTATCTTAATTTTTAAATTTTAAAAGTTGTGTGCACTTGGAGGGAAGGGCGAGAGGCGAAAATTTCTGTGGGGTCAAAGAGAAATAGATATTTTAATGATTGTTTCAAAAAAGTTATATTAGGAGGAGGATATATCGCTCAGACCTAATAAATATCGCTTATTATCGAATGAAATATCGCTTTAGTTTAAATAGGGTAATTTCTTGGTCTGGTCAATAAGCAAGATATTTAGAAAAATATAAATTTGTATTTAAATTAGGAGGGAAAAAAACCGGCCTTCAAAACACTAAACTAGTAACGCAAAAGTAAGACTGGAATTCATTACTATGAAAACTAACACAGTAATTAAATACTGCAAATAAAAAGCAAGCTTAAAAAAAAAAAAAAAAAAAAAAACGTACATTTCTTATAATTAGCACTTATTATAGCGGAATCTCTTTTACAAGTGAAAATTTGGAACAATTCAATGCGTAACTTCAGCAATCCATGAGTTGATCATTATGAAACTGCTTTCTTACCACGGAGATTCTTCTTTTTTCATACGAAGAAAGTGTAAACAAATCTCATCGAATACACAAGCAGACCTGCGCATGAGAAGTTGCGCGGAGTTGATTGGCGCTATCGTGAAGTCCCGCCAAGCATTTTCTCGCCACATCGTACAGAGCAAGGCTAACTTATCATAATAACAAGGCTTGTCATTCCCTAAGTTTCCTTTGTCTGCAGTACAAGTGATCAAAATTCACGTTGTTAGCGCCCTCTGTCGCTCAAATATATTGTTCAGCAAGGCCACTTTATCATAATAATAGGCCTTACAATCAGAAAAAAGTGTATGGGAGAAAATGTCCGGATAGTTGCGAACTCATAAACCGACTTTATACCGTAAGTATCGCACCTGGTGCATATTACTAGTAATATTCTAATTGCATAGGAAAAATCAAACTATATTATTCACAATATTATACAAAATATTTTTCAAATTCCACTAAAATATATACGTAAAAAATACACTGAAAATGAAGAATTAAAAGTAAGAATTAATGGTACTTTATTAATGTAGAGTCATGGCCGTTATATATATATATATATATATATATATATATATATATATATATTTAAAGCTTAGCGTAATTTTCGGCTTCAGAAAGCATGATTTATTGCCAAATGATGTAAACAGTAATGAAAACAAACTTGTAAAATGTTTCGTTTGTCTTTTAAGAATTTATATGAATATTATTATTGTTTTTATGTACAATTTACTTATGTTTTTGCATAAAAATAGAAAATTGACTTTTTTATATGAAATATATTGTATAACTATTGCAAAACATTTCTTCTCTATGAGAACAGAAAATAGGATTCCAGAAAATATGTTGCCAAATTTCCTTTTCTCGCCAAGACCATTTTCTCTATTTGAGAAAGGTACTTTGAAAAAATATCTATTTAATATTATATAATGCAGTATTGGCTATTTTTCTGTAATATGTTCCGGTTTCGCATTTAAAGTTATCTGCAAATAAGCATTATTCTAGAACAATGCGATATTAAGTATACGGTTAAAAAATGAAATTAGTTTAGCGCCAATTATACTTGCTTAATGAGCCAATTGGCTGTAAGTTTAATTAAGAAAGAAGTGCCAAATAAAGATTTACACCACAAGCGTAGCACAAAACGAATTTATTTTTGAGGATAAACTTTGAGATGTGTTTAGTTTAAGTGATTTTAAATTTCTTATAACTTTCATTTTTTTAATGTTTATGATTTTTATCCGGTTTATACATATAGCTAACTATACAGGGAGACTAAAAAGAATTAAAATATAAGATCGGGGAATACTTTAAATTTTAGGTATGAGAACATGTTTTTAATCGAAAATATTGAGCGTAGCGTTTATTAGTCAGGTAGAAGAATGTATACGCACAACCAGACCGGCAGGCGGCAGCACAGACAATCATCTCATCGAGTTCACAGATGAAAATATAGGATTAGTTAAATCTCGGTTCCCATATTAAGACGCAATCGGTCTGCCAAATTATATCTCGGTGAAAACACCTAAAACCCTATTTTAGTGGTTAACTCATAAGTTTACCATTGTGCTTTCCTGCACCCAAAAGTATAAAATCATGGAAGTTTGGGAGTAGGAAAAAAATCGTAAACTTATGAGTCATCTGCTAAAATTGGGTTTTTTATTTTCTACACAGATTTTCCTTGGCAGACCGATTGCTTTGTAATATGCTAATCAAGATTTAACTAGTCCTAGATTTTCATCCATGACCTCGATAAGGTGATTGTCTATGCTCCTGCTTCCCGGTCTAAATGAAATTATATACAATTGTTGCTATAGACAGTGATACTTTTAGTACATTTTAATAGATATTATATTTATAGCATAATGAAATTGATATGTATTATTGGGATTCACAATAATACCTTCCCTACAATAAAAGGTTCATGTAACACTCGTATCCTTTTACAGAGCCACATATTATAAGCTTAATTTAAATTTGAGGTTTAAATTAAGCTTAATTTAAACTTCTATATGTCATATACACAACTTCTCAAAAGAATCCCATATAATGAACTTTAATTCTTGAGAATTGCTAAAAGAGTAATAAAAAATAAGTATATACTTATCATTTAATGCGCAAAATTTAATAAAATGGTGTTGAATTTTCAAATCTCTATCACTACAAATTTATTAATTCGTATATAAAACCTATTCTTGTATAAAAGTAAAACAAAATACCACAAAGGCATAATGACAGGATAAACTTTATTAAAATTAAGAAAAAACAATATGATTTTACTGTTGTTATAGGTACTGAGACATTTGTGTTCAAAATAAATACATTTTATGCCAAAAAAAAAAAAAAAAATAACTGCCGAACTTTCGAAAATTGGAAAAATAACAAATCTCATTTGAAAAATACAAGCTTACAGCATATCGAAAAGAAAATGGAAAAGCATATATAGAAAACAAGGCCCGGGTGGAAAACAAATTATAAAATTTATACATTTGTTATTACAACAGAGGGCGCTAACAACGGGAAAAATCACGAGGTTTCTGACCAAGTTTACTAGGGCCACGAAAACTTAGCGATTGCCAAGTCTATTATTATGAAAGTGGCCTTGATGACTAGTAGTACGCACCAGATGGCGCTACATACGAGACAAAATCAGTTAATATGTTGGCAGCTATAGAGACAATTTCAACAATAGATTTTCTCCTGAATGCGAGGCCTGATTATGATAAGGGGGCCTTGGTACAGAGTGGTGAGATATTTCGCTTTCCGGCGAGCAACTGGGTCAATACAAACCGAGAGAGTTTAGAGTGTGCTAGAGATGCACTATATACCATCAAAAAAGCTTTCAATATCAAATCAGATATCGTTCAAAGGCTAAATTCATTTAACTGGGTGAAGTTTTAAAAGCGATCCACAAGTGTTTGGGCCGAATTGTAACTTATTTAAATCAGTTTCAGGGTTGAATTTTTAGCTTCTCGATAAGACAACACATTTCATCTCTATCTTTTCTGAACTCTATGGTATGTTTTGAACCAATTTCTGGAGTTGTGACGTCACCACTGATGTGCTCTATTATACAGTAGAAGCTACATATTTTTAACAGTGCACTGTAAAAGTCGCAAAAGAATGGACCTTATGCACACAAGCTGAGTTCGAGGCTAAAATTCGCCTGCTGGCGGTGTTTAGCATAGCAGTCTATGGAGGACAAATTATTAATGCTTCTTTGTTAGAAATACCGCGATTTCGATTTTTTAAATCGATTTAATCGATACTACGGCCAACTCGATTTAATCGATACTTTAAAATTTTTAATCGATTTCTCTGAAGGTAATATAATTTTCATTTTCCTTCAAAGGTCGAAGATAAAATAGACGGATGTGCTAATTCCAAAATTTCAGTGTATTAGTTTCTAAGATAGAAGAATTAAAGAAACCTCAGAACCCCCCCCCCTCCCCTGCAAAATAGCGTTTTTTGTTGAGTGATGTACACCAAAAATTGATCAGGATCAATTTTTATTAGGTACCAGCTGAATCCGAATTTTGATGAAAACCCATGAAAGCGCGAGATACAGCTATTGCGAAATCATAAAAAATGCAACATATCAGCGCCACCTGTAGGGCAATTTACACTAAGAACTAAATAACACTAATCTATGTCAGAGATTTAATGAATCTGAATTTTGATGAAAATTCGTTCTTGAGATAGCGCTATTGCGTTAATCATGAATAATGCAGTATAGTAGCGCCACCTCTTAAGCGATTTCCACCAAAATATAATTAGCATCAAATAATATCAAGGACTAATTGAATCTAAATTTTTATGAAAGTTCGTGCATTAGTTCTTGAGAAAAAGCTAAAATGGAAACAGGGGCGTGCGAAAAGAGAACTGCGCCCGGTTCAAAGTTCCAATTTACCCCCCCCCCCCCTATTAACTTTTTCTAGTGATAGGCTAGAAGTGATGTTAGTAGTAAAAATTTGGCGCCCCCTGTATGATGCGGCGATGCGTATTAACTTAATTAATAAATTCACATACCTTAGTAGACTGTATCCTTTATTTTTAGTCATAGCGAAAGCGTTGCTTACTCTTAGCAAAAATCAAAACAACAACAAACTAAAAACACAGACGATTTTCGTTTCTATAGTTACACTTATGTGATGCCACATTTCAAAGATGAATTACAAATAACTCTAACATACACCCCGACATTGAAGGGTCAACTTCAATAAATTATACAGTACATAATATTAACATTACAAATGCTTAAGTAATATGATACAATACAACAATTTTTTTTAACAATGAAAAATACAATTATGAACATACAATAATAGGAAAACTAAATATAAAAAAACATAACAAAACCCTTTTTTTTTTTTTTTTTTTTTTTTTACATTTCGTAATTAATTTTCCGAGACTTGTTGTGGCAATAACGCAATTTTTGAACTATTTCTTTTAAGTATTCCCCTAGCGGTTTTAACTTCGACGACCCTAATCTTACCATCTGCACCAGGGAAAATATTTATAATGCGTCCTAGTAAGTATTTATTTGTAGGGAGGTCATCTTCCTTTATCAACACTAGGGTTCCTATGTTAACATTATTTTATTCAAATTGCCACTTGGAGCGTTGTTGGAGCGTATTTAAATATTCTTTATTCCAACGATTCCATATCAATTGAATGTATTTTGAAATTCTATGCCATCTAGATAGTCTATTTTCGTTAACATTAATTAATTCTGGTTCAACGATGGCTGTCATAGGCCTTCCGATTAAGAAATGGCCTGGTGTTAAGGCCTCCAAATCATTCACGTCTGAAGACAATGGAGTGATTGGCCGTGAATTTAATATAGACTCTATTTGAGCAATTACAGTTAATAATTCTTCGAACGTTAGCCTTGCATTACCTACCGTTCGCTTTAGATGATATTTTACCGATTTTATTCCTGCCTCCCACAACCCGCCAAAATTAGGTGCTCTGGGTGGAATAAATTTCCAAATAATATTCTCGTGTGACAAATAATTCGCTAACTTCTCCTCAGGATGTCTTAGTAAATTATGGAGTCTCTGTAACTCGGCGTTAGCACCAACAAAATTTTTTGCATTATCTGAAAAGATTACTGCGCACCTTCCGCGCCTAGCAATGAACCTTTTTAAGGTGGCAATGAATGCATCTGCAGTCAATTCTGACACTAGTTCGAGATGCACTGCTTTAGTTACAAAGCAAACAAAGATTGCCAAATACACCTTATTAAGAATTCCCTTTCTCTGTCCCTTATATTTTATGAAAAAGGGGCCATCAAAATCTGTTCCCACGTAATTAAATGGTGCGCTAGGACGTACTCTCTCAGTGGGTAGGGAACCCCTGATTTGTTGTATGGTTATGGGGTTGCTTTTACTACAAGTTACACACTCATGCGTTATTTTTCTAGCTAAATTTCTTCCCCGTAGAGGCCAGTATTTTTGCCTCAAGTGGCATAACAATGCTTGTGCACCTATATGAAGATATTTTTTATGATAGTAAATTGCAATTAGGCTACACAATTTACCCTTAGCTGGCAGAATATATTGATGTTTTTGAGCAAACCTTAGGTCTGCGTTATCTAAACGCCCTCCTACTCTTAGCACCTTATCGGCATCTAAAAAGGGGTTTAACAATCGCAATTTACTTTTCTTAGAAATTTGCTTACCTTCTAACAATGCAGTATATTCTGCCTTAAATTCAAGTTTTTGGATTTCCCGAATTAAAAATATTTCTACTCGTGATAATTCTTCCATACTTACGAGTCCCTTTCTTTTTTCATCTAATTTTCTTGTGTTATCTAAGAACCTGAAAATATAACTTAAAACACGTAATATTTTAGTATAATTATTGCTGATACTTAAAATTTCATTTGCAAATTCACTAGAATTTAAACTTAATAATGCTGTACTGTTTTTCAATTTTAATTCTGATGAAAAGTCTATATTGTTTTTTATTGTTCTAAATCAATGCTGTGTTTGGATTCACTGTCTCTTTCTCTCAAGAAGAGAGGGCCATGCCACCAAAGTTCATAATCAATTAATTTGTCAAAGGATAGTCCTCGAAACACAAGGTCTGCTGGGTGTTTGATGGTATTTACAGCATTCATTGGGTACATTAATTGAGTAGTATAGGCAAATCCTGGAGAAGCAGAATCAGCTTTGAAAAGAGCAGAAATTGAACCTTCTATATCAACCTGTGGCTCCCCAGAATTTTGCAACTGTCTTGTTAAGGGTGTCTTGAGATTCGAATCCATTGGTGATGGTGCTTTTGGATTCGGAGGGGTCGGTACTTTGAATTCAGGTTGAGAATTTTTCGGAGAAGATATCACAGGCGAATGCGAAATTTTGTCGGCTTGAATGCATACTGGAGATTTTTTACTAATATTGCCTTTATTTTGAAAATCGTTGGTTTGAATATGTTGATTTTTTTTTCCGTGAGCGATCATTTTCTTAGGCGTGATAATTTCAGTATTCTTCCCAGAATCAATCTTCGATACAACTGCTGCTTGTAGGATGTTTGTATTGAGAAGATTATGTAATTCATGCTGTTTACTTGCATCACCCACTGTATAATTATCAAAAGGCTCAACCTTACCATCAATAAACATTTTATTATCATCAACCTGATGTTGAACTGGTGCTTCTCTTTGTATTTCACCGGAATTTGAATTCAGATACTTATGGTCAATTTTCTTTTCATTTAAAACAAAGGAATAAATATTCTGTTCATTTCGTTCTAAAGATAATATGATTTCCGCTTCAGTATTTGTTTGTGGTAATGAACTATTCACGTTCATATTTTGAAACTTATCAATAGTTTTCTTGTTATTTGATTCAAATGAATAGAGACTTTTTCCATTTCGATCTATAGATTGAGCAATTTTCTTTTCATGATTTGTTTGCAACAGCAAACTACCCATTTCAGAATTTTCCACAATTACTTCTTCATCATCTCTTCTATCTCTTCTAGTATGTGTACGCAGGAAATGTTCCTTACAATACTGCTCTTCTTTAATTTTTATTGGGTTTTTATCATGAACCGCTTCAATTTCCCAAAATTTTTGCATAGTGTTGGATACATCATCCACAGATCGAACAAGACCACAATAATTATTAAAATTTTGTTGCGGAATAGACGTAGAACCACTGGCAACATAGCCAAAAACAGTTTCTTGAAAAACCAAATTTTGCATATTTATTTTATTTTGTCCGATTAATTTAAAAAATACTTCGTTTGATAATAAAACATGTATTGGACCTGGTTTATCAAATTGTGGATCAGCTAACTGAAAAGTTTGTAAATGCTTAATAGGCATGATGTTTAGATATGTAGCTGGTGTTATGCGCGTAATTTTAGGAACAACAAAAAATTGCAATGTTTCATTAAAACTCCTGTTTTTATTTGCTATGGTTGTTATAATACTTTCCTTTATATTCATAACTGAACCATTTAGCCCTGAAACTGATGCGTTTATTTTCCTTCCTTTCAAGAACAATAACTCAGAACATTCCTTCGTTATAAAGTTATTTTGCGATCCTGAATCTAACAATGCTCTAAGAGGAACTAATTCTCGTCTAGCATTTTGTACATATATTATCGCAGTTGAAAGCAGTACTTGTTTACTAGAAGAGGACATCATACTCATTACAGTATTGTTAATAGTTGAATGCGTGTTATCAAATGAATGTGTATTTTCACCCAAAGCGGTAACAGACATCGGATTATTTGTGTAACTATGAGGAGTAAATGCGTTTGCGGTTGGCGATAGATTACTACTAATAGTATTCTCATCTTGAATTGCTATTGTCTGATTAGTATCAATATTTTCCTCACCGCGTTCCAGGTGGATCAATGTGTGATGCCGTTTGTTGCATTTTCTGCACGTGCTTGAACTTTTGCACTGGCTAATGTTATGAACTGATGATAAACAGTTGAAGCATAATTTTTTCATTTTAACAATATTAAATCTTTTTTTTGCTGGTAAATTTAAGAATTGGGAACATCTCATTAAAATGTGATTGCCTTTACACATTGAACAAATGTGTGGACTTTCTGCTAACAAAGTCAATGACTTAGAATTAAATGAACGTTTCTGATCCTTACTGAAAGGTTTAACAGACGTGACTGTATGAATATTTTCCAAATATTGAGATCGTTTTTCTAAAAATAAAAGTAATTCATCTAACTTCGGAACTTCTTTTGAACTTATCGTCATTTCATAATTTTTTCGGGTATCTCTATCTAACTTTTGGAGAATGATGTTCAATATTAAAACATCTGAAAGATTATTTCTATTATAATTCAAAATCTTCAAGGCGCGAATGCTTTTTTTTACATTATCGACTAGATTTCGAAGATCTTTAGCGGAAGGCTGTGTAAGTTTATCTGCGTTTAAGAGTGAATTGATGTGTATTTCTGTTACTATTCTATCATTTTCATATCTGTCTTTTAATGCTTGAAATAAAGATGAAAAAGTGTCTTCTGTGCTAATCAAAGCTCTTGCATCACTTATTAATGCCGCTGATAAATAATGCAACTTTTGCGCATCTGATAGTTGCTCATTTGAAGTTATTAAGTTATTAAATTGTAATTTAAATAGACCCCATTCTTCTGGTTTTCCGGAGAATTTCGGAAGAGATATATCGGGTAATTTAATATTTATCGCGTTGTTTATTTGAGTAGAATTTGGTTGAATTTCATTGGAAACCTTACTTTGTTCTAAATGTTTAAGTTGCTTTTTAATTTGAAATTTGGCCTTTATAATTTTTTCCTGGTATTCTTCGCTAGCGTTAATGTCAATTTCATATTCTTTTTCTAAACTAATACCAGATTCTATTTCTTCATTTAGGTTTTTTAGAGTTTGTTCTCTGTCATTTAATTGTTCCGAAATTTCTAAATAACTATTAATATCACTATTTTTATCTTTTATTAATGTTTCTAATTTACTAATTAATTTCGTAACTGAAGTGCGTAATGTTGCACGCTTCTTTTTTAATTTTTCAATGTTTTCCATGTTCAAAAACTTATAGTAAGAGCAAAAGGAATAATAAATAATTCATTACCTTGATTGCTGCGGCAGACGATTTTCTTTCTTTCTTTTTTTTTCACCAGTCCAGCTTGTAAAATAATGTTCTAATAAAATTCAAGGATGAAAACAATTCATTATTTTCGAACTTTTCTTTTCGAAGTGAAGGAAAAAATATATATAGACTCCGGGAGACGTGACCAGATGTATGATGCGGCGATGCGTATTAACTTAATTAATAAACTCACATACTTTAGTAGACTGTATCCTTTATTTTTAGTCATAGCGAAAGCGTTGCTTACTCTTAGCAAAAATCAAAACAACAACAAACTAAAAACACAGACGATTTTCGTTTCTATAGTTACACTTATGTGATGCCACATTTCAAAGATGAATTACAAATAACTCTAACACCCCCTAAATTTCCGTGCTCGGAACGACCGCTTCCTTCCCCCCCTCCCTTTCACATGGCGCTGAGTGAAAATTGTGAAAAATTCAGTATAGCAGCGCCATCTGAGAAGCTATATACATCAAAATGCAAAAAACATCAATTCATATCAAGGACTAACTGGATCTAAAATGTAATGAAAATCCGTTCATTCGTTATTCAGATATAGCTGTTGCGCAAATCGCAAAAAATGCAGCATAGCAGCGCCACCTGTTAGGCTATATACACCAAAAATTAATTAGATTCAGTTTATATCAAGGTCAAACTAAATCTAAAGTTTTGTGGAATTCCGTGCATTTGTTCTTGAGATAGAACGGTTAGAATTTTTTGTCGTATACAGACTCACAGAGTGACAGACACACACACAGACAGATATTTCTTAAAAATCATAAAATCGTGTTAAAGACCTTCTAAAATATATAAATCCATCGAAAACGGGAAGTCAAAATTTTTCACGAATCTAATACTCTCTTCTTGTAAAGTTACAAAAGAAAGTAAAAATGTAAAATCGATTCTGCCCGTAAGATCGGTCTTTAGATTCGATTTCGATCTTTAGATTCGATGTCGATCTTTAGATTCGATTTCGATCTTTAGATTCGATTTCGATTTTTTTTTTTTTTTTTTTTCTAAGCTAAATTAGTGTTGAATGCAGGTATGTTTCTGCGACTCCGGAGGAAGGCATCATGTTTTACAGCTCTGTAAGAGAGGGGGAATCGCAATTTGTGCATTAAAAATCATACAATCCCATAACTTCTGGGGGGGGGGGTAATTCCCTGCGGGCCACCCCATTAATTCGACACTAGGTTAAATCGTTATATTTTTGTTTAGAAGTCCAATTATTTGAAGTATTAGTTTTTTATTTTTTATTTTTCACGCTCGTCTTTTCTAATCCTCCCCCCCCTTCCGCGTCAGTTTTAACTTACAGGGCCGTTCGAAATATGCATACAGTTTTAAAAATGTCCAATTCTCGGTCTATTTTATTTTAGATCCACATTTTAAATCCTTGACAAAAGATAAATAAAGAGTCGCCCTTTCGCCCGTTTGGGGTTTATCTGCGCCCCGCCGGGGGCCATATTTTTTTGTTTCTTCAAAAGAAACAAAAAAATTTTGAGGGGGGGCTTGCAGCCTCCCCCAATATACACCTTAAAATTTCGCTCATTTAATTCTCTACCATTTTTAACATAAAAGTTTAAGCTACATGGCACCCCCAGAGCTGTGGATCCCTTCTCCCCCTGTCGATCACTCACCTAATTTTGCTTATTTCTTCAATTCATTTCAATCTTTAAAATGCTATAACTTTGCTTCTATAGGAGTTACGGTGATGAGAAAAATTGTAGTATAGCTAACCATTTCTCGCCGTTTTTTTTGCTATTCCAGTTTCCCCTTTTCCCTATAGGACCTTTTTGGGAGGGGGGGGGCAGAGGGTGTTTTTTCATTTATTGATACAATATGTCTATTGAAAGCTTATTCTTCATATATTACAAATCTAGCATAAGAAATTTTCTCCCATCATTTCAGGTCATGTTACGGACCCATAATGTGTTAAAATTTTAATTTTTCATTCTTCGAAAGCACAAAAAAAAAAAAAAAAAAAAAAAAAAAAAATTGATACATATCAGCGAAACTGGGGTTCAAACCCGCAATCGTTTGATTGCACACGTAATCCCTAAGCTTATTGGCCACCGAGTATTCAGCAGCGCTGTTATTTCTTTAGATTGTCATCTTTAAATTCGTAATATCTTTTGAATGGAATGTCCGATTTGAATAATTCAAAAAGTAATCCACAGACATTGTAACAGGCATTAATACAAAATGATTCATTTGGATAAGGATTAAGGTATGGATAGTACGTTCTAATTTTGGTTGGTGTATTTATCGTGTTTTAAAATGTAAGAAAGTATGTTATAGTGAGTTAACTACAATAGCTGGACATATGGTATCGCGCGGTTTTTTTTATAGATATTATTATGTTCTTTAATATTATAGAACCTTTTTTTATTCATTTAAAAGTATTTCCTGACAATTCAAAATTATATATCCTAACGATTCAAAAAATACACACGTAATTGTTCAAGGTTTCACTTCTATCAGCACTCTCAGAGTGCCACTATTTTTTTTTATGTTCGCCCGTCCTACCGCCCCCCCCCCTTCCCCACCAATCTTAACTTACAGGTTCGTTCAAATTATGACTGCGATTTAAAAAAAGTCTAATCCTCGTTCTATTTTGTTATAAATCCATATTTTGAAACCTCAACAAAAGATACATTTAGGCCGGGGTCGCCCTTCTGTCCGTTTGGGATTTACCTTGCCCCCCCCTGGGTGGGGGCATATTTTTTGTTTCTTCCACGCCATCTCATGTAACATATCGTTATAAAGTTTTTATCTCCTCGTTTTTCCCTGTTACTACCCCTCTCTCCACCTAATTACATGCTCTTGGTACTTTTTATAGTTTCAAAGAGTGCATCTTCCCCGCGGGCCACCCCATGAATTCAACACTAAATTAAACACTATATTTTTGTTTAGAAGCTCAGTAATTTGGGTTATTAGTTAATTATGTTTTTTTTTCAAGTTCGTCTGTTCTAATCCCTCGCCCCCACCCCCCACCCCCTTCCTCGCCAATCTTTACTAAATGGGCCGTTCAAAGTATGCATGCAATTTTTTAAATGTCCAATTCTCGTTCTATTTTATTGTAAATCCTCATTTTGAAACTTCGACAAAAAATACATTTGAGCTATTGTCGCCCTTCCGTCAAGAGTGGGGTTTACCTGCCCCCTTGGGATTGGGGCATATTTTTTGTTTTTCCAAACTATCTCGTGTAACATTTGGTTGTCATTAGGAAAAAAAAGTTTTTTTTTTGTCTATACTCCTCGTTCCCCATCCTAGTTACACGCTCTTGGCACTCTTTATCCTCGGTTTAATGACAAGTTACTCAGTGTTGTTATTAGTTGAGTTATGTCACTCAAATTTGTTAAAGTTTTTGTGTAAGTGACAACCATACGTGACAATCATTTTAAAATTTAAAATTCTTATTATCCGACTCTAAAATCTGTAATAGCTTAATTCTATGCCTCCCTAAATGGTGATGGGGGTGGGAGGCGGTAATTAAGGTCCTGCTGATTGTCTAAGTTTTGGAATTAGTAATTTGGATCTTCTCTGTGTGAACCTGAATATCGAAATATCGATTCTAGTATCGATTCTACAACTGAGAAATCGATTCTTATTATGATCGATGTTGTTTTATACGATATCGATTTTAATCGATTCTCAAAATTTCTAGAATCGCCCATCACTAGCATATACTTAATATATTATAATATAAATTCAAAATTGTTGTTCTGCTTGCAAGAAAATTCTTTAAATTTGTAAATTTTCTGTTAAAATGTATCCTGAAAGGCTGAAATCGTCTGTTAGCGATGTTTGCGCATGTACATTCATGTATTCTGGCGGTGCAGTGACTAGAATAACAGGTTAGCATACCGCCAGCTCTGGCGTGTGACGTCACGTGCATAAGGTCCATTGACCCTTTTGCTGCATCGTCATTTCGCGCGTCATTGTCACTTCATGGAGCATTCTCATGGGTCGAAAGAGAGATATTCTATAAAAGCCAGGGAGAGACGATGCAGCAAAAGGGTCAAATTTTTTAGTGTGTGAGTGTGTACCGCGCGCGAAATTTTAAAATGGTGGGCCAAAAACGCAGTTCAGTGAAATGCAATCACGACGTCACAAAAGGTGGCTGGCCGCTATCTGTGATTGGTAAAAACAGGGCTCAAAGTGACGCACCCATCGTTTTGTACCAATCGCTGGACGTCATTCAGCCACCTTTTGTGACGTCATGAAGGGAATGAGCAAGCCCGATATCCAGTGTTGCCTTGAAAATATCTCTGTTTTGACCAATGAGAAGGCTCCATAATACAACAAAGTAATCGTTTCCTATATAAGTGACGGAGTGACGATGCAGCAAAAGGGTCAGTTTTTTTACAGTGATCACTGTTAATCACTGTTAAAAATTTGAAACTTTTGGTGCATCGTCACTCCACCACTTTAAAAGAAAACGACTACTTCACTGTATAAGGAAAGGGCAGCTGACGTCACTGTGGGCTCTTATTAGTGTGGGCAAGCTGTTTTCGCCCGTGCTTCGTTTTATAGCACCGACTCTACACATGAACTCAGGCATTCTGATTGGTCTGCAAATTGTATTATGGTTGTCTGCTTGCTATGATTGGGCTACGTCGTCAAGATGATTCCTACAATGATCGCTATGAAAAAATGTAGCGGTAGACTAGTTGGCAGAAGTGTTTGTTTGTAAACATGCCCTTTCCTTAAAGTAATCGTTATTGTCTTTAAAAGCCGATCCAGTGGCGTGGTCGGTAGCGTCAGCTCCTCCCACGCCGCTGGACCCTGGTTCGAATCCAGCTAGCGGCATGGATGTCTGTGTTGTCCCTGTGATGTGTATTAAATGTATGTACTGTATTTCCTGTAATAATAAAGTGTTCTGTATTAGTTTCTGTGTATTATGGATCATTCGAGGTAACAGCCACTGTAGCTACAGACCTCAAAACATTGTAAACTCAAACTCAAACTCAAAAACTATTGTCTTTAAAACATCCATTAAAAAATCAAATAAAATAATCAGTAACTTTCATTTAAATAATTATTTCACAATTATAAAATTTAAATGAGTAGACGTTTTATAATAAATTCTGTGGTGCTACTTACGTTTTTCTATGAAAAATGTATACCTGGAACTATAAATTGTGCAACAACTTATTATAAATTTTTGTCAACACCATGCTTGGTTGGTTGGTTGGTTGGTGGGCAAGTACTGAGACGTATGCTACTACCCGTTAGGGAGGCTTTTGTCTCGAAACTCCAGGGACAACACCATGCTACAATTATTTAAAATTTTGTGAGGCTCTGCAGTCTACAAGCTACGCTCACCAACACTCAAATAGTCTGACGATAATAGGAAAAGGTTTAAACAAGAATCAAAAATACAATGCATTTTTAAAGTAATAAGGATAAAAGAAAATATTCACTATAATAAAGTAATAAACGGATGTTTCAGACAAAATATAGGTTACAACATTATAAAAATACAACACGAACAGAGAATGAAATGTAAATTTTTTACTGCATATTAAAACTTAACAAGATTTTGGAGAGTAATTGGAAAACCTTCAACAGGATTTGGATGCCCCTGAAAATCAGGGGCCCTGGGCCTGTGCACCGAATGCCCTGCCGTAAATCTGACACTGATTTTAATTGGTCAAAATAGAGATATTCTATAAAAGCGGTGGAGTGGCGATGCAGCAAAAGTTTCAAATTTTTAACATTGTAGGGGAGCGTCGCTTTGCTCCTTTATCCGAGAAAAAATCGAAGCGGCAGTTTTGAAGTGAATGTTATTCTGTTTTCATTTTTAAAAAGCCATCCAAATTAAATCAAGGTATTTTGATGACTTTTAATAAAATGTGAGTGACAGATTTCGATGTTAAGCTGTAAAAAATTTTAAATAATGTGGCAAGTACATTTTTAGTTATTGGAAATTAAAAACGAAATTTGTATTTTTTTTCCCTGTGTTACTTTTAAAATCTAAAATAAAACAAATTTTCACACACTGCTCAAGAAAAATTTAATAACTTTTTTAGAACACTAAAAACTTTTAAAAAGTTTTCTATAATAGAAAATAATTTTAAAAATCAATATCAGGAATAAACAGAACAAAAAATAAATGAAAAATTTTGCAGTATTTAGAATAAGTTATTTTATTTATACTACGCTGTCTATCAAAAATAAAAATTTAATATTACATAAGAAAAATTTTTAGGAAAATTTTTTGTTATTATTATAAAATTCAGTTTTTATTTAGATGGAGTCTGATAAAACATATCATTTTAATTTTTACTAATCTGCTTTAAATAAATAAATCATTACGCCATCTCATAAATGGCAGCTTCTCATTATGAATATGTTGGTATTTCTATAAAGACTATATTTTCCAAACAAGAAAAGCTAAAAATCTCCTCTCTAAATAATTTGGATTAATTAATATAAATATAAATATTGAATACTGTTTGTAATTATGGTATGACTGGTTACTTGCATAGTTGCAATTTCATTGTATGTTGGCTTTGTTTTAATTATTTTTTTAATTATTGTATTTCATTAAGTGTCGTAAGTGTAATCTTATTTTAGCTTACCCTTTTGTTTCATAATCACTACTTCTAATAATAACGGATTTTTAAAATTTTCTACTATCTTTCGATTTTCTAAGTTACTGAACTGATATTAAATGATTAAAAAAGTTTTAAAAAATCCCAATAATCAGGATTTTTACTCTTTTTTAACTTGGTTCATATAGTTAAAGCTGGAATTTTTAAATTGATTTTACCCTCACTTCTTGATAAGCTAAAGGTTATAAAAATTATGCAAACAGTTACGTTTTCGATGAAATATAATATTTTAATATTTTAAGAATTTAATTATAAATCAACAATTCCTTTTTCTAAGATGGATCCAGATGATAAATTCCTAATTATTGTTTATGGTTAAAATGAATAAGAGTTATAACAAGAATGTAATTAATTATGTGCCAAATCATGCATACTAAATAAGCCAATTAAGGGTGTATTTCGATTCAAACTGCTTATTTTCCGATTTATTTTTTAATTCACTTTTGCTCTCAAACTCACCAAACTCGCAGATTCTCATATTTAGAAACTACTCAAGGTGCAGTGACTGTCGATTCTTTGATAAATGCAGAAAATATTGCAAAAAAGAAAAGAAAAGAAAAAAAAAACTGCATTTTGAACAGATTTTTCCGAAGCGGAAGATTTGGGAACGAAAAAAAGTGTCATACTGAGAAGATAATTGTTCATAAATCAAATTCTAATGAATGGAGTATAAAATGATATCATACGGCACCCTGTACGTCTCTTCAAAAATCCCCTCAGCAAGTTTCATATTTCTACTTTTAAAAATGTATCTGAAATTGTATAGGAAAATTTCGAGCTGTTGAAGGTGGAAAAGATTTTTTTCGAATACACCCTTAACTGTGAAACTGCAACAATAAAATATTTTAAATATTAAAATATAAATAAGAAAATACAAGTAAAATATAAAGAGTGTAATATACATTCTTTTTAAATGCACTTTTATCAATAATTATTAAAATAATTATTTTATGGTTATACGTTTCAAAAAATAATTTAGAAATCTTGAATAGATAATTTAAATTATGCTTGTTTCCCCTGTTGCATATGTTTAAAAAGAAACAGAGACAAAATTGGGATTTTTAAAATAAATGGACTAATTCATGTTTTTCTAATCATAAATCAAACGAAGGCAATTTTCATAATCGGGGTCTACGCCAAATTAACACAGTGTAATGGACTGGAATAACAGTCATAAAATTAGGCATGATTGTTAAGTTAAACATTATAGCAATTTGGTGCAATATTTATAACTCAACTCAAACCTTTTATTTATTAAACTAGACGCCCTGGCGACCAGTTTGGTCTCTATGTCTTAAGATTTGGTCATTGAGTTTTTCTGTAAAAGGCCTTTAATGATGTCTACTCTTACATTAAACCAAAATATCGTTCATTTAATGCCAAAAAAAGCTCGCTAAAAAATCAGAAGAGGATATTGAACTGTTCCCCATTTGTAAGGCGTTCCAAAAATCTTTTTTTGGTACTACTTTGTTATCCCGTCGAGTAAAAAACATCGCCAAATTATAAGATTAAATCTATATTATAAAGGCCAAACGTATCTGTGCGTAACGCATACGTCATTTTGCGCATGGCAACACTTTCAAATTTTAAATGAATTTCGGTATTGCAATTTTTGCTATTAAAAGTTTTTAAACTTCTTAATGTAGAAACATTTTCAATTTTTACACCATCGTGTAGGAAAATAAATGTATTTTAAAATGAAATTTGTTTGAAAGCTGTATCTTAATTTATTTTTGAAATATTAATTTTTTTGTAGCTTTTACTACCTTTTTTCTAATCGTGGCAACAGGAGTACTCCATATTTAAAGAAAAAGAAAACAAGTTGAATGTAGATTCTGCCGTTGCAGAATTTAGTTTCGCCTCCGATTAGGAAAAAAAAAAAACACACCGATAGAGGTTTTTTAGAAGGTCGATCCCGTTTAAAATGCAATGAACTAACTTCATTTTTCTTGTGATCAATATAATAGCAAACAGAACGGCGTGAAATACCCAACTGATTAGCAACTTCTTTCTGAGACATTGGACTTGCGGAATAAAAAAGAGATACACTTTGACGTGCTGCTACTTCATTGACTAGATTCATCAAAAATGGATTTTTTCTTTAGTTGAAACGCTTTTTTATAGACTCTGAGAAAAAGGAAATACATTTTAACAATAAAACGAGAGGAATCCCATCGAATTTGACGAATGAAATGTTTAAAAGACCCAATCGATTTGGTTAAAATAAAAAAAAAGTAATTACATTATTGAATCAAATTATAATAAATATATTTCCAAACTTAATGTCAAGTTTGCCAGCTACAATTTTGAATGCAAATATTCGCACATTTTCAGTTAAAATTGTAATCTGAGTGCCGGCGAAATCCAGAAATTTTATTTTATATGCACTCACAAAAAAATAGTTTTATTTAAAAAAAAAAAAAAAAAAACTAATTTCCTTTTTACTGTGACATTATTTTCACTAACTGAAGTCATCTGAAAGTAAAATCTCAAGCTCAGTGTCCATAATGAAAAGAAATATTGAAATGTAATATCGTTATGAGTAAAAATGCGATGTTTTAAATAGTGACATCATTTTCTCTTCAAATATTTTTTTTTTAAGTTACTGTTATTAGTAATATGAAAAAGGCATCCGTAATAATACTGTAATTCCCATTTATCTGGTTGCTAATGACATCATTTTCCTCATTTAAAATTTTTCTTATTTTGCTTTAGACGTTAATTTTTATCATAAATTACTTTCTGTTATTTTATTTACATTATTAATATTATTTCTCAGTAAATATTTTTTTACCTCAATTAGTGCATAATTATACGCAATCATTTTGGAAAATAAATTTTTATTATCGAATTGCAACCGTTTTGAACAAATATCGTAAAAAAACATTTAAAATTAAAAATAAAATATAAAAATGGAAATAAATTAAAAAATAGCTAAAATGGGCACAACTACAAATAAATAGCTTTCATTTAAAAAAATAATTATCAAAATCGGTTGAGTAGAAAATTTAGGGCTGATGACACGACATTTTTTAGCTTGTCTGAAAGAAATAGCATCGGAGGCTAAAAGGGAAAAAATTGACTGCTGTATCTTTATGTTGCCATTTTCTCACTTAAGGGAAAAATAGAAATTTAAATATCTTCTGTTATAAAACCCCGGTGAATTTTGACTTCATTTACTTACACGTAAAAGAATATCAACAGTTTAATATCTATTTCAGCTAATAGCAATGAGACTTCAAGTTTTTAATCAAAATTATCAAATTAAAATGCCATTTTTTAAAAACGTGAATACAGATGTGAAATGTACGTTTGTAAATTTTGATATGGTGAAAATGGTGCCGGGTTTAGACTTCACGGGAAAAAAAATTCTATGATTGAGTCAATGTTGAATAAATTTTGCTCTTTATCATTTTGGAATACTAGTATAAGAACCTTAATTGATAACTTTATCATAATAACATATCTTTATTATTTTTTACTGCTTACATATTACGATTAAAGTTTTATTTTAACAATTTCTACAACTGCGTTTTAAAGAAATAGTATTTTGTTAATTGTAATAGTTACGTTTCATATGAACGTTACTAAACTAATAATTAATAACAGTACAACATAAATTAATAAACGACGCTCTCATACACGATCACATAATATATAATAAAACGGATCCAAGTTACAAGATTAGCCGATATATATACAGTTAAGGTTACAGATAATAACAGTTACGTTATAATATCATGACATCCTCCTTTTTTTTATAAAAAAGAAACAGTTTTTTCTTTTACAAGTCAAGTTTAACAGGTTTTTTAACAGTCCTGCCGTAACGGGTTTTTACACCAGTATCAGTTTGGCGCACAGGAGTTTCGATCTTCGGAGCAGGAGAGGACGTCAGTTTTGGCGACAGATTTGAAGAAGGAGCAGCACTTACTGGACTAGCGTCATTGGGTGTTTTTGGTGCTGCTTCACATTGGCCATGTATAGGATCAGAATTATCTGTTTCTTCAAGTATAGGATCGGAGCTATTTGGCACTTCCGGTTTCTCAGGATTAACATTTGGACGGAGAAACCAAGTGTTCCTTCTATATGTTGCACCATCTGGCGTCTTGATAATAAAAGATCTTGGTCCTTGAGCTGGAGAAATTACATCAGCAGGACTCCACTTTCTGTGACCTTTCCGAAACCATACTTTCTGACCAACAGAAATTGGCTTTTTTGCTTTTGAACCTCTATCTCTATACTCTTTCTCTTTTACTCTTTTTTCTTTAAGGTTAGAAGAGACATTCTTTATGATAGCTGGTTTTAACAATCTTGAGCTTGCTGGCAAAATTCCTCTTATTCTTCTTCCCATAAGACGCTGTGCAGGGGATCCTAACACTCCTCTAGGTGTATTTCTGTTATTTAACAATGCTAAATATAAGTCAGAACCATCTGCAGCACATTTAGCAATCAATTGTTTAGCTTCTTGAACATAACGTTCGGCTAGACCATTGGATCTTTTATGTTCAGGACTTGATACTTGCAGATTTATGTTCCACTGTTTAGCAAAATACTTCAATTCTTTAGAAATCAGCTGAGGAACCGGATCTGTGCATAAAGTTTCAGGAATACCATGCGTTGCAAACCAACATTTAAATGCTTGTATAACTGTACTAGATGATAAGTTGCTCAGTACACAAAAATCAAAATAACCCGAATAGCTGTCTGCAACAAGCAAGTAATTCTTTTTATTCAAATGGAAAATATCTGTGCCAACTATTTGCCAAGGTCTTTCTGGTACTTCATTCAAAATTAACGGTTCTTCGGGATTATCTCTTTGACGTCGTTGACAAACTTTACACTGCTTAACATATGAAATAACATCTTTATTCATGCCTACCCAATACACATTTTCTCTAGCTATACTGAGTGAATGTTGTATTCCTTGATGACCAAGATGAATAGCTTTCAAAGTAGGTTCTTTGAGCTTTGACGGGATGACTATTCGGTCACCTCTAAACAGGATATCTTCATAAATGGCAAACTCATCTCGAAAAGTCCAATACTTTCTCAGACTCTCAGGAACTTTATTTAATTCTTCTGGCCAACCATCTTGAATCATCTTAATCAGCAGGCTTAATTCTTCATCATCTTTCAGTGCTTGAATCAGTTCAGTTGTTTTAGATTCTGTCATTGGAACAATTACATGAATTTCCATCTGTAATTCAGGCATTTCTAAATTAGAATTCAGATTACAATCTCGACTCAAAGTATCAGCTATAAACATTTCAGTTCCCTTTTTATGAATAATTTCAGGACGATAAGGCATAATGTCCAACATGATTCTTTGCAGACGAGGAGGAGCTAAATGTAATGGCTTTTTTGAAATTGAAATTAATGGTTTGTGGTCTGTTTCCACAGTTAATTTTCTGCAACCCCAAACGTATTGATGAAAACGTAAACATCCAAATTTGATTGCAAACGCTTCTTTTTCTATTTGTGAATAATTCTGCTGCGTCTTATCTAATGCTTTTGCTGCATAAGCTACAGGACGCCCTTCTTGCATAATTACTGCTCCTACAGAATGTTTGCTTGCATCAACAGACAATGTTATAGGTAAATTCACGTTAAAATACTTCAATACAGGTAAATTCTTCAAAATTTCTTTCAGCTTTTCAAATGCTCTCTGTTGTTCACTTTCCCAAGTCCATTCGGTTTCTTTTTTACATAATGCTCTTAACGGTTGCGTTAATTCAGCCAAGTTCGGAACAAATTTAGCCAAGTAGGTAACCATTCCAAGGAAACGCTGTAATGATGCTACATTTTCTGGAACTTTTAACTGAATAATAGCTTCAATTTTTTCAGGATCAGCTTTCAGTCCTACATCAGTAACAATGTGTCCCAAAAACTTAACACTGTTCTGCGAAAAAATGCATTTTTCTTTATTCAGAGTTAATCCCGCTTCTGTGAGAAATTTTATGACTTCAGAGGTCAGTTCTTCTAATTTTTCTTTAGAGGAAGCATGTATCAAAATATCATCCATTGCACATTCAACATTTTCTATATTTCCTATTAGATGATCTATAATTTGCTGGAAAACTTCTGGTGCAGATGCTAAACCCATTGGCATTCTCAAATAAGAAAATCTTCCCCAAGGGGTGGCCATGGTCAGGTATTTACTAGTACGTTCAGTTACTTTAAGTTGCCAAAATCCTTTTTTACAGTCCAATTTCGTAAACCATTTATGCGAGCAGCAATTTCTTCTAATATTTTTAACGGATAATGTCTTCTTTTCAAATTCTTATTCAAACTAGATGGATCCATACAGACTCGTATTTTACCATTCCGATGAACTACAACCATAGGCGAAACTGCAGGTGTTGGGTCACTCACCGGTTTTATGATGCCCATCCATTGCATTCTATCAAGCTCGTCTTTAATTTTTTCTCTAATGGAATGAGGCACTTTTCTAGCAGGAAATATTTCAAGCTTAGGGTTATCGATTAAATCAATCTCATAAGTAAAATTCTTCAAACAGCCTATTTCCTCTTCATTAGCACTGGTATTAAGAAATTTTTCTGTTAACCCATTACTGTTTATGCGTTTAACTAAACCCATTTCTACACATGAATCTTTTCCCAATATAGGTTGCAACATTTCTTCTATTATTACCAATCTAGTAGTATAAGTTTTCTTTTTAACACTTAACTTGGCAACTGCTTCACCTACAACTTTCATTTTATGATTGGAAAATGATACCAAAGATCGCACGTTAGAATATTTAATGCTTAAATTTGCTTTTTTCGCCAAAGAATACGATAGGACATTGCATTGAGCACCGGTATCCAATTTAAATTTTACTCTATACTTGTTTTCAAATTCAGCCATTTCATACCAGTCTAATGATTCCACATTATTGGCTATACTACTTATGACTAAACTTTTTGAATTTTCATTACTTTTGCTAACTTCGCCAATTAAGCTATTTACAGTAGCTACATGTTTTTTACTTTTCTTTGAAGAGCAACAAATGCTAAAATGGTTTTCTTTACCACAAGCAAAACATTTCTTTTTATAAGCCAAACATTCAAATTTTTTGTGATGCGTATTACATCGCGTGCATAATTTACCACTGAAACTTTGCTTTTCTTTAGTATATTTATTTTTCGTACTTGTAACAGTTTTCTTTACGCTTTCAATATTTAATGGCTTATCTTTGAATGTACTCATTTGTGATCGCGCTTGTTCACTAGCTTTACAAATCTTTGTCGCTTTATCTAATGTCAAATCATCTTCTGCTAACAATTTTTCTCTATCGGAATCACTGTAAATACCAATTACAATTCTGTCAGTAACTAAACTATCATGAAGATTACCAAATTGACATGATTTACTTTTACTAAGTACTTCCGTTAAGAAATCATCAAATTTTTGATTTTCACTTTGATATAACTTATTGAATAAAAATCTTTCGTATGTTATGTTTACTTTAGGCGTGAAGTACTTTTTAAAAGCTTCAATTAGAACATTTAGCGTTGTTTTCTTATCATCGGTGAAAGTATTATAAATACTTACCGCTTCTGGTCCAATAGCTGACATAAACAAAGCTATTTGAATTTTTTCTGGCTTCTTCTCCAATTCTATGGCTGTAGCGTACCACTCAAATTGTTGGAACCAATCTTGCCACGATTTCGAAACATCGTTGGTCATTAGGCTTAGCGGCGGCGGCGGTCGAATGTTTACACTGTTATTACTGTTGTCATTTCCCGGCATGACGATTTATTATATTCGATCAATTCGGCACCATGTAATACTAACGTTTCATATGAACGTTACTAAACTAATAATTAATAACAGTACAACATAAATTAATAAACAACGCTCTCATACACGATCACATAATATATAATAAAACGGATCCAAGTTACAAGATTAGCCGATATATATACAGTTAAGGTTACAGATAATAACAGTTACGTTATAATATCATGACATTAATTTGACGATAAATATCGTTTGTTGTTAGACGTACCAGTATAAAATGCATTTTTTACTATAACTAATTTTGTGGGTTCATTATAAGTTAATGAAACAGTTCCTTCTTAAACATTTTCTTCCGTCAAAATTTGACGGGTTCTACCTTGTCTTAATAAAATTCATACTGCATTTTTCAGTTCAAAGGAAAATTCCATTCAAAAAAGTTCTAACAAATTCAAAATGTAAACAAAAATATATAAATATGTAATATTATATATGGAATTCGACGAAAATAAACTATGTAGCATAAATTCTAGGAATTCTCAGCAGCACGAGCAGAGTAGTCGCTCCGACAGTTGGCGAGCAGTGGACGAATTTCTAGAATTTATGCTACATAGTTTATTTTCGTCGAATTCCATACATAATATTACATTAGCCAGTAGGATGGAGATGAACCGGCGTTCGATTTTTGAATAAGAATTATCGAGCTCAACAACTACAAAATGAACCTTTGTATGAGAATTGCTTCACAACGCTGTTTGTGTTCGTCATGTTCGATGAACGATTACTCGATGAAACATCTGTTGTGATGGTTTTGTTCTGAGACGCATCTAAATCATCGAAGTAATGCCCATGATGTTGCATGCAATGATAAACCTTTCAGCTGTGAAAAAAGATCGTCTTATGAAGTCTTGTTTGTGGTTATGTTCGGCATCAGCATCTACAAATCCCGTGTTTGTGAAATATCCCTTCAGTATTTTTATATATAATTAACCTCTACGAAACTATCTGATGATTATCAAAATAAAGAACATCTGAGCAGTTAATAATTTTGATAAAGAAATTTCTTCATCGATGTTGTTCAAGGCCGCGAATACTAACTGAATACCACAATTTTTTTTTCATTCTTTTTCCTTCCAAATAAAGTTTAGGTTCCGTTATTCTTTTTTAGAGAACAAAATGGCGCATTTTTTTTTATTTTATTACATATATATTGTTTGCGCGAGGCGCAAAGTAAAAACGATTAAATTAAACCATGGAAGCAGCGATAATACGCCATGGAGGAATGAGATAGATGGAAGGGAAGTATTATCTCTGGGGGTGATGCTAAAAATGTAACCCAACATTAAGTCACATTAAGTACAAACAAAACCACGTGCTTTGACACGCCTATCAATTGAAATAGGTTTTAACCCGTATTTTTTTGCTATTGCTTTTTAAAAAGAACTAATCTATCGCTTCACCGGTAAGAATTTATTAATTATTTTTATCATATGTGTTTTAAATGTCAATATAGAAAAATAATTTTAACGTTTTGCTTGAAAATATAACATTCTTTTGTTAATATCTTAAAATCGTCTGCAGTCAGAAATCTATATTTTAGATTAATATTTATTACTTAAGTTTTCATACATCATTTTAAAAGAATGTTTTCATCATTATATTTTAAATATTTATTTACATGCAATTATTAAGTCTTAAACATTTTTCATCTACGTTATAAAGTATTTAAAATTGAATTAAAGAAGGAATCTTTTTGTAATACAATTTTTGGTTCGTAACAAATGCTTTCAATACAGTGGCTCACAAAAGTGTTCGTACACTTAAGAATTTCAATAACATACAGCTTTATCCATTAATTAAGATTAATATTTCATAATGGGTATTTAAGAATAAGATCTATAACTTTTTTTACAAAACTACATAAAATATTTTAAATACATAATAAAACTTTATTCTGTGAAATTAATAATAAAAAATAAAATAACAAAGTTACCTCACAAAAGTCTTCGTACACTTTAAAGAAATTGCTTTATATTAGTTAATATTGTAATGTTTTGTTAAATTAGTATTTAATAGGATGTCCTTTAGCATCCACAACAGCTTTTAAACGCCTGGGAATAGATTTCACAAGTTTTTTTTTTGTAATTTCTGCATCAATGTTCATCCATTCATCGATCATTATTGTTTTTAGTTCTCTTTTCGTTTTACTGTCGTGTTTTCCTACTCTAACTTCCAGTTCTCTCCAAATATGTTCTATTGGGTTTAAATCCGATGATTGGGGTGGTGTTTTTAGAACTTGTGGACAATTATAGAGACACCAGAGGCAGGGCCTGATCACTAACGGGGCACTCTCCCACCAGGAAAAAGAAATAAAGAATTTTTCCTTATTCATGACAGTAATCTTGTATGAAAAGGGCGTTTAAAGAAGACGAAAATTTCTATAAATTTTTTCTGGTGAGAGAGTGCCCCGTTAGTAATCAGGCTCTGACCAGAGGCGAACGTTGAGAGCCGTGTGCTTAGGATCATTATCTTGATAAAAAACAAAGTTGTTTCCAATACCCAAATTTTGGGCTGATAATTTTAAGTTGTCTTTTAAAATATTTAAATAAAGTGCATGATCCATTATGCCATCAATAAATACTAAATTACCTAGTCCTGATGCTGCCATGCACCCTCACACAAGGACGCCTCCACCGCCATGCTTAACTGTTCCAACTAAGTTCTTGGGATTAAGTTCTTCATTTCTTCTTCTCCATACAATTATACGTCCATCGGAGCCAAAAATGTTGAATTTGCTTTCATCTGCAAATAAAACATTATTCTAATACGATTCCGGTTTATTTATCATTGATTTTGCGAAGGAAAGCCTAAGCTTTCTGTTTTTCGCACTAACAAAAAATTTTCTACGGGCAGAACACCCATTTAATCCAGCTGATCTCATGACGCGTCGAACAGTTTCAGGTGAAATTGAAGTAGAATATTTCTCATTGAATTCCGTAGCAACTTTTACAGCACTTAAACGTGGATTTTTTTTTTTAAATTTTTCTAATTATAAATCTTTGATCACGTTGTGATAACTTTGTCGGACGACCTTTTCTTACCTTGTTTTCGATCCGATTTTCTTCTTTAAATCGTTTTATCACATACTGCACGGTAGAATTTGACAAATTAACTAATTAAGCAATATTCCGAACTGATTTACCACTATTATGGTGAAATACAATCAATTTTTGAATGCTGTTAGATGTTTCTTTACGACTGCGAGCCATTTTTTGATAATAAATAGAATATTACGGACCAATTAAACAAAATATAAAGCCAAACGATTTTTTAATGTCACCACAAGTCAAACATACAAATAAAGTGACAGACGATAATTTTAATTATGAGATTATCCAAAAGTATTTCAGTGTACGAAGACTTTTGTCGCGTGTTTTTCCTCTGTCTCTTTCTATTTTTATTTTTCGAAAAAAAAAGAAAAGCAGTCAATATTAAAACAAATGTTGAGTGTTATTTAGAATAACATAAAGATATAATGAAAAAATATTGGACGTCATAGTCTAAATTTATTCCAGGGAAATTCATATTTATTGCAAATTTTTAAAGTGTACGAACACTTTTGTGAGCCACTGTATCTAATTTAATTTTAATTTCATATTTAATAATTGCTAATTTTCCAATTTCTTTTATTTTAAAAGCGAACATTTATTTTAATAAATAATAATAGAACAAAGACCATTTTAAAAATTTGCTATTTCTTCTTAAAATATGCTTCAATTGTATTTCATTTCTTTCAATTCGTATTATAATACAAAATTCCTTCCACGTCCTTTTGTTTGGAACATTAAAATTTGAGCGATAAATGGATTCATATTGCAAACCTTTTTTGAGCCTTACTTCACTTCACCTATCTCATTCCTCCATGATAATGCGCAACAAGCATAAACCTCAATGAACAGATGCCTGCATAAAAACTTTTTTTTTTTTTTTTTTTTTTTTTTTTTTAAGCACCGGTTTGAATTTTTGTCACTTCCTCCAGTTTTAGCTAATCAGAATGCTGTGCTCGGCTGAGCCAATTTGGTTTTGCGAAGGTGATATTGTGGCTAAATAATATTGACTCATTAATGAGAAGGATTTTTATATAAAAAATAGACTTTAATAACTTCGCAAACACAACAATAAATATTCGTGAAAAACGTCACTGCGAGAATGAGAGAGCGCTTCGTTAAAAAGGTAATTCCATTAAAATGAGTTGCCATTCGTTGAAAGTAAAAAGTTCTCCCACGCGGAGAGAATTAAGCCGAACTAGAGCTGAACCGCTATAGAGTATGCCCTCAGTGACGTAGTCACGATTACATAAAAGAATAGTACTTGATACAGATACATAAGATAGGTCTTGAGTAAATATACATATGATGCAATAATATATTTTATATATGCAGTACATTAAGAAAAACATAAATTGACAAGTAAATATTGTACACACATTACAAAATATATACAAAATATTTATGCAATACAAAATACAATGTATATTGAAAATATCTATACAATATAATCAGTTACGAGATGTTGAGGAAAACGAACTTTGCGACCAGATTTCGTGGTAGGCTGTTTGACAGGAGGAGCATTTATGGGATCATGTTGTTTTTGAGATTGGGAAGATGGAAAAGAATGATAATTGATAAGCCGGTTTGATGCGATCAATTGATGCAGTACAACGTTTCCCGTTTAATTCCAAGTCAAACGTTTTATTAGATCTGGCAATCACTTTATGGGGTCCTGAATAAGAGGGTGATAAAGGAGGATTCACTTTGTCTGATCTTAAAAATACACGAGAACATGTTTGCAATGAAGGATTTACATAGATTTTGGGGTTGCCGTGCCTTGTAGTGGCAACAGGATTTAATGCCCTCGTTGTTTCAATCAACTCAGTCACATAGGTGAGAGTAAGTGGTTGATTTACAGACTCGCTGTTAATGAGATCACAGGGTAGTCTGATATTTGTCCCATAAACAAGCTGAGCACAGGTAGCTTGGATCAGTGTTGGGTATGAACGCGCTCACTGAACGAAAACTCACGAGTTTCGCTCACTATTTGTGAACTTTGAACTGAACTTCGCTCACTATTTTATAAACGAGTTTGAACTGAACGGAAACTCAAAAAATCGACGAGTTTGAACGAAATTTACGTTCAAATTTACGTTCAGTTTTTTCATAATTTATTTAAAATTTTTCCAGACCTTAGTACACATTTTCCCTCTTTCAAATGCCATTTAGAGGCCTGCACGAGCCTCAGGACGGGTTAAGTCTGGATATCACTTCTCTGGGTAGTATTAGAGGTCTGCACGGGCCGGAATTTCCATGCCCGGGCCCGGCACGGCCCGTAGGAAAGTTATTTCGGCCCGGCCCGTTGTAAAACTCAAAAGTTCGGCCCGTTTAAATTTTTTTTTTTTTTAGGCCCGGCCCGTACAAAAATCAGCGAAAACAGGCCCGGCCCGTTTTGGCCCGTTACAATTTCTGCGATTTCTAAAAAATTCAGATTTTTATCATATAACTAAGATTCCTTTAAAAAATACTGCATACATATCTATGGAATGATTTTACAGTATATTTTACAGTAAATACACATTAACAACATTAATGATTACTTAGATTCTTAGGCTTTCAACATTCGAATAAAGATTCATTGAAAAATTAATATGGCTTAGAATAAAAGAAAAAAGAAAGAAAGCTAAAAACATCGTTAATTTTGAAGCTGTTTAATAAAAGAAGATTTATAAATATATTTCTATATCATTTTATTATAGATTTCAAATCCAAATTCATTCTTAAATTCAAAGAAGCTCCTTTCTGATACATTTCTATTTTTTTTTTTTTTTTTTTTTTTTTTTTTTTTCTCAGAAACACATAAGATTAGTAGATATCTTTATTCAGAAACTATATAATCGAATGGCGTTATCCACTTTTTTTATACAAGCAATTTAAGAATACTGCAAACAAATAAAATACTGTCATAATTAGCGTTTTGAATGGAATTTCCGGAAGTAATAGCAAGGGAAGGGATAAAAACCTACAATCATTTTAGAAACTATTATATCTCAACAAGGTTATACAAGTATTTTATTTACCAAAAATGAAAAACGCTATTCGATTCCAAATCCCTTCAATAGTTAGGCTATCGTTAATTTTGTAAAAGTATAAAAGTGATAACTTTTATACTTTTACAATTTAAAATTAATCAGAAAATCTGTCAAACTTTCGCATTATTGAGAAATTAATTTAAAAATCATCAAGAAGTATATATCCGAAGACTAAACTAACATAAGTTCTTTATTGCTGTTAATAATTTTACAAATCATGTTTTCTGCCAATAATTAAGTCTAGTACCGGTCCGGCCAGTCTATATGTATAAAAATAATGCAAGCTTGATCTCCGACCGGCATGAGTCAGCTAAAAAAATATTAAAACGGGTTACACATAATGTAATTCTCCGATGCCGATACACTGTGCATTTTTATATTGATGCTGTCAAACTAGTATGGCCACATTTATACTTTATTCTCGTTAAAACCATTTTCGTTGAAAATAGCTCATATTTTATCATTTCTGGTTAAATCCAGAACGGGCCGGTAGGCCCGAAAATTTTTTTTATCGGTCTGGCCCGTTCAATTTTTTTGCCGGCCCGTTGAAAAAACTTTTCTAAATCGGCCGTCCCGGCCCGGGCCCGTGCAGACTTCTAGGTAGTATCCTAGTCAAAGTTCCTGCGAATCCGCAGACAGAGTAGAATTTGTCTAAGACGGAATATTGTCTTCTACGGTAAATTTTCAAGATACCGATCGATTCCGCTATAGCCATAGTTTATTCTAATTTTAAATTACCATGATTCAACAATTAAACTTTTCTTTAAAGAATAGTTCATATACAATGCTAGGGGATGGGAGAAACAGTATTATAAAAGGTGCTACAAAAATCTGTATATGACGAAATCCTGTCTTAAACGAAACAATTTCTAGATCGGTGCAAGATGGATAGAATAATCCGTGTAAAAAAAGTCATAACACAATTGTAAAAGACGGCGAATTTCTTAATAAAGAATCTGTCTACAATGAATTTTTCTAAGTGTTTTTTTTTTTTTTTTTTTTTTAAGGATTCACCAGTGTAGAAATTTTTATATTTTTAAGCCTCCAATCCGTGGAAATGTGTTAATCTTATTAATATTTCAGATATTTAGATACAGTTAAGGACTCATTTTAAAATCAATTTAGTTTACAATGGGATATACAGAAATAAATATGGAAACACCAATACTTTGGAATAAATGTGCCTATTTACGCAGCCCATGACCCCCTTTTTTAAATGAAAAGCATAAGCATGAAAGAGAAACTGTAATAAGTACTTTTTAGAGTTCCGTATTTAAAAAATTAAACGGAACATTATAAGATCTCCCTCTTGTGTCTGTTTTTGTCTATCGCAATTACTATAAGGTAAGTTAGCCTCTCCTCTTCTGTAAAATTAATATTAAGTTCCAAACTAGCAAAAGGGAGCAATTACTAAAGCACAATACTCAGACCAGCATTGTCTCGAAGAGTATGCACACAGAAATCCAGAGAGTGCAATCGTGTGTTTGTGCCATTTTCAATATTGTACCGACCAAAAGTATATGAAGTTATAAATCGAATTGAACCAAATTTTTTTGTGTAAGTGTATGACTACGGCTAATTGGTCCTCCCTGAATTTTAAAAGAATCCGTCGGAAGAGGGCGCTGCAATCGCGATTTTGTACCATTTTCAATATTGTACCGACCAAAAATATATGAAGTTATACATCGAATTGAACCAAATTTGTTGCGTAAGTGTATGACTATGACTGATTGGTCCTCCCTGAATTTTAAAAAAATTCGCAGGAAGAGGGCATTGCAATAGCGAATTTTATGCCATTTTCAATATTGCACCACCTAAAAGTTTACGTTCTAGAACGTTATGTTCTAGTAGTTAGTTCTAGAACATGAACTAAGTTTTTGTATATGATTATTTTTTGGTGAGGCAAGTAGGTCCTCCCATAATTTGAAAAAATAAATAAATAAATAAATAAATCTGGCTATCATTCTATTGTCCATCGGCTCGTGCAGAGAAGGAAATTCGTTTTTACTCCGATTAATTGACTGAAGTAGAAATTTAAGATAAAAATCAAAGTTGGCATGATATTGAATTGTTATTGTAAAATTATTAAAGCATTAAAA
Source organism: Maratus speculifer (assembly GCA_964019185.1). Lineage (NCBI taxonomy): Eukaryota > Metazoa > Arthropoda > Arachnida > Araneae > Salticidae > Maratus > Maratus speculifer. The sequence goes on along the minus strand of CAXHSM010000070.1, from coordinate 16,019 downwards.
TGAGTAACTATTTTTTAAAAATATTAAAATGTATGTATGAGATAGAAGAAAGTTTTGGGAATGGCACATCCAACTAGTTTCTATTCAAATGCCGTTGAGAGGTCTACATGGACTCGGGGCGGGTCGAGTCTGATCATTAGTTTTTTGGGTCGTGCCCAGGTCTTCCTTTATCTGAAAGCTCGGTCCAGACTGGACCGGGCTTATTTCTGGAACTGTACTTTATTCTTAAGCGAAGTGGGCACAAATCGAAATTTTTTCACATTGTCTCACTACCTTGCTTGCATGAAAATCATTTACCCGTCCCTGTCTGATTTGTATAAAGATTTGTTTAGGGAACAACCTCTTTGGGTCTACAATTTTTGACGAAAATACATATATTTTTAAATTACCATTATTACATATATTTTTAAATTACCATTATTCTACAGTTAAAATTTTCTTTAAAGAATAATACATGTTATATTTCTACGGTGTGTGTGTGCGTTCGGAGGAGGAATATACAGTGCTTGAAAACCGGTTATAAAAATCTGGGTAAACGGAAAAAAAGTGACCGGAAACAAAATGTTATCGGAAAAAAGTGACATAAACTACAAAAGCGGAAAAAAGTTATCGGAAAAAAGGTGATGAGGAATTGATTTTAGGGATTTATTATAGATTTCGGTTAAATATGAAAGGGGGATCGGAGGGAGGCTCATAATTTAGTTAAATGAGTTTTTCATGTTGAATTAACTGTTTTGGTTCAATTTTTGGATATACGTTCATTCTGAAAAAACGCTTGCCTGATTAGTTTTGGGAAGGGACGATTACCTCCCTCCGCCCTAAATTATATAAATGGGTTTTTATGCAGAATTATCCAATATGTATTCAAATGTGTATCCAATATGTATATCTCTATCCAAATTTTGGATAGAGATTCTTTCTGATAAGGTTTATATATAACATATGATGCCTGAAGAGATTTGGGAGTTTAATGGTTAAGCGTAGAGGGGAAATGGGGGAATAACCTCTCTTAAATTAATAGCTTTTACGCAGAATTATCCGATTTGCTTGGAATTTTGGATATAAGTTCATATTAATTATGGGTTCTTTTGCTTATTAATAAAAGGGGGATGGGCAATAATCTCACACTAAATTAGATAAATTGTTTGTTATGCAGAATTATCTGATGTAAGTCAAATTTTAAATGTAGGTTCTTTCTGATAAGGTGAATCCCTGAATAGTTTTAAGGGTTTAATGGCTAAGTATAGAAAGGTAATAGAATATAACCTCCCTTAAATTAAATAAATTGCTTTTTACGCAGAATTATCAAATTTGCTTCAAATTTCGGATTATAGGTTTATTATGATAAGGCGTATCGCTGATTAGTTACGGGGGTTATTTTGCTAATTAAAAAGGAGGTGGTGATTATTACCCCCCCCCCCCTTAAATTAGATAATTTTTTTTATGCACTCTTATCCGATGTATTTCATATTTTGTATATAAGTTCTTTCTCATAAAGTGGATCCCGGAATAGTTTTAAGGGTTTAATGGTTAAGTATAGAGGGGGGGGGGACAGGGGATAACCACTCCCTTAAATTAAATAAATGACCTTTTATGCAGAATTATCCAATTTGCTTCAAATTTTGGGTGTAGATTTATTATAGTAAGGTGTATCCCTGATTAGTATGGGGTTCTTTTGCTAATTAAAAAGGGGGAGCGGCGATTATCTCTCCTCCTTAAATAAGATATTTTTTTTTTTCGCAGCTGTCCGACGTATTTCAAATTTTGGATGTAGATTCTTTCTGATAAAGTGAATCCATGAATAGTTTTAAGGGTTTAATGACTAATTATAGAGGGGGGGACGGGGGATAACCCACAATTAATCAGGGATTCGCCTTATCATAATGGACCTACACCCAAATTTTGAAGCAAATCGGATAATTCTGCATAAAAAGCCATTTAATTTATTTTAGGGGGGTTTTCTTCTGTTCCCCCTTCTATACTTACCCATTAAACCGTTTAAACTATCCAGGGATTCTCTTTATTAAAAAGAACATACAGCCAAAATTTGAAATACATCGGATAAGTGTGCATAAAAAACAATTTATCTTATTTAAGGGGGGGGGGGGGGAATAATCGCCCCCTTTTTAATTAGCAAAATAATCCCATAACTAATCAGAGATACGCTTTGTCAGAATGAACCTACGTCCAGAATTTTAAGCAAATCGGATAATTCTGAGTAAAAGCCATTTATTTAATTTAAGAGGGTTATCCCTCGTTCCTTCCCTTTATACTTAGCCATTAAATTTATCTATTTAAGTGGGGGGGGGGGGGTCGGAATCATGTATGTATGTATGTCGGCCAATTATCTACACTGTGGGAATAGGCCCTAAGGGGTGGAATGCCCTCCGTGGGGGTCTTTCGGGGGGGGGGGTGTAATAATCACCGCCTTCTTTTTAATTAGCAAAATAACCCCATATCTAATCAGGAAAATTTGTAAAAATGATAAAAAATTCTATATAATTCTGATTGACTTTGTAGAGATACAATTGATAATGAATTAAAAGATATTATCCGTTACAAATTTGAAATCGTGATGCATATTTTTTAAAATGACAGTAACTTAGTTTAGTTTTGAGGTGGTCTGGTACTTGGAAACATAGAAGTTGGAAAAATGCATCTCATTTTTTTTTCTTACTATCTCTACATAGATAAAAAAAAGGGAGATAAAATAACCCTTTCTTTCGAAATTATTAACATGAAAGCAGTAGCTACTTTTCATATATACATATATTTTTCTTTTTCGTTGACTCATTTTTGCATGTACAGCTTTAGAGATTTGATAATTTAGTACTTTTTCTGAAATGAAAAAACATAATAAATTTTTTAATAACTTTTCATCTCCTTCTTTTATTACAAAGTTCGTAAAAAACATAAAAATTATTATATAATCTGACTGAAATTATAAAGATACATTCAGTAACAAATTAAAAGATACCTTCAGTTATAAATTTGAAATCGTAATACATATCTTTTGAAAGGACAGCAACGCTCTTAAGTAGGTTATGATGGTTATCCGGCACTAGGAGGCAATTAAAGTTAAAAAAATAAATCTTAAATAATTTTTATTCCCATATTTATATAGTAATAAAAAAGGAGATAAAATAATCCTTTCTTCGAAATCAGTAACATAAAAGCAGTAGCTACTTTTCAATTCTTTCTTTCTTTCTTTCTTTTTCTTTTTTTTTTTTTTTTTTTTTTTTTTTTCTTTTCTTTTCGTTGATTCGTTTTTGCATGTGCAACTTTAGAGATTTGATAATTTAAGATTTTTTCCTTAACTTTTTCTTTTCGATTATTCTTTTAAAACTTTTTTCTAAAATTACGTAAAAAAATAGAAAAAACAAATCATAAAAATAGGAATATGGGAAAATAGCAAGATTCTCTAAAATTATAAACGTTCATCAATCTCTTAACAAAATAATTTCTCGCAAGCATATTTTACGTTTTGTTATAGATAATTTATTTTGTAGAAAAAAAAAAAATCCGTAACAATTATTTTAGATCATGTTATATCACTAACCGCCTCCCAAAGTTAAAGAAAAATATGTAAAGAAGAAAGAAAAAAAAAGCATTTAATAAAAACGTTTTTCATTGTTCTAGAAAACGATAGCTTTCACATTTTGGAAACTAAAGAACTTCTAACAACTAGTTTCTAGTTCCCCACAATTACTCTTATTTTTCTTCATTAAGAGTTTGTCAGTGTTATTGTCATTTATTTTACATATGTATGTCATATTCATAAATCTAAAGCATGTTCTTTCAAAATATAACGAAGAGTTTCATTTTTTTTCCACTATTTTTTTTAATAAATTGATAATTTATTTCCACAATGTTTATCATAAAAAAATGTAAGAGGCCACTGTGAGTTTTTAGTGGAAATCCATTGCTAATATAATAATTTTGTAAGTTTTCAAAATTATTAAACCTTCCAGAACAGCTGAAAAACTTACGACGTTTTCTAAACATAAAAAAAATACTTGAAAGAGTATAGCAGCAGAAAGAAAGAAAGAAAAACAAAACAAAGAAGAAAAAAAAAAAACTTAGTGAAACGGCGAATCCACCCCACACTTCCCGGAATCTTACCCCCCCCCCCCACACACACAGAATTCGGGGATATGGTATGAAGAACCAGGAGGGGGGGAAATCTAACGCAAGTGGTCGTATCGCGGTGCATTAGACCAATTTAAACTCCAAAATGCTGTAAAATGCGTAGAAAATGAAGGAATGACTTGAAGTTTTAAGGTCTAGACGAACGGCACTAGTTTTTATTACACTAAAAGAGCAATCAATCACTCATTGTTTTCGAACTGAACAAGGGTGAAACCTCGTTAAATGGTTTTTAAAGGATAGTCCGTTTTCTAATTACAGCTTTTCATAGGACAGTGTGCAATTTTATGATTAAGTATCGTGAGAGGTCTCATTTTGTTCCTTATGTATTGTAGACTAAGAAATGCGATGGTGGACATCTTGGACCCGCGACTGGGGAGGGGGAGGGGGAGGGGAAAGGTTGAAAAGTGCAAGGGAAAAAAATTCCATTTCATAAAAAATAAAGAAAATTATCTATAAATATTAATGTTTAAAACATTTATAGATTAGGAAAAACATTTTTGGACATCCGGGATCCGCGACTGGGGAGGGGGAGGGGAAGGGGAGGGGTTGAAAAGTGCAAGGCAAAAAAATTCCATTTCATAAAAAATAAAGAAAATTATGCAAAAGTATTAATGTTTAAAACATTTATAGATTAGGAAAAACATTTGTGGACATCCAACAGCCGCGACTGGGGAGAGGTAGGGGAGGGGTGGGGGAGGGGAAGAGTTGCAAAGTGCTAGGGAAAAAATTCCATTTCATAAAAAATAAAGAAAGTTATGTATAAATATTAATGTTTGAAACAATTATAGATTAGGAAAAACATTTGTGGACATGCGGGACAGGCGACTGGAGAGGGGGAGGTGGAAGGAAAGGGTTGAAAAGTGCAGGGGAACAAAATTCCATTTTATAAAAAATAAAGAAAATCATGCATAAATATTAATATTTAAAACATTTATAGATTTGGGAAAACATTTGTGGACATCCAGGACGCGCGACTGGGGAGGGGGAGGGGAAGAGAAGGGGAAGGGTTGAAAATTGCAAGGGACAAAAATTCCATTTCATAAAAAATAAAGAAAATTATGTATAAATATGAATGTTTAAAACATTTATAAATTAGGAAAGAAACATTTGTGGACATCCGAGACTTGCGACTGGGGAGGAGGAGGGGGAGGAGAGGAATTCGAAAGGGGCAATAAAAAAAATTCCGTTTCAAAAAACAAATATGCATAAATATCAAAGTTTAAAACGTTTAAGGAATGAGAATGGCATTGGTGGATATTCGGGACTTGTGATTAGGAGGACGGAGGTAAGGGAAAAGGAGGTGGGGGAGATGAGTGGAAAGTGTTGAAAGAGGCAAGAAAAAAAGTGCCATTTAATTATATATATATATATATATATATATATATAGAATAAGAAAAGCAATAGTGGACATCCGGGATCCGCAACTAGGCTAGGGGGAGGGGAAGGGAAGGGGAAAAGGTTGAAAAGGGCAAGAAAAAAGATCTGAAGCTTTAGTGGGACTGCATTCTCTTTCAGGATCTGACACCACTGGTTCATTCAGTGGTAAATCAAAAAACAGTTTTTGGAAGAGCTTCATAAATGCTGAGGACAGAATTCTGAAAGCACTTGCCGCATAAGGTCAAACAGATATTCTTGAGAGTGAAACATATATTGCACTTGAAGAATTCATATGTTCAGTGTATATGCCAAAATTAAACATTAAAACATTGAGTGAGCTAAGATGGTGGTTATTTACAAAAAAAGCAAGCTGAAGGAACAAATATGCCTCCAACTCAAGCCGCCCTTTATCCAGCCATAAGAAGAGCTCATTACCAAGCAATAATATGGCTAAGAGCAAGAGCACATCTTTTAAAAACTAATATTCCACCCCCAACTGATTTTGGTTGGGTGATAAAGGAAAAAGAATGCCTACCTGTCATGTGTAACATGCCATGTGCTCCCCAAGAACTGATTTAATCGGTGCGTTGTTCGTGTGTCAAGTCAAGATGTGTAGCATCCTGTAAATGTTCAAAAATGTTCACAAAATAGTCACACCTTGTAACTGAAATATGTTCATGCTCGGGTGAGACTGATAAATGTGATAATGTTTAAGGCCTTGATGATGTAAATTATGATGACAGTGATACCGATGATCCTACTTTGTTCTGAAGTTAAACTTTTACTTGCAGTTTAAAATTTGAAAGTTTTTACTATATAGGTATATGATGTATAATATGGAATAACAGTACAAAGATAATAAATAATATTTAGCGTTGCAAAATTTGTATCATTTAGTATTTATCATCACTCAGTTCCTTTTTAATTACCCTTATTACTCTTATTACTTATTTTTTCCCTTGCACTTTTCAACCCTTCCCCTCCCTCTCCAGTCGCGGATCCCGGATGTCCACAAATTTTTTTCCTAATCTATACATGTTTTAAAGATTAATATTTATACATAATTTTCTTTATTTTTTATGAAATGGAATTTTTTCCCATGCACTTTACAACTCTTCTCCTCCCCTCCCCTCCCCCTCTCCCTTCCCCTTCCCAGTCGCGGCTCCTGGATGTCCACAAATGTTTTTCCTAATCTATAAATGTTTTAAACATTAATATTTATTCATAATTTTCTTTATTTTTTATGAAATGGAATTTTTCTCCCTTGTAATTTTTAACCCTTCCCCTTCCCCTCCTCAGTCGCGTGTCCTGGATGTCCACAAATGTTTTTCCTAATCTATAAATGTTTTAAACATTAATATTTATGCATAATTTTCTTTATTTTTTATGAAATGAATTTTTTTTTCCTTGCACTTTTCAACCGTTCCCCTCTCCCTCCCCCTCCCCAGTTGCGAGTCCCGTATGTCCACAAATGTTTTTCCTAATCTATAAATGTTTTAAACATTAATATTTATAAATAATTTTCTTTATTTTTTATGAAATGGAATTTTTTCCTCGCACTTTGCAACTCTTCCCCTCCCCCCCCCTCCCCCTCTCCCTTCCCCCTCCTCAGTCGCGGCTCCTGGATGTCCACAAATGTTTTACCTAATCTTAAATGTTTTAAACATTAATATTTATACATAATTGTCTTTATTTTTTAAGAAATGGAATTTTTTCCCTTGCACTTTTCAACCCTTCCCCTCCCCCTCTCCCTCCCCAATCGCGGGTCTTGGATGTCCACAAATATTTTTCCTAATCTATAAATGTTTTAAACATTAATATTTATTGATAATTTTTCTTATTTTTTATGAAATGGATTTTTTCCCCCTTGCACTTTTCAACCCTTCCCCTCCCCTCTCCCCCTCCCCAGTCGCGGGTCCCAGATGTCCACCATCGCTTTTCTTAGTCTACAAGACATAAGGAACAAAATGAGACCACTCACTATACTTAATCATAAAATTGCACACGGGATGTAATTAGAAAACGGACTAGGACTGACCCTACCAATTTGACAAAGGAAGGGGAACTTTTATCTATTCCATCTTCGGTCGTAAACCTGTCAACTGATATTCCTCTCTTGAAGTTCAGATTCAGTACACTAGAAGTGCAATTTATACATCAAAGCGCCGAAACGAAAGATCAAAGATAGCGCAAGAAGTTAGTGCGAAAAACTGTGTGTGTGCCCGCAGCCTTAGTATACAAAAGTGCGGACACTCAAGGTCAGTTACGTGGAATTTCGTTATCGTAACTAAGGGGAAGCGAGTTACAGGAAGATAAAAAATTCCGGCGGGAAAAGACCACCAAAAAATGGTAATATGTGTATGCTAGAGGTCTGCACGGGCCGGAATTTCCAGGCCCGGGCCCCGTCCGGCCCGTTTAAATTTTTATATTTTAGGCCCGGCCCGGCCCGGCCCGTACAGAAATCAGTGAAAACAGGCCCGGCCCGTTTTGGCCCGTTACAATTTCTACGATTTCTAAAAAAAATCAGATTTTTATCATATAATTAAGATTTTTTTAAAGAATACTGCATACATATCTATGGAATGATTTTACAGTATATTTTACAGGAAATACACATTAACAACATTAATGATTACTTAGACTCTTAGGCTTTCAACATTCGAATAAAGATTCGTTAAAAATTTAATATGGCTTAGAATAAAAGAAAAAAGAAAGAAAACTAAAAACATCGTTACTTTTGAAGATGTTTGATAAAAGAAGATTTATAAAAATATTTCTATATCATTTTATTAAAGGTTTTAAATCCAAATTCATTCTCAAATTCAAAGAAGCTCCTTTCTGATACATTTCTAAATTCACTTTTTTCTCAGAAATGCATAAGATTAGCAGGTATCTTTATTCAAAAACTATATAATCGAGTGGCGTTATCCATTTTTTGATACAAGCAATTTAAGAGTACTACAAGCAAATAAAATACTGTCATAATTAGCGATTTGAATAGAATTTCCGGAAGCGATAGCATGGGAAGGGAGAAAAGCCTGCAATCATTTGAGAAACTATTACATCTCAAAAAGGTCATACAAGTATTTTATTTACCAAAAATAAAAAAACGCTATTCGATTCCGAATCCCTCCAATATCACTTTTATACTTTTACAATTTAAAATTAATCAGAAATTAATTTAAAAACCATCAAGAAGTATTTATCCGAAGATAAAGCTAACATAAGTTCTTTATCGCTGTTAATAATTGTAAATCAATTGTAAATCAATATAATTGTAAATGTAAATCATGTTTTCTGCCCTACAGATCTTGAGAAGAATTAAGTCTAGTTCCGGTCCGGCCAGTCTGTATGTAGAAAAAGAATGCAAGCTTGATCTCGGACCGGCATGAGTCAGCTAAAAAAATATTAAAACGAGTTGCACACAATGTTATTCTCCGATGGTGATCTCTACACTGTACATTTTTATATTGATGCTGTCAAACTAGTATGGCTCGTGACGCACATTTATACTTATTCTCGTTAAAACCATTGAAAATAGCTCATATTTTATCGTTCCAGCTCAAATCTTCAGAACAAAAAAATTTTCTTCAAAAAAAAGAATTTCTTCAGAATCAAAAAAATTTTCGGGGCTACGAAAATTTTTTTAATCGGCCCGTCTGGCCTGTTCAATTATTTTGCCTGCCCGGCCCGTTGAAAAAACTATCCTAAATCTGCCGGCCCGGCCCTCGGGCCGGGTACGGCCACGCGCCAAGCCGGGCCGGTGCAGACCTCTAGTGTATGCTATGAAATGCTGAAATGCGCATTCACATTTTTCCCCCGGAGGAATTTTTTTTTATGTAAGTTGTTTGAAAAAAGTCAGAACAAATTATAAGAAATAGTAGAGAAATGTGGTATACAAAACCACGATCGCAATCCAAGTAAACAAAAATCTAAGGTACCTACTTGAATCGAACACTGATATTTATAATACTTGACAGTAATTTAGACAATTTAACGAAATTTTCAATCGACTTACCCTATTTACGATATTAAGAAAAATATTAGATATGCATAATAATTTTATGAACACACTCAAAAAAAAAAAAAAAAAAAAAAAAAAAAAAAAATTGTAATTTAAGAAATTACCCCAACCATTTGAAAAATGTTTCACTCGATACATTCATCTATCATTTTAAGCTAAATACCAGTTGTTTTATTGTGTATTATCCGTGCCACTGCTATAAATGACTTTATACATGCTGCAATTTGAAGGTACGGTTCGTTTAAGTTATATCACTCTATTGTCGCCAAGCATAAAAGTTGGCGACGAAAGAAACATTTCAAACTATTTAACATTGTTGGTGCAAAAGTAATCATTATTAAAATACAGCTTTGGCATATACTGTTATACTTGTAAGACTTTGGCATATATTGTTTGATTTTACAGAGCAGAATTTTGGTGATGGAGGTTTTAAACCAAAATCGATCGCAGCACATGCATCTGTGAATGGGTCCATCAGACATCGAATCAAAAAAGTTTTTTCCCAGTTTTTCCCAAGCCGATTGCTTTTTAGTTTTCTTTTTAGGTGGTGGAAAATCAAGAGTAATAGCTATAACATTTTCCGGCTTGTTAGAATCACTATTGGCACTCAAATTTTCCTGGTTAGAACCGACCGATAGTAAAACGCCATGGCTAGTGGATTGGTCGCCCTGGCGACATGATGTTTTACAATTAATCGGTTCGGCATTAAATTGCTTCCTTTTTCGTGATCGCCTTTCAACACGTAATTGGTTTTCAGCGGCTCAATAATCTTTTGATTTTATCATTTTCTGCATTGAAAGACGTTTTTGCGCCAAACCAAATACAGTATTACTCAGTTATCCCGTCGACCAATTTCGCCAAATGATACGAATCGCCAAACTAATAAGCAACTTATACATGTTGACTGTGTTTAATATCATTGAATGCGATATTCACGTTCATTCATTTCTTTGGCTTCGGCTTTTTCCGTATCTGTTAATTTCCGTCTACCCATTTTTAAATTTGTTAGTTTTCTCCTTTATTACAATGATTTTAACCATTTTAATTTACTATTCAAATAAAAATTCTTCTAAAAGTAAAGAATTTAATTTAAATTCAAAAAAAAAAAAAAATTGTAATTTAAGAAATTACACCAACCATTTGAAAAATGTTTCACTCGAAACATTCATCTATCATTTTAAGCTAAATACCAGTTGTTTTATTGTGTATTATCCGTGCCACTGCTATAAATGACTTTATAATACATGCTGCAATTCGAAGGTACGGTTCGTTTAAGTTATATCACTCTATTGTCGCCAAGCATAAAAGTTGGCGACGAAAGAAACATTTCAAACTATTTAACATTGTTGGTGCAAAAGTAATCATTATTAAAATACAGCTTTGGCATATACTGTTATACTTGTAAGACTTTGGCATATATTGTTTGATTTTACAGAGCAGAATTTTGGTGATGGAGGTTTTAAACCAAAATCGATCGCAGCACATGCATCTGTGAATGGGTCCATCAGACATCGAATCAAAAAAGTTTTTTCCCAGTTTTTCCCAAGCCGATTGCTTTTTAGTTTTCTTTTTAGGTGGTGGAAAATTAAGAGTAATAGCTATAACATTTTCCGGCTTGTTAGAATCACTATTGGCACTCAAATTTTCCTGGTTAGAACCGACCGATAGTAAAACGCCATGGCTAGTGGATTGGTCGCCCTGGCGACATGATGTTTTACAATTAATCGGTTCGGCATTAAATTGCTTCCTTTTTCGTGATCGCCTTTCAACACGTAATTGGTTTTCAGCGGCTCAATAATCTTTTGATTTTATCATTTTCTGCATTGAAAGACGTTTTTGCGCCAAACCAAATACAGTATTACTCAGTTATCCCGTCGACCAATTTCGCCAAATGATACGAATCGCCAAACTAATAAGCAACTTATACATGTTGACTGTGTTTAATATCATTGAATGCGATATTCACGTTCATTCATTTCTTTGGCTTCGGCTTTTTCCGTATCTGTTAATTTCCGTCTACCCATTTTTAAATTTGTTAGTTTTCTCCTTTATTACAATGATTTTAACCATTTTAATTTACTATTCAAATAAAAATTCTTCTAAAAGTAAAGAATTTAATTTAAATTCAAATAAAAATTCTTCTAAAAATAAAGAATTTAATTTAAATTCAAATAAAAACTCTTCTAAAAGTAAAGAAATTAATTTAAATTCAAAAGTGACCACATCATTCAAAAGTGGTAACATCATTCAAAAGTGGTAACATCATCGGGTCCATTCTCCCGAAAACAACAACCATTTTTCAAATGGTTAAAAAAGTGGTAACATCATCGGGTCCATTCTCCCGAAAACAACAACCATTTTTCAAATGGTTAAAAAAACTCTTCTAAAAGTAAAGAAATTAATTTAAATTCAAAAGTGACCACATCATTCAAAAGTGGTAACATCATTCAAAAGTGGTAACATCATCGGGTCCATTCTCCCGAAAACAACAACCATTTTTCAAATGGTTAAAAAAAAACTCTTCTAAAAGTAAAGAAATTAATTTAAATTCAAAAGTGACCACATCATTCAAAAGTGGTAACATCATTCAAAAGTGGTAACATCATCGGGTCCATTCTCCCGAAAACAACAACCATTTTTCAAATGGTTAAAAAAAGTTTATTAACCATTTGAAAAATGGTTGTTGTTTTCGGGAGAATGGACCCGATGATGTTACCACTTTTGAATGATGTTACCACTTTTGAATGATGTTACCACTTTTGAATTTAAATTAAATTCTTTATTTTTAGAAGAATTTTTATTTGAATTTAAATTAAATTCTTTACTTTTAGAAGAATTTTTATTTGAATAGTAAATTAAAATGGTTAAAATCATTGTAATAAAGGAGAAAACTAACAAATTTAAAAATGGGTAGACGGAAATTAACAGATACGGAAAAAGCCGAAGCCAAAGAAATGAATGAACGTGAATATCGCATTCAATGATATTAAACACAGTCAACATGTATAAGTTGCTTATTAGTTTGGCGATTCGTATCATTTGGCGAAATTGGTCGACGGGATAAATGAGTAATACTGTATTTGGTTTGGCGCAAAAACGTCTTTCAATGCAGAAAATGATAAAATCAAAAGATTATTGAGCCGCTGAAAACCAATTACGTGTTGAAAGGCGATCACGAAAAAGGAAGCAATTTAATGCCGAACCGATTAATTGTAAAACATCATGTCGCCAGGGCGACCAATCCACTAGCCATGGCGTTTTACTATCGGTCGGTTCTAACCAGGAAAATTTGAGTGCCAATAGTGATTCTAACAAGCCGGAAAATGTTATAGCTATTACTCTTGATTTTCCACCACCTAAAAAGAAAACTAAAAAGCAATCGGCTTGGGAAAAACTGGGAAAAAACTTTTTTGATTCGATGTCTGATGGACCCATTCACAGATGCATGTGCTGCGATCGATTTTGGTTTAAAACCTCCATCACCAAAATTCTGCTCTGTAAAATCAAACAATATATGCCAAAGTCTTACAAGTATAACAGTATATGCCAAAGCTGTATTTTAATAATGATTACTTTTGCACCAACAATGTTAAATAGTTTGAAATGTTTCTTTCGTCGCCAACTTTTATGCTTGGCGACAATAGAGTGATATAACTTAAACGAACCGTACCTTCAAATTGCAGCATGTATAAATTCATTTATAGCAGTGGCACGGATAATACACAATAAAACAACTGGTATTTAGCTTAAAATGATAGATGAATGTATCGAGTGAAACATTTTTCAAATGGTTGGGGTAATTTCTTAAATTACAATTTTTTTTTTATACTATTGATTTTATGTAAAATTTCTGAAATGCAGACTTTTTGTTTTGGGTAGAGATCTTATATATTTTTTTTAAATTAAAGAATTTTTTTTTTTTCTTATAAGCTTATTCAAGAGAATGTTAAAAACAATAACTTTTCTTCCAAGATAAACTAACGAAAATGCTCCATGCTCCATTTCAATTTAGAAGAAAGGGAAGATATCCAGTATTTCGTAATGGATATTTAAGTCTCTAACCATGTCTTTGGATATGGCGAGTGTGTTGTAGGAAATAGAGTATTTATCCTGCCTAATTTAATCTCGAATGCGGAGATTTGACTTCCGAAAAACGTAAAGTAGTAAAAAAAAAAAGCAATGTAATGATAACGATGATATGCAATGCAAATATTTATTCTGTATGAATTTGCATCAGTATGTATAATTATTATATATATACTTTTAAATGTTGCTCCATCATCCATTGCTCACATTTGTAAAAACAGAAATTTCCTTTTTGAATGGCGGCGAATTTGCACTTTCAGAGAATAGACGGCAAATTCTCTGCCAATGCATTTTCTGTTTTTTATGAATTTTTTAACCATTTGAAAAATGGTTGTTGTTTTCGGGAGAATGGACCCGATGATGTTACCACTTTTGAATGATGTTACCACTTTTGAATGATGTGGTCACTTTTGAATTTAAATTAATTTCTTTACTTTTAGAAGAGTTTTTATTTGAATTTAAATTAAATTCTTTACTTTTAGAAGAATTTTTATTTGAATAGTAAATTAAAATGGTTAAAATCATTGTAATAAAGGAGAAAACTAACAAATTTAAAAATGGGTAGACGGAAATTAACAGATACGGAAAAAGCCGAAGCCAAAGAAATGAATGAACGTGAATATCGCATTCAATGATATTAAACACAATACGCGTACTTAAACAATCATAAAGTGATTTTTATTTCTTCTTTTGCTATTTAAAATAAAAATTTAGTCAACATGTATAAGTTGCTTATTAGTTTGGCGATTCGTATCATTTGGCGAAATTGGTCGACGGGATAACTGAGTAATACTGTATTTGGTTTGGCGCAAAAACGTCTTTCAATGCAGAAAATGATAAAATCAAAAGATTATTGAGCCGCTGAAAACCAATTACGTGTTGAAAGGCGATCACGAAAAAGGAAGCAATTTAATGCCGAACCGATTAATTGTAAAACATCATGTCGCCAGGGCGACCAATCCACTAGCCATGGCGTTTTACTATCGGTCGGTTCTAACCAGGAAAATTTGAGTGCCAATAGTGATTCTAACAAGCCGGAAAATGTTATAGCTATTACTCTTAATTTTCCACCACCTAAAAAGAAAACTAAAAAGCAATCGGCTTGGGAAAAACTGGGAAAAAACTTTTTTGATTCGATGTCTGATGGACCCATTCACAGATGCATGTGCTGCGATCGATTTTGGTTTAAAACCTCCATCACCAAAATTCTGCTCTGTAAAATCAAACAATATATGCCAAAGTCTTACAAGTATAACAGTATATGCCAAAGCTGTATTTTAATAATGATTACTTTTGCACCAACAATGTTAAATAGTTTGAAATGTTTCTTTCGTCGCCAACTTTTATGCTTGGCGACAATAGAGTGATATAACTTAAACGAACCGTACCTTCAAATTGCAGCATGTATAAAGTCATTTATAGCAGTGGCACGGATAATACACAATAAAACAACTGGTATTTAGCTTAAAATGATAGATGAATGTATCGAGTGAAACATTTTTCAAATGGTTGGGGTAATTTCTTAAATTACAATTTTTCTACAATTTTAAAATTAATGGTAAGAATAATATATAATTTTTTTTTTTTTTTTTTTTTTTTTTTTTTTTTCAGAAATTCATTTTTCCTCCATGAAAAAGCATGAATTCAGTCATATTAAAGAATTATTAAAGATTAAAACGTGTACAGAATTTCATATAAAAATACAAAAAGTAAAATTATGCCCCAACATCTTAACTGAAAGTTTCATTGTTTACATCGATAAATTATGTGTGGATATTAGAGATTTGCGGATTTTAAAGTTGCTGGTTTAAGGGAGTCAACTGTATATGATAATTTTCATAATCAAATATTTCCAGCCAGTTACTATTAAGAAATTATGTTTTATTGATACTGAAGCAGGAAAATTGCTTAACATAACTCGGGAAATTTATTAACATCCATAGTACATAACAGACAGTTTATAGATATGACCTAGTACTGACAAAAGTTGAAAATTCTCACGCGTCAGAAAAAATTCTTAGGAGCGACCTTGAAAAAGCATTTCTCTGATTTAAACGCATTCACTGCAAAATGGAACACTTACTAATAATATTATTCAGCTATTTTTTAGTGGCATGTATAATTTTGCAGTAAACAAGTTAATTATTCAATAGAAAAATCAAGCTGAGCAAAAATGCTAAGATAATACCATTTTTACATTGTAAAAATTAAATAGAAACAACATTATAAAGAATACTGCCCAGTTAAACTGATGGCATTCAGCTCACAGGCTACAAATACTAATTGTACATTAAAGCCTTATATTTTCAAGGGTTAATTCCGTTCGAAAAAAAATTAAGAAGGGGAAACAGCTCTCCTCTTTCCTCTTTTTCTTTTCTTTTTT